>AP027112.1:51937428-52537428 GCA_028142955.1 Pinctada fucata | reverse complement strand
ATATCTACAAATAAAACTTTACGAAAAGGTTGAAGAAAAGTTTGGGGAAGAATTCAAAAACAATATCATCAAATCTTGGAAGCGATATCTTGACAACTGTTTTATTGTATGGGAAGATTCGATTGACAAATTAATGCTTTTTCATGAGGAACTAAATAGTCTCAATCCAAATATTAAATTTACGATTGAATATGATCAGAATCAATTACCGTTCTTGGTCGTCATGGTCATCAAGAGAGAGAGATGGATTATCACAGATATATATTACAAAAGCACGGATACCAAGCAATATCTACTCTTCAACTCATGCCATCCTAGGTATACTAAAAACAACGTCCCCTGTAATTAAGCGCGCCGAATCTGCACTATAGTGTCCGACAATGATCTGCTTGATCTCCGCTTACATGAACTTCATCAATCTCTGAAACAGAGAAATTACCCGCAAAATCTCATACTTCATGGAATACAACAGGCAAGATCTCATCCTAGACGAGACCTACTTCAAATAAAGAACAAAACCGATAAAAAGTTCTTCCGTTTGTTTCAACGTTCAATCATAAAACCCCCGAATTCTTTCAAGTTCTCCGTAGCAGCGCAACATTTCTACAACAAGATCACACAATGAAGCGTGTGCTAAACAAATTTGAAATTATAAAGAGCAAAAGGCAAAGTGTGTCCCTCAAAAAGATTCTTACCAATGCTAAATTTTCAGATGAAATACCGACCGAAACTGAAAGCAACGTTCAAAAATGCAATAACACAAGAGGCGGGACCTGTCTGTTTCTACAGGAAGGGAAAGATTTCAAATTTAAAAACGGAAGTAAGTTCCCTGTTCGCTCTTCTTTTAATTGTACCCATCATCCCATCTTTTATACGTAATTACACGCAACGGATGTGGAGAAAACTATATCGGTCAAACGAGCGAGTGGTCAATAAGTGACAAGTAGTCTATGAAGGACAAGTAGTCTATAGCACAATAGTCCATGAGGTACAAATAGTTCTTGAGGAAGGAGTACTTTATGAGGGACATGTGGGACTATAGTAGTCTACGAGGGACAAGTAGAATATGAGGGACAAGTAGAATATGAGGGACAAATAGTCTATAGCACAATAGTCCATGAGGTACAAATAGTTCTTGAGGAAGGAGTACTTTATGAGGGACATGTGTTGTGGGTCATGTATTGTTTTGGTTTTACTTTATATGTAGGTACACATGTACTTAGTCATGTTAATTAATGATTTCATAATAATTCTTTCTAGATTGTACTATGTCATGTTTATTTCTTTAGAGAATATTCCAGTATGTTCTTTGTTACATCATTATCATCACATGACTGTGATTTCTAGAATTTACTCTATTGTTAATCATTTGTAATGAGTCATTGTTCTAGAAGCTTCTGGTAAATCCATTGGTATTAAGTATAAATACCTCTGAGGAACTGTGTTGAGTAAGCATTCGTACACATTCGTAGACACGATTCATTCATCTATTCTGATATACTGGGACACTTTATTTGTTGAGACTTTAATCCATTTAACAACGTTTGGACACTGATCTTTCGAGAACGTTTGTGATTACCGGAAACCACACATTCGATAGACTTTGTGGATCGTAACGGACACTTTGATCCGGACATTGTATTGTAAGTTGTAATCATTTGAAACATATATTTTTTGTACATAATTAAACTTGTAAATTTATATTCTGTCTTTGTCTGATTTTTGCTGGCGTTTTGGGGTATTCTGACCCATAACAGAATTGGGGGCTCGTCCGGGATCGTAATCTCTGCATATTTGCATTTTTACGTAAAGTTCGTTTTTGAAAAAAAAAGAAAGAAAATATTTTTCTCTATAAATTTTTTGCCAGCAGAAATCAATCATGGTATTTTCGGTCACTGAATTTTTGAAATCGCCGACTGTAGATGAGTTCGAATCATTGAAAAAAGATGATTTGATAGGTTTAGGTCTTCACTTGAAGTTAGATGTAAAATCTTCTATGAGAAAACAAGAAATTAGAAATATTGTGGCTAAAGAGCTTTTAGCTAAGGAAATCTTTTCGTCATACGATTTTCCTGTTGAACCTGTTTCAAGCGAAACCAAAATGTCAAAATATGAGTTTGAATTAGAGAAAATGAAAATACAATTACAATTTGAAAAAGAAGAAAAAGAAAGACAATTTGAAAAAGAGGAAAAAGAAAGACAATTTCAAATTGAAAGAGAAGAAAAAGAAAGACAATTTGAAAAAGAAGAAAAAATAAGACAATTTGAAAGAGAAAAGGAAGAAAGAGAGAAACAGGAACGTATGCACGAGAAAGAACTCCAGTTTGAGTTAGAAAAGTTAAAGTTAGAGAAAAGCGCTAAGGAAAATCCTGTTCCTTCGCTTGTCAAGTCTGAATTCGACGCCGCCAAAAACATCCGATTAGTACCAAAATTTCAAGAAAAGTCCGTGGACAAATATTTTCCACATTTTGAGAAAATCGCGGCCAATCTGAAGTGGCCACGCGATTTTTGGCCAACTTTATTACAAAGCGTACTTATTGGCAAAGCGGCTGAAGTGTACTCGGCGCTCAGTATTGCTGAGAGTTCAGACTATGACAAGGTCAAGGACACGATTTTGAGAGCATATCAGTTAGTACCTGAGGCGTACAGACAAAAGTTTAGAAAGTACAAAAAGTTTGAAAATCAAACATATGTTGAATTTGCTCGAGAAAAAGAAGATTTATTTGACCAGTGGTTTCGATCTAAGAAAATTCCCAATTCATTTGACAATTTACGTCAAATAATTCTGATAGAAGAGTTCAAAGAGTGTGTACATCAAGATTTAAGAACTCATTTGGAAGACAAAAATGTTAAAACTCTTGAAGAAGCCGCTGTTTTGTCTGATACGTATGCTCTCACTCATAAGAAAAATTTTGTGTCAAAAACTCAATCTAGCGATAGCGCAAAAACGTCAGATGTTCCAAAGAAAAATGTACAAGAGTCTCAGTCGTCCATTAGTTCCCAGTCACCATCTCAAGGTGGTTCTACGTCCGGTCCTAGGTCCGAGCGTTCTGAGGCATCCCCAGGGGTGGGGTCGCTTCCTACATGCAATTATTGTAAGAAAAAAGGTCATGTTATTGGTGAGTGTTTGAAGCTTAAGAAGAAAAAAGAACTTAAGTCACAGGCCTGTGCGTCTGTTAGAAATGATAGGAAAGCCTTAGATTCGATTTGTTCTGACACTCCTGAGATTCAGGGTTCTAAGTCCAGTTCTGATGATTTTGTGGAGGATCATTATAAGCCCTTTTTGTCACAGGGATTTGTTTCACTCAGTGATTCTAGCGAAGCGTTGCCTGTTCAGATTTTGAGAGATACTGGTGCTGCCCAGACTTTATTGTTAGAGGGTTCATTGCCTTTGTCTGAGCACACTTTTACTGGTAGGTCAGTTTTATTACAGGGTGTGGAGCTAGGCGTCATTGATGTCCCCCTTCATAAAATTTATTTGAAGTCAGACTTAATTACTGGATCTGTTATCGTAGGTGTTCGACCTACTCTTCCCGTTCAAGGCGTTTCCTTGTTGCTTGGCAACGATTTAGCTGGCGGCAAAGTTGTAGCCGATCCGATTGTTTGTGAAAAAATCACGTCCGATGTCGTGTCCGATGATGAAGACGACGACTTGTACCAAGCCTGCGCTGTTACCAGGGCGATGGCCAGGAACAGACTAAAAGAGGCTGAGAGTACTTCTGCACTTAACGAGGACCATCCCTCCGAAGATATAGACCTTTCTGACACATTCATGTCTACCATTGATAACAACGTACCTGAGACGTCATTACCACTTCATGTTGACAAGTCTCCGACAGTACCTGGTGATGATTCCCATCCGCCATTAGACAGAGATACAGATGCCTTAAGCCGTGAGCAGCTCCTCTCCGAGCAAACTAAAGATCCGGAGATCATCCGACTAAGCAAGAGGGCCCTTCCCCGAGAAGAAGCGGACAAAGTCGGAGAGTGCTTCTACATACAAGATGGCATCCTTATGCGGAAATGGAGACCACCCGATGCACCCCCTAATGAAGTGTGGCGGGTCGTTCACCAGATAGTGGTTCCAGTAGCGTATCGCGGGGACATCATGAGTTTAGCTCACGACACACCCATGGCAGGTCATTTAGGTGTCAATAAGACTTATAATAGGATTTTAAGTCACTTTTACTGGCCTAAGTTGAGAAAAGATGTGTCTGAGTTTTGTAAGTCTTGTCATAGTTGTCAGATGGTAGGTAAACCCAATCAAGTTATACCACCTGCTCCCCTCCAACCCATTCCAGCCTTTGAGGAACCTTTTAGTAGGGTGTTAGTTGATTGTGTAGGTCCTTTGCCTAGGACTAGGTCAGGTAATCAGTACTTACTGACAATTATGTGTACTTCGACTAGGTTTCCTGAGGCCATACCTCTTAGGAATATTAAGGCAAAGACCATAGTTAAGGCCCTTACAAAGTTTTTCAGTTTCGTAGGTGCTCCCAAGGCTATTCAGTCAGATCAGGGTTCGAATTTTATGTCAGGATTGTTTCAGCAGGTTATGCATGAGCTAGGTATCAGGCAGTATAAGTCTTCTGCGTACCATCCTGAGTCCCAGGGGGCACTTGAACGCTTTCATCAGACCCTTAAAACTATGATGAAAACATATTGTCACCAGTATTAAAAAGACTGGGATGAAGGGGTTCACCTCGTGTTGTTTGCGGCACGAGAAGCGGTTCAGGAGTCCCTGGGGTTCAGTCCCTTTGAGCTAGTTTTTTGGGCATACGGTCAGGGGGCCATTGAAGTTATTGAAGGAAAAATGGTTGACTGAGACTAGCGATTTGAATCTCTTAGACTACGTGTCTAATTTCAAAGAGAAATTATATAATGCTTGCAAATTGGCTCAAGAAAATCTCAAAACCTCACAAATGAAAATGAAAACATGGTATGACAAAGATGCTAGAAACAGAGTTTTTAAACCAGGCGATAAAGTTCTTGTCTTTTTGCCTATCCCTGGTCATCCTTTGCAAGCTAGATATTTCGGTCCTTATGAGATTGAGAGTAAAATTAGTGATGTTAACTATGTGGTTAAGACACCAGGTCGGCGAAAAGAAAAAAGAGTGTGTCATGTTAACATGTTGAAAGAGTATTTTGATAGAAGTGACCGAAATTTTGTAAAACCAGTTTCCACTTTGGCCAATGTAAATACATTTGAAAATTGTGTTGAACCGGAATGTAATGAAGAGACTGTCGAAAAAGACTTCGCTCAAAGTGTCCGTTTAAAGAATTCTGAAATTCTGACAAATCCGGAAGTGAAACTTGGACATCTGACCGTGCATCAAAAAGAGGAAGTGCACCAATTAATGCGGGAATATACGACCATCTTTCCGGACGTTCCAAAAAAGACGAATGCATCTCATCATGACGTCATTGTAGGTGATGCGTCACCTATCAAACAGCATCCCTATCGGTTAAACCCGATAAAGCTTCAATACATGCTGAAAGAAATTCAATACATGCTTGAAAATGACATTATTGAACCCAGCAATAGTGATTGGAGTTCCCCATGTATTCTGGTTCCGAAGCCAGACGGAACTTATCGATTGTGTACGGACTTTAGAAAAGTCAATTCAGTCACCAAAACTGACTCTTATCCGATCCCACGAATCGATGACTGTATAGATAAAATTGGCAGTGCAAAATTTGTCAGTAAATTTGACTTGCTTAAAGGCTATTGGCAGGTCCCGCTTACCGAGAGAGCCAGGGAAATATCGGCATTTGCAACTCCAGATAGGCTATACCAATATAAAGTAATGCCCTTTGGTATGAAAAACGCACCAGCCACATTTCAGAGGATGATTCATTCGCTCCTAAATCATCTCGAAGGATGCGAGGCGTACATCGATGACGTCATCATCTACAGCGACACCTGGGGTGATCATCTCCGCATCATGCGTACCTTCTTCGACATACTGGCGAAAGCAAACCTCACAGTGAACCTTGCGAAAAGTGAATTTTGTCATGCGACTGTAGAATATTTGGGTCACAAAGTAGGTCAAGGTTTTGTTACTCCTATCATGGCCAAGGTGGAAGCTATTTCAAAGTTCCCGATTCCTACCAATAAGAAAGAGATAATGAGATTCTTGGGAATGGCAGGATTTTACAGAAAATTTTGTCCAAATTTCTCGTCAGTTGTTGGTCCACTTACCAATCTGTTACAAAAGAAAGTGAATTTTGCATGGACCAATGACTGTGACGAATCTTTTAAGAAAATCAAATGTGTTCTTATGAATAGTCCTGTCCTGTCAGCTCCAAATTTTGATAAGCAATTTAAGCTTACTGTTGATGCTAGTGACGTAGGAATCGGGGCGGCTTTGTTTCAAGAAAATGATGATGGTGTAGATAGAGTTGTTTGTTATTTTTCAAAGAAATTGACAAAATGTCAAAAGAATTACTCTACTATTGAAAAAGAGTGTCTTGCATTATTGTTAGCTTTACAACATTTTGATGTTTATTTGAATGTTACTTTACATCCCATTCTTGTATTTACTGACCACAACCCTCTCACATTTTTGCACAAAATGTCAAACAAGAATCAAAGACTTACAACGTGGAGTTTATTGTTGCAAGAGTACAATATCATTATTAACCATTTCAAGGGCAAAGACAATGTGATTGCAGATGCACTATCGAGAGTTTCATGAGTGATTTTTGCAGAATTTACCACCTAAGTTTTCATTGACATTCAAACTTTTTTTAAGGGGGGAGGTGTTGTGGGTCATGTATTGTTTTGGTTTTACTTTATATGTAGGTACACATGTACTTAGTCATGTTAATTAATGATTTCATAATAATTCTTTCTAGATTGTACTATGTCATGTTTATTTCTTTAGAGAATATTCCAGTATGTTCTTTGTTACATTATTATCATCACATGACTGTGATTTCTAGAATTTACTCTATTGTTAATCATTTGTAATGAGTCATTGTTCTAGAAGCTTCTGGTAAATCCATTGGTATTAAGTATAAATACCTCTGAGGAACTGTGTTGAGTAAGCATTCGTACACATTCGTAGACACGATTCATTCATCTATTCTGATATACTGGGACACTTTATTTGTTGAGACTTTAATCCATTTAACAACGTTTGGACACTGATCATTCGAGAACGTTTGTGATTACCGGAAACCACACATTCGATAGACTTTGTGGATCGTAACAGACACTTTGATCCGGACATTGTATTGTAAGTTGTAATCATTTGAAACATATATTTTTTGTACATAATTAAACTTGTAAATTTATATTCTGTCTTTGTCTGATTTTTGCTGGCGTTTTGGGGTATTCTGACCCATAACACATGTGGGACTATAGTAGTCTATGAGGGACAAGTAGAATATGAGGGACAAGTAGAATATGAGGGACAAATAGTCTATAGCACAATAGTCCATGAGGTACAAATAGTTCTTGAGGAAGGAGTACTTTATGAGGGACAAGTAGTCTATGAGGGACAAGTAGAATACGAGGGACAAGTAGTCTATAGTACAATAGTCCATGAGGTACAAGTAGTTCTTGAGGGACGAGTACTTTATAAGAGACAAGTAGTCTATGAGGGACATGTGGGACTATAGTCTATAAGAGACAAGTAGTCTATGAGGGATATGTGGGACTATAGTCTATAAGAGACAAGTAGTCTATGAGGGACATGTGGGACTATAGTCTATAAGAGACAAGTAGTCTATGAGGGACATCTGGGACTATAGTCTATAAGAGACAAGTAGTCTATGAGGGACATGTGGGACTATAGTCTATAAGAGACAAGTAGTCTATGAGGGATATGTGGGACTATAGTCTATAAGAGACAAGTAGTCTATGAGGGACATGTGGGACTATAGTCTATAAGAGACAAGTAGTCTATGAGGGACATGTGGGACTATAGTCTATAAGAGACAAGTAGTCTATGAGGGATATGTGGGACTATAGTCTATAAGAGACAAGTAGTCTATGAGGGACATGTGGGACTATAGTCTATAAGAGACAAGTAGTCTATGAGGGACATGTGGGACTATAGTCTATAAGAGACAAGTAGTCTATGAGGGACATGTGGGACTATAGTCTATAAGAGACAAGTAGTCTATGAGGGACATGTGGGACTATAGTCTATAAGAGACAAGTAGTCTATGAGGGACATGTGGGACTATAGTCTATAAGAGACAAGTAGTCTATGAGGGATATGTGGGACTATAGTCTATAAGAGACAAGTAGTCTATGAGGGACATGTGGGACTATAGTCTATAAGAGACAAGTAGTCTATGAGGGACATGTGGGACTATAGTCTATAAGAGACAAGTAGTCTATGAGGGATATGTGGGACTATAGTCTATAAGAGACAAGTAGTCTATGAGGGACATGTGGGACTATAGTCTATAAGAGACAAGTAGTCTATGAGGGACATGTGGGACTATAGTCTATAAGAGACAAGTAGTCTATGAGGGATATGTGGGACTATAGTCTATAAGAGACAAGTAGTCTATGAGGGACATGTGGGACTATAGTCTATAAGAGACAAGTAGTCTATGAGGGATATGTGGGACTATAGTCTATAAGAGACAAGTAGTCTATGAGGGACATGTGGGACTATAGTCTATAAGAGACAAGTAGTCTATGAGGGACATGTGGGACTATAGTCTATAAGAGACAAGTAGTCTATGAGGGATATGTGGGACTATAGTCTATAAGAGACAAGTAGTCTATGAGGGATATGTGGGACTATAGTCTATAAGAGACAAGTAGTCTATGAGGGACATGTGGGACTATAGTCTATAAGAGACAAGTAGTCTATGAGGGACATGTGGGACTATAGTCTATAAGAGACAAGTAGTCTATGAGGGACATGTGGGACTATAGTCTATAAGAGACAAGTAGTCTATGAGGGACATGTGGGACTATAGTCTATAAGAGACAAGTAGTCTATGAGGGACATGTGGGACTATAGTCTATAAGAGACAAGTAGTCTATGAGGGTCATGTGGGACTATAGTCTATAAGAGACAAGTAGTCTATGAGGGACATGTGGGACTATAGTCTATAAGAGACAAGTAGTCTATGAGGGACATGTGGGACTATAGTCTATAAGAGACAAGTAGTCTATGAGGGACATGTGGGACTATAGTCTATAAGAGACAAGTAGTCTATGAGGGACATCTGGGACTATAGTCTATAAGAGACAAGTAGTCTATGAGGGACATGTGGGACTATAGTCTATAAGAGACAAGTAGTCTATGAGGGACATGTGGGACTATAGTCTATAAGAGACAAGTAGTCTATGAGGGACATGTGGGACTATAGTCTATAAGAGACAAGTAGTCTATGAGGGACATGTGGGACTATAGTCTATAAGAGACAAGTAGTCTATGAGGGACATGTGGGACTATAGTCTATAAGAGACAAGTAGTCTATGAGGGACATGTGGGACTATAGTCTATAAGAGACAAGTAGTCTATGAGGGACATCTGGGACTATAGTCTATAAGAGACAAGTAGTCTATGAGGGACATGTGGGACTATAATCTATAAGAGACAAGTAGTCTATGAGGGACATGTGGGACTATAGTCTATAAGAGACAAGTAGTCTATGAGGGACATGTGGGACTATAGTCTATAAGAGACAAGTAGTCTATGAGGGACATGTGGGACTATAGTCTATAAGAGACAAGTAGTCTATGAGGGACATGTGGGACTATAGTCTATAAGAGACAAGTAGTCTATGAGGGATATGTGGGACTATAGTCTATAAGAGACAAGTAGTCTATGAGGGACATGTGGGACTATAGTCTATAAGAGACAAGTAGTCTATGAGGGACATGTGGGACTATAGTCTATAAGAGACAAGTAGTCTATGAGGGACATGTGGGACTATAGTCTATAAGAGACAAGTAGTCTATGAGGGACATGTGGGACTATAGTCTATAAGAGACAAGTAGTCTATGAGGGACATGTGGGACTATAGTCTATAAGAGACAAGTAGTCTATGAGGGACATGTGGGACTATAGTCTATAAGAGACAAGTAGTCTATGAGGGACATGTGGGACTATAGTCTATAAGAGACAAGTAGTCTATGAGGGACATGTGGGACTATAGTCTATAAGAGACAAGTAGTCTATGAGGGATATGTGGGACTATAGTCTATAAGAGACAAGTAGTCTATGAGGGACATGTGGGACTATAGTCTATAAGAGACAAGTAGTCTATGAGGGATATGTGGGACTATAGTCTATAAGAGACAAGTAGTCTATGAGGGACATGTGGGACTATAGTCTATAAGAGACAAGTAGTCTATGAGGGACATGTGGGACTATAGTCTATAAGAGACAAGTAGTCTATGAGGGACATGTGGGACTATAGTCTATAAGAGACAAGTAGTCTATGAGGGATATGTGGGACTATAGTCTATAAGAGACAAGTAGTCTATGAGGGACATGTGGGACTATAGTCTATAAGAGACAAGTAGTCTATGAGGGACATGTGGGACTATAGTCTATAAGAGACAAGTAGTCTATGAGGGATATGTGGGACTATAGTCTATAAGAGACAAGTAGTCTATGAGGGACATGTGGGACTATAGTCTATAAGAGACAAGTAGTCTATGAGGGACATGTGGGACTATAGTCTATAAGAGACAAGTAGTCTATGAGGGACATGTGGGACTATAGTCTATAAGAGACAAGTAGTCTATGAGGGATATGTGGGACTATAGTCTATAAGAGACAAGTAGTCTATGAGGGACATGTGGGACTATAGTCTATAAGAGACAAGTAGTCTATGAGGGACATGTGGGACTATAGTCTATAAGAGACAAGTAGTCTATGAGGGACATGTGGGACTATAGTCTATAAGAGACAAGTAGTCTATGAGGGACATGTGGGACTATAGTCTATAAGAGACAAGTAGTCTATGAGGGACATGTGGGACTATAGTCTATAAGAGACAAGTAGTCTATGAGGGATATGTGGGACTATAGTCTATAAGAGACAAGTAGTCTATGAGGGACATCTGGGACTATAGTCTATAAGAGACAAGTAGTCTATGAGGGACATGTGGGACTATAGTCTATAAGAGACAAGTAGTCTATGAGGGACATGTGGGACTATAGTCTATAAGAGACAAGTAGTCTATGAGGGATATGTGGGACTATAGTCTATAAGAGACAAGTAGTCTATGAGGGATATGTGGGACTATAGTCTATAAGAGACAAGTAGTCTATGAGGGATATGTGGGACTATAGTCTATAAGAGACAAGTAGTCTATGAGGGATATGTGGGACTATAGTCTATAAGAGACAAGTAGTCTATGAGGGATATGTGGGACTATAGTCTATAAGAGACAAGTAGTCTATGAGGGACATGTGGGACTATAGTCTATAAGAGACAAGTAGTCTATGAGGGACATCTGGGACTATAGTCTATAAGAGACAAGTAGTCTATGAGGGACATGTGGGACTATAATCTATAAGAGACAAGTAGTCTATGAGGGACATGTGGGACTATAGTCTATAAGAGACAAGTAGTCTATGAGGGACATGTGGGACTATAGTCTATAAGAGACAAGTAGTCTATGAGGGACATGTGGGACTATAGTCTATAAGAGACAAGTAGTCTATGAGGGATATGTGGGACTATAGTCTATAAGAGACAAGTAGTCTATGAGGGATATGTGGGACTATAGTCTATAAGAGACAAGTAGTCTATGAGGGACATGTGGGACTATAGTCTATAAGAGACAAGTAGTCTATGAGGGACATGTGGGACTATAGTCTATAAGAGACAAGTAGTCTATGAGGGACATGTGGGACTATAGTCTATAAGAGACAAGTAGTCTATGAGGGACATGTGGGACTATAGTCTATAAGAGACAAGTAGTCTATGAGGGACATGTGGGACTATAGTCTATAAGAGACAAGTAGTCTATGAGGGACATGTGGGACTATAGTCTATAAGAGACAAGTAGTCTATGAGGGATATGTGGGACTATAGTCTATAAGAGACAAGTAGTCTATGAGGGACATGTGGGACTATAGTCTATAAGAGACAAGTAGTCTATGAGGGATATGTGGGACTATAGTCTATAAGAGACAAGTAGTCTATGAGGGATATGTGGGACTATAGTCTATAAGAGACAAGTAGTCTATGAGGGACATGTGGGACTATAGTCTATAAGAGACAAGTAGTCTATGAGGGACATGTGGGACTATAGTCTATAAGAGACAAGTAGTCTATGAGGGATATGTGGGACTATAGTCTATAAGAGACAAGTAGTCTATGAGGGACATGTGGGACTATAGTCTATAAGAGACAAGTAGTCTATGAGGGACATGTGGGACTATAGTCTATAAGAGACAAGTAGTCTATGAGGGACATGTGGGACTATAGTCTATAAGAGACAAGTAGTCTATGAGGGACATGTGGGACTATAGTCTATAAGAGACAAGTAGTCTATGAGGGATATGTGGGACTATAGTCTATAAGAGACAAGTAGTCTATGAGGGATATGTGGGACTATAGTCTATAAGAGACAAGTAGTCTATGAGGGACATGTGGGACTGTTGAGTGGTAGTAGTCATTGAAGGATAAAATCATGTAGGTAACTAACTGCACTTGTATTATGATTACATTGTACATGGATGTGTTTTCTGTTGCAGAATTGTTTCAAAAAGGAATGTTGGAGATACTCAGAAAACCATTGGAACACTATATATTAGGTTTAGGTTAATGAGCTATAACAATCGGTTCCCTTTCATTATTGTTCGAGAGCTTGAATAAATTGTAGAAAAAGAAGTTTTATTCATTTTATTTCGTTTGAGTGGCTACGAATTAGACAGAAATGTTAATTAATGCTGGCTGAAAGAAAATTTATTCAGAATGAAAGGTCAAAGGTTGACCTAAGGGGCGTGTCTATATTAGACTGGTCAGATAAATGTGTATTGAGGAGATGTTATGGTCAATCGACGCTCTTTAGCCAGCCGTGTGCCGCTACTTCGAATTGGAAATTTATATTGGCTTTCATTATACGGTTGTTAATGCTCATTAATTCTAGGTGTCACAAAAATGATACAATTTGCATTCACAAATGTAAACCTATGTTTACGTTTGTAAAACTAGGTTTTGCACGTGGAAAAGTATGTTTTTATATCATTTTGGGTAGAAGTTAAAACTATTGTTAACATAAATTAATTCTGTTAATGAAAATTAAAATTTGTGTTAAAGACAATTTAAAATAAGTGTAAATGAAAATTCCTTATTTCTGTTAACAAAAGTTTTAGCCAATCAGATCACCTATTTCTTTCTGGTAATGGTAATTTTATCCAATGAAATTGCTTGATACAGTCTGATGATGGGAATTTTCCTAATTTCTGTTAACAAAAGTTTTAGCCAATCAGATAAGCTGTTTTTTCTGATAATGATAATTAAAAATTGTGTTAAAGACAATTTTAAATAAGTGTAAATGAAAATTCCTAATTTCTGTTAACAAAAGTTTTAGCCAATAAGATCACCTGTTTCTTTCTGGTAATGGTAATTTTATCCAATGAAATTGCTTGATACAGTCTGATGATGGGAATTTTCCTAATTTCTGTTAACAAAAATTTTAGCCAATCAGATAACCTGTTTTTTTCTGATAATGATAATTAAAATTTGTGTTAAAGACAATTAAAAATAAGTGTAAATGAAAATTCCTAATTTCTGTTAACAAAAGTTTTAGCCAATCAGATCACCTGTTTCTTTCTGGTAATGTTAATTTTATCCAATGAAATTGCTTGATACAGTCTGATAATGGGAATTTTCCTAATTTCTGTTAACAAAAGTTTTAGCCAATCAGATAACCTGTTTTTTCTGATAATGATAATTAAAATTTGTGTTAAAGACAATTTAAAATAAGTGTAAATGAAAATTCCTAATTTCTGTTAACAAAAGTTTTAGCCAATAAGATCACCTGTTTCTTTCTGGTAATGTTAATTTTATCCAATGAAATTGCTTGATATAGTCTGATAATCGGAATTTTCCTTATTTCTGTTAACAAAAGTTTTAGCCAATCAGATCACCTGTTTCTTTCTGGTAATGATAATTTTAAACAATGAAATTGATTGATACAGTCTGATAATGGAAATTTTCCTAATTTCTGTCAACAAAAGTTTTAACCAATCAGATAAACCCTTTCATTCTGGTAATGGTAATTTTATCCAATGAAATTGCTTGATATAGTCTGATAATCGAAATTTGTTAACAAAAGTTTTAGCCAATCAGAATTTCTTTCTGGTAATGGTAATTTTATCCAATGGAATTGCTTGATACAGTCTGATAATGGAAATTTTCCTAATTGATTGATACAGTCTGAATATGGAAATTTTCTATTTCCGGGACCTTGCTTGTTTCATTTCGTTGAAAAAAAATCTGACCAATCAGAGACAAACAGGAAATAGCTAGACTTCGTCAAACTACCATTTTGAAAACTTGTACACATGGATCGACTTTCGCGGGCTGGTTTACATGAAATAGATCCTGTCTTGAATCGTTTGAATAGTATTTTACTTGGTGAACAACGTAGTGCTCAACAAGAAAATTTTGACGACAGTAACTGTAAATAAAAAAAACCCCACAAACTTATAATAAGCAGGGTAATTTACTGATATATATAGAACGTATTTGTTAAACGGATTCTGATTGGATGAAACTTCCATTACCACAAGTAAAACCTATCCTGATTAGTCAAAATGTTAATTCTCAAACTTGAAAGAAAAAATCCATTACCACGAGTAAGAGCTCATTTGATTGTATGAAATATATATTCGCATTCACATGAATGCATTTTGATTGGTGGAAAGTAGTGTTAACAAGAAATTATTAAGAGAACCTGGTTTCACATTTGCTAATCATAGTTTCATGCAATGAAATAGGTTTCGCGTGTAAACTATACTTCACACGTACTAATGATCAATAATTAGAATTCTTGTGCCGATGAGATGAAAATTAGAAAAACTAGGTTTTACGAGTGAAAAATTAGGTTTTCGCATGAAAAACTAGGTTTCACAACAGAAAAACTAGGTTTCACAGCTGTAAACCCTAGTTTACACTCGGAAAACTAGGGTTTTCATGTGTAAACTAGGGTTTACAGCTGTGAAACCTAGTTTATTAAATATTTGTGACTTTGGCGTGCCATAGAAACCTGGTTTCACATTTGCTAATCATAGTTTCATGAAATAAAATAGGTTTTGGCGTGTAAACTATACTTTACGCGTATTAATGATCAATAATAAGAATTCTTTTGCCGATGTGATGAAAATTAGAAAAACTAGGTTTTCGAGTGAAAAGTTAGATTTTCGCTCGTAAAACTAGGTTTCACAACAGAAAAACTAGGTTTTACAGCTGTGAAACCTAGTTTGTCAATTTTTTGTGACTTTGGCGTACCATACTTGTCGGTGTCCTTTTGTAACTCTGTTTATCACAATGTCATTAGTCGCACACTTAAGCTACTTTAGAGCCATCTACCGAGAACTTGAATAAATTGTAGAAAAAGAAGTTTTGATTATTTTTTCTGTCGTTTGAGTGGCTACGAATTAGACAGAAATCAACTATATCGGTTGCATCGAAGTATCCTCTTGAATGTAATGTACAATCACCTTAATAAATCTTACAGAGATACATGTAGGTCACTTATTTTAATTTTTGTCAAGTCCCTTGCCCCACGCCTGATCCCCGGAGTTTTACCGACACAAACGGGACCCGAAGTTACTTGATTTGCTGTCAATTTAAAAGCATCTTCGAAATTTACCAGAATTCTACCAAATTCAAAGGTAATACAACTTTTACTTCGAGACAAACCAAAGCCGGAATCCTGACTAATTCCCGACATGTGAGACGTCAGTTTGTCGTTAATGTTAGTCATATTTACTTGAAAATGCGAAGAAAAAAATCTTAATCAATTTAGATCAAATCAGATTAGATCAATCTTAATCTGTTTAGATCAAAAATTCAAAAATGATAAAATTACATGGTCAATCAAAATGAGGATACGCACGAAAAAAGTAAATGTGTTCTTCCTGAAGTAAACATAATTTCAGTGTAATGTTCATCACTTGTCTGCTGTTTAATCCTGGTTTCGCGTACGAGTACTAAAGCAATAAATCACGCATATCCCCATGATTTAAATCACTTAGCGTCACGGCACCAAAAGAGAATTGTAAGCCTCTCGGCTGACAAATTCTGAAATTTGCGTTTTGTATTTTACTTTGTTATTTTCGTAACTCTAATAAAAAGTCTTGCTCGGGAACTCGTTATACACTATGATGTCCCACTCTCCAGAATGGTGGATGATATTCTGTTATAGACCATTTGAACCATCCAACCGAAGATTGTACTCTGTCTTCCGAAATGGAAGTAACCGGATGTGACTGTTCTACCGAATTGAAGTGGCGGGTGTTGCATGCAAGCAGGAGATGCTTACTCTTCCTGGGCACCTGGTCTCACTCCCATATCGGGAGTTCGCTTCTTTTCATGTGATGGAGGTTTCTGTTTGTTTGCTTTGGTTCCTGTTTTATCCTGATTTTGTATGCCTTCGGTTTCTGATTTTCTGAATTATCGATTTTGTGCTGTATACAGGGATATGGTCATTATCCATATTTGTCATTCAGAGAGGACAGGTGGTAGTGGCCCTGTCTTCTCTAAAGAGGTTTGGACAGGGCCCGTCATGGAGTCCCGTCGTCACAGTGAGTCAGAGTACAAGTTTTAAGATACGCTGGTACAAGACTGAAGATTGGTCAAGTACCAAGCCTAGTGTCCGTCTGGTGACATTAGTTTTAATACCATTTCGTTGTTGGAGATCCCCTCCTTTCTCTTAGGATCATATCCACGGTATAAAAGGCGTTTGATGACTCTGACGCATTTTCGATAGAGATGTTGTCTATCAAGTACCAAATATATGGTTATTATCCATATTTGTCATTTGAACCTTATTATCTTGTTAATAATGTCATCATAAAATGCAGGTTGTGAAATACCCATAGTAATATATAATTAACTATCATTGATGTAAAAATTCAGAAATATTCGAACTCTTTACCTTCTTAAAGAAAATTTCGAATCAAGTTAATGCACAAGACCCGTGTTTCGGATATTAAAATCCTCATCAATTATACCTTCAGCCGATGTGATTTCAGACACAGTACAAATATACGTTGTTCTTACTGACGACACCCAAATGTCATACCGCTTTATGATCTCCTCATGATGAAACTTCTTTTTTTTTTAGAATCACAAGCTGTCGAAATTTTCAATACCACATGCGATATGGGTTACTTAGATATCTTGTTATTTCGATCTATTTGCTGAAAAGGATTCTATTCAGCGGAAAACCCCCAGCAAAATTTTCATTTTCATTTCATGCAATTATGTAAAATGATTAAGGTTTCTTGCAAGAAATTCTTAAATTTTGAAAATGTGCAAGAGGGGGCGCTTGGTCTCCAGCCCATGGTTTCCAGGAGAATATATAACGAAGTATTTTTTTCACAAAATGACAATAAACGGGGATTCCGATTTTCAACCCGACCCGATCTTCCACTTTGACCCCATTCCTTCCTACTCCTAACAATACATAATATATGATATGCTGCTGAATTGACCCTACAGCAAATTTTGAACTGCGCACTCTCTGTAAAGCAAATACACAGATTTTAATTCTAAAATCAAAACCAGAGGGCGCTAGTGAAATGAACTTTGGTAGCTCAAGAAAAGTATTTGGCTTGAAGCATCATTGATGAGAATTTCATAATCGAAATACGTGTATGGTGCATAATGAATTGGTTTGAATTTTTCTTCAAGATGGTATAAGGTTGGAACCCTTTCGCATTATTTATATAAAAGGGACACATGTAGAAAACTGTGCACGCCCCTCTCTCAAAAATTTATCACTCCCCTTCGTTGGATGATTATTTTTTATTTAAAAAGAAAGGATAGTTATTCATTTATTTCGCTTTCGAAGAGTAAGAATGAAATGTATATATATTGGAGGGTGGATTAGGGGATAACCATCCTCCCCTCCTGCCTTTTTCCTTCCCACCCCTAACCTCCACCTCTCATCGCCTGATATAAAGTGCCATAAAGTAGAACGACAGAACAAAACTGAGAAAATTTTCAATACCCGTGACATATATATGATTGTGTATGCTTTAAAAGGCAATCTCACGCTGGTGATTCCAATAAAGTCCTTAGTTCGATAAAGCGCTTTAGTAAATTTTCAAGACAGCCTTTCAAGAAATTGTCGATTTTTCTCAGATATCTCGGAAGTATCGTGCATCCGACTTGTGTTCGCTAGAAAAAAATGAGATAGAGGAAATCCTGACGACAATCTCAATAACACTCACAATAGAGCACCAAATTGAGTATCGACGGACTACGAGCAATGTTAAACGTCTTTAAGCCCGGGAGGATTAAGCATTCCCTGTTTGGCTAGCCGCACCCGCCGTCAATTTTCACACACGAAAATGAAAAATATATCCACAAAACATTCACTGTGTGAGATTATATCTATAAAGAAAGTGCAATGGCGACCATGTCATGTCATGGAAAAACATTCAAAACACTAACTGTCAATTAAAATTTCAAAATGAAGAACGTAAAAATTACCAGATCAGAAATAAAGCTCTTATCAGTAGAAATCTATATATACAATATCCAAACATTGCACAATAATGATCCGACAATCAATGCAAAAACACAGAGCAGACACGCACATAAAGAGAAATGAAATCTGAATCTGTTACACATGATCTTCGTGAATCCGATGCATTCACAAATGTATCCATAATATAGTCAAAGAAAGTGAAGAGACAAATAATTCAGCATCCGATTTGGGTATAATGCTGTCCTATGACACTTATGTCTGTTTTTGTGTGTTTGCATCGGGTGTATTGGGGTCTTGCTGTGGTTGCTGCAACATGGTATTGTTGGAGATCCCCACCTTTGTTCTATGGTCACATGAACACCTCACTCTATGAAAAACGTGATGACTTCAGTTTCAGCATCGCAAACTTTCGTCTTCTGAGTAGCAACATCCCTTCATCGCCTGCTTATGGCGTGTTCATATCCCAATTGATACGGTATGTCAGAATTGAATGGGTTTTTTTTGGGGGGGGGGGGGGGGTGATTTTTTCCCCTATTGTTTTGGATGATAAAATGGCAGTTGTCGTATCACAAATTGTGTAAAAGGTGTAGCGAAGCGGTTTTATGCTAAATTTGAGATACTACAAACTGACATTTCATCATCCAATAAAATGGCAAAAAATAAAACTTAGTACTTACAATTACTAAATATGGATTTATTCCGAATTAGTGCAAAGAAAATTAAACATTTGCGTACTTGGCGTATGAAAATAAAACAAAATTGTTTGAGAAGAAAAAAGCAATCCGGCATTTATTCTAGATAAAATGTTAAACGTCTTTAAATTCAGTAGCATCATTTTAAACCTGATAAATTTACATCATTTAGATCCTCTTATATACATATACTTCTTACAGAGCCTGTGCTATATACTGCAACGGAATCAGCACCTGCTTAGAAAATCAACAAGATGTCTAGTTAATCATATGAATGACCTGAAGAGTAAATATGATAAAGCTGACGCCAGTATGTGTGTTGGTATTATCATATATGTACAATGTGACCATCAGTCAGCATGTAGATGGATGGGATCAGTATGTGTTATGAAGAACACCTTGGATCCACCTTATGATAAGCAATTTTCACAGTCAGCTTTGACTTATATTTCTTGTTTGGTGAATAAACAATTTCAGATTTAATTCAGACATGATACAGAGATGTAATACGTCATAAAATATTTTCACTTTTTCCCACTCATTTTGAGAATTCAAAACACAATTTCAAATTTTTGTTTTTGTATATTCCTAAATTTATATTCAGTCATGTCGCTTTTAAAAACTTTCTTCGTTTTCGATTTTTTTCTGTTCAATTGGTTTTTTAAATGTGTGTTTTCTGCTGTTGGCCGAGTAAAGCAATTAATCCACCAAGACCACGTTGTAAAGTCACTCAAAAGTGGTTTGGAAATTTCTTCAAGAAGGTAAAAAGTTGGAATACTTACGTATCTTTACTATAAACACTGAACATATGTTTTAGGTGCAATAATTCTCTGTCACATGAAAGAAGATTTGTTTTGGCACTTAAACAATTTGACATTATACAATTTTTTTGCTCAATTATTAGACACACCAAATGAACAAGGAAGAAAATGAGTCAACGTAGTTAAAAAGAATTTTGAAAAATTCCAATACCTAAGACGTGTATACTTTAAATTGCTTGTGACCCTATTGTCCGATGTAAATGGATGTAAAAGAAGTTAATACCATCTGATATAACGTTTATGCAGAAAGGTATATATATCTTAACCTAAAAGTCACATGAATGTATAATGCATTCGTTGTATGTTGAATTACTTTAAAAGCATGAAAGGAGTGCTGTAACAAGAACGACTATCATCTCCGTGACGAGTAGTATAAATTTTATACAGAAATTTACAGAGATTATTATCGGATGTATTTATCAATTAACACATGTAAGAGTAAATTGTTTACAATGACAATGACCATATCCCTGTATACAGCACAAAATCGATAATTCAGAAAATCAGAAACCAAAGGCATATAAAATCAGGATAAAACAGAAACCAAAGCAAACAAACAAAAAAACCCACTACATGAAAAGAAGCGGACTCCCGATAGGTGCCCAGGAAGAGAAAGCATCTCTTGCTTGCATGCAACACCCGCCTCTTTAATTCGGTAGAACTGTCACATCCGGTAACTTCCATTTCGGAAGACATAGAGTACAATCTTTGGTTAGATGTTAATGGAATGTTAAACGTCTTCAAGTTCAATAGTATAGTTTAAGAATGGATAAATTTGCAGCATGGACCAGACATGTACGTTTCGGGTATTTAACTATCGTAGTAGTAAATGTGCGCCTTTTTATCCAGATTTATCCTTATTCTAGATATTCTTAAATCTAAATTCCTAAAATCAGCATTGACGGGCATACAAAATCAGGATAAAACAGGAACCAAAGCAAACAAACAAAAACCTCCACCATATGAAAAGAAGCGAACTCCCGATATGGGAGTGAGACCAGGTGCCCAGGAAGAGTAAGCATCTCCTGCTTGCATGCAACACCCGCCGCTTCAATTTGGTAGAACTGTAACATCCGGTAACTTCAATTTTGGAAGACATAGAGTACAATCTTTGGTTGGATGGTACAAATGGTCTATGACAGAATATCAACCACTATTCTGGAGAGTGGGACATCATAGTGTATGACAAGTTCCCCATCAGAACTTCCTCAGTGACGATGTAAGTCGGTCACAAACATATCCCTGACTGAGAAGCTTATTTGAAAGACGCCTAGCTCTCAGAAAAAAAATCCGTATTTTTTGTACTTGCTCTGGCATAGCGTATCAACTGAGATATGAACACGCCATAAGCAGGCAATGAAGGAATGTTGCTACTCAGAAAAGGAAAGTTTGTAATTCTGAAATTGAAGTCGTCACGTTTGTAATAGAGTGAGGTGTTCATGTGACCATCAGTGTCGTATGACAACATTTTGTCCAAATAGGATGCTGAATTATTTGTCTCCGTAGTTCCTTTGACTTCAAGCTCTGAAGGATAGATACTGCTCAGGTAATCCGCGAATTTTGGATTATTGATGGACAACACATCGTCTATGTATCTGTAAGTGAAGTTGAAGTCAGAAGCTAATGCACAGAGGTCTCCATAGACGCACAATAGTTCTATTAACATAAAAGTTCTCACTGTAAGGTGACGTCACAAACAAGACAGCTAAACGCAGCGGCCTTTTGTAACAACAATTATATGTAAATGGATCTAAAAAATTCCATGGCATGCGTAAAACAGCCTGTGCTCTGCTGGCTAAAGCGAGCTCAAGATCAATCACCAGAGAAGTCTGACCAACTTTCAGATAGGACAGAGAATCAGGACCCAGTCTTCTCTGACGAGATTGAAACAGGGCCCGTCATGGAGTTTCGTCGTCACGGTCAGCCAGTGTGCAACGCTTGGAAAGACACTGGTCCAGTATCATGCCCAGTGTTCTTTTGATGACCTCGGGATCATATCCTCGGTAAAGCAGGCGACCAACTATTTTCTTACATTTGTGGTTGAATTTACAATTTTGATATCAAGGTCTAAACATGATGTTTCTTATGTTTAGTCTTTTGTGTTTGATGTTTACATGTCGTGTGTCTCTTTTCCGTCTCGTGCTGTACTCGTCTTTTGGGTCCCCTCTTACTTACTGTAACATTTGGACTCAATGACCGGCCCTCTCGAACCCTCGTGAAAGAAGACAGGGTCCAGACCTAATGTCTTATCTGAAAGTCGATTTAGGAGTCAATGTCCCAGGAGTATATTTCATAATTGCGTTGGTTTCAATTAATAAGGTAATCGTGAACCCCCGATACAGAAACAAGTACCCGAGAGGAGTGAGCCTTCTTCTGAGTGCATTAAACACCCGCCGCGGATATCAAATAGAAACAACTTTAGTTCGGTCATATACAATCAGATGAGAGACGGTCAATTGGAAAAGTTGTACCCAAGAATGTCCTTAATCACTTATGACAGGAAAATGCTGAAATGTGCAGTAAGTTTTATGTAGCGACCATAAAATTTGACCTCCAACAATAACAAAAATATTGTTTATCAAAAATTCCAGCATCTTAATGATGTCGACTTCAGTGTACTTGAGTTCTGAATCAGAGTGTTCCTTGGCAAAGTAAGTGTGTAAACGTCCTAAAACGAGATATTTGTATCTGTAATATATTGCCAACTTTGTGGACGAGAGAGTTTCTTTTTAGTATGTTAGCCAACCCAGAATAAAGAGTTTTTTCTAGTATGGAAGACAACCTAGTGTGAATTTTTTTATTAATTATATTGGAAATCTCAAAGATTCAATGTTTGTAATGTGGTTGAAAGTAAGGGATTTGAAATGGTCTTACAAGTGGTACAAGTTTTTCACATATATTATGATAGATAATTTATATTTGACATTTTCTTTGTGTACGGCTGAAGTCAATAGGGTGCTTCAATTGTCTTCACTTATAACACCCTTTAAATTAACACAGATCGGTATGTAATACGCTATATGTTTTCCTTCTGTAGCAAACCAGTTTAAAGGGATCTATAATGAGTATCATGTATATGTAGTACAACAAAAGACCTGTGGAAATTTTCAAATCCTGTGACATAAAAAACATTTAGAAGATAACACATTATAATAGTCGCGTCCTTTCATATCATCCGTTGCCATGGATGTAAATGTAGACAATTTGAATACATAAGTTCAGAAGACAAAAAGGCGAAAAAAGATGAATACCTGAGGTGAGCATGATAAAATTTATTTTAGTTTAACGTAACAATTTCCTGATCTCTATTTGAAGTCTCTATCTTGTTTTACAATTAATGGACTAATTGTGCTTCGAAATTCTTTCTTTTGATTTTTCTGCGTGATATGGGTATTTATCAGGTATCAATTTACACCATGGACATTTCTAGTGAAATAATTCTCAAATTTACAAATTAAGATTAAGCGTATTTTTTAGCTTTGAAAAGAACCCAAATATTTTGTCTATGTACCAGGTGTATGTTTCTATGCTGAAAAGATAGCGTCGCTAATCTCTATTGAACAAAAAAGCTACTACCTGATGCCCTTTAAATGAATTCATCACCTAATAATTATCTAATTTTTTAGGAAGCATGGATCTTTCAACACGATTGGGTTATTTATTTGGATCAGAGGAATATGTTTATATGAGGAGACAACTCGTTTTAATGAGGGAGATGTTGTTGAATCATCTCGATCATGAAAAACAAATACGTCATATATGTAGTGGAAGTCTTGGTGAGGGCGTGGCCTATCCTATGTCTGATGATGACGTAATGTTTTACAGTACTAAGTTTCGTGTTGTGAAGACAATTGAGCAGGTATCACAGTGGTATGATCTTCTGATGGTTCCTTCGGAGCTCTCCCCTGGATACTGTCTCCTACTGGACGTGAATGGATCCTATTATGATGATATACAAATAAATGGATTGCCTTTTCTTTGTTCATCATTATGGAAACAAGATTTTGTGCGAGAAGGGGAGACTACTCATGGGCCATGTCAGTCAGGTAATTATGGAGCTGAGGGATATGACCACGCCTATTGTATCCCGTGTTACAATTGGCCTGATGTAGCCAATGACTGGATAAACAGAAACCGTCGTAATGGTTGGCCCTCATTTGAAATGATAGGGAACATTGTACAAAGCCGCTGCCACGTGGTACCTTTTGGTGATCTATATAATCTACTCAGGTTTAGTTTAAAACGAATTATAGGGGAACTTGCTCCCGATGTGCTTTGCTCGTATTTTATGAAAACAACTTTATTCTATACTGCTGAGAATACTTCTATGGAGTTTTGGCGGATAGATAATTTAGAAACATGCTTCAAAACTTGTCTTTCAGTGCTCTATGAGTATATTGATCATATATATTGTCCAAATTATTTTATACCAGAATACAATATGATCAAACGAAAGATCGACCAAACGAATCGATATCATATGTTGGACATTATACTTGTTGTCCATAAGCTTGGTATTGTTGGAGTTACATGTATAAGTGGAGAATCATATTACCTTGATGACGGTTTGTCAGCACAGATGATGGAATATAAACTGGATAGAGATTTTTTGTCCTCGGATCATCTCCGTAAAGTTCTTGCAAGCACTGATACCTTCTATGATACCGTGCTTTACGACGATATTGATAATTTTGTATCTCCATTATATAACTTTTGGTGTGTCTTAAGAGAGACTTCAACGGGGACAGGGGGTGCGCTTCATAATATATTGCTATACAGAGGAATGATTTACAATTGTCAGCAAATATTACATCGTCTCTGTATCTCTAATAAACGTAACAAACGGTGTTATAGTGTAAACAAACATATACGGAAATTGATACAACTAGGATACAATGGAGATTTGACTACGGGAAAATTAACGATGGCCACGTACATGTATATGATTGGTTTTTTTTTTTTTTTTTTTTTTTTTTTTTTTTTTTTTTTATTTTGTGCTCAGTACAAGGCTGACTCAAGTGTCTGTTTTTTTTTAGGTTTTCATGTTTAGATATTTAGTAGTGCAAAGGTGAATTAGTAATATAAGGTATTCACACTGAGTCTTTTTTTTTTGCCTTTATCATCATCGCACATCTCTTTTTTTTTTTCTCTCTCTCTCTTTTCTTTTTATAATACTTTTATTTCAATAAGATATAGTTAATGGTCGTCGATATCGAAACATAAACGTTTATCAGTAATGTATGAGAAGATGTACAGTGTTCAGTAATTATTGATATGATAAATGACATCAATCGAGTATACATGATTATAACAAATAGATATAACTAAACTATGTGTGCAGGGTTTATTGTTAGATATAGTGGAGTGATCTAAGTGCGGTGCGAACAGATTGATGGAAGGCTGCGACCTAACGCGATATGACTTTCAAGTGGGTCACGCAGTGCACCTGTACAGTGGCTTTAACCTAGGTCAGTGATCGTGACCCTCGTTTGCACGGGTTGATGGAGCACGTCGTGTAGATTTGGTAGCTTCGAGCGGATTGAATTGTTTACTGAATAGGTAAGGATAAACAAAAAGATTGTTTATTTCGTGATAGTATTGATTTTAGTTTTGTTACCTATTTATTCATTTGTTTTTATTTATCACCTGTACTGTAACATGTGTATTTTACATTTTCAGTGAAATGAGCATGGCCTGCTCGTAACGGTGACCACGTCGACCATCTCCTGCACGAGGAAGTGGCCATCAATGAGAGAATTAAAAGATAAGTACATCTACAAATTAGAAGTTTAAATAAAATTGTTTGTTAATATCATTCATAATTGATTTTTTTTTTTCGAGAGAGAATTAAGAAATGATAAACGAATTAGAAAATTAAAAGGAAAATGTTTATAAATCATAGATGATTTCAATTTTGTTATTCGATGTTTGTCGTTTAATTTTACATTTATATATCATTAATACTTTCTATATATTTTTCTATTTTTCATTAGTGCATGGAGTTAACAGTTTTTCTGCCAGAACCAGTAGTTTAACACAAGAGGGATCCAAAACTTTTGCAATGAGGATGTAGTTTTTTATTTCTGTGCGGAAAATAGCCATAATATCAATATGTTTTTCTTTTAATTCGCTGGCGTGATATGCTTTATAGATTGAGAAGGAGATGAGTGTAAGGAGAATATTTATACCTTTGTATATAGGATCAAATAGTTTATATCCGAGAACAAAGTTTTGCAGTGTGATCATTTGCTCTCGATATCCTAACGTGTGCATTATGTGATTCATATTTTTACGGAATTTATTACCAAATTTGCATTCCAAGAAGAAGTGCTGATAGTCATCAATTTTGTTACACAACGTACATAGTGGACTATTTGTGATTTTCCATTTATATAAAATGCTTGTATTTGTTAGTATTTTATGTGCTAATTTCCATCTGAATATCTTATACTTATTATCTAGTAGATCATGGAACATGAAGTTAAAGCAGTGTTTAAAACTTGACATTATATTTTCTGATATGTGAGGGAATACATGTTTCCAATAGATTACTGCATTAGGTTGCTCATAGCATTTTTTGTGTAGAATTTTATATAGATCTTTATTGGTTAGTTTTTCAATTTTTATATTTAATTTCCCACATCTTATTGTGAGTATTTTAGCATTTTTGTTTATCTTATAAAATTTCCAATCTAAGTTATTTTGAAGCCTGAGTATCCAATCTTTTGGTATTGCATTCTTCAATACAATCATTTCAGTTATCCAATTTGTTTTATTTTCCAACTTCCCTAATACCACATTTTCAGAAATTTTACCATTTTCATCAACAATATCCTTAATAAAGTGAATATTTGATTTCATCCATTGTTTGTTTATGAGTAGTTTCCCTTTATGTTTGATAAAATGGTTGCCCCATAGGGGTTGCATCAAAATTTCTAAGTTGGTTTTGGGGCTTTCTTTCTTACCCCCTCTGGCTTCCACCCAAACCTTAACAATATCTAAATAAAACTCAGGGACATTTTTAATTTTATGTATGTTTTTTACATGGTCTATGTTCATATGAAATATTGCAAACTTGTCACCATATTCTTTAAAGTATTGATTGGGTATTTCTTTCCATGCCGCATTAGAATCATCTGTAAGTCTTATAACCCATTTTAGCATCATTGTTTTAACATGTAAGTTAATGTCAATCATGTTGAGTCCTCCATGTATGTAATCATTTGTTACAGTATTTCTGTTTATTTTTTCACTTTTATTGCCCCATAGAAATTTGAAAATAATACTATTTAACTTTTTTAGAATGTATTTTGGCATGGTGAGAACTGAATACAAGTATGTTATTTGTGGCATAAGGAGTGATTTAATTATTTGTACTTTACCTAGCATACTTAATTGCCTGCAGGACCAAGACTTTATCTTTTTCTTTATCATACTTACACGATCTTCCCAATTTCTCTCTAACATTTTATTATGATTCTTACTAAATTGAATACCTAAAGCCTTTACGAATTCAGAATCCCAATTAATGTTTTCAAAATTCTTTGGTATCTTCTGTGACTTTCCTAACTGAAACCCGTATGACTTTGTTCTATTTAAAACTAATCCGGATAATGAACCAAATATTTCAATAAGATTTAAAGCCTTGGAAATATCTTGTTTACTTTTTAAGAAAAGGGTAGTGTCGTCTGCCAACTGTGAAATTTTAAAACTTTTATGATTAAAATTGAGATTAATACCTTTTAAAGTCTCTTCTTGTTTTAATTTTAGTGCCAGTGTCTCAACTGTAATTACAAAAAGAAGGGCTGATAATGGACAGCCTTGTTTTATGCCGCGTGATAAATTAAATGGTGACGAGATCCAGCCATTATTTGTAATAAAGCACTCATTTTTTGCATATAGTGTATGAACCCATTTTAGGAAAGATGCTCCAAATCCAAAATGTTTTAGTGTGTAGAACATGTAGTCCCATTCGACGGTATCAAACGCTTTCGCGAAGTCAAGGAAGAGCATGAATCCATCAATATCATATTTCTCAGTATAATCAATAATATCTTTTACTAGCCTAATATTGTAATTTATATTTCTTCCTTTGATAAATCCGTTTTGGTCGGTACTAATGATTTTTGGTAAGATAGGTTTAAGTCTTTCGGCTAAACATCGAGCTGCTATTTTATAGTCTACGTTTAGTAAAGATATGGGACGCCAATTATTTAGTTCAAGAGGATCACCTTTTTTAAACATTAAAGAGAGAATACTGCTTCGCTGTGAGTTTGAGAGCTGACCATTTTCATAGGCACTGTTAAGTGAATTTACCAACAATTTCTTAACATCTTTCCAAAATGTTAAATAAAACTCTGCAGACAGACCATCACTTCCAGGGGATTTATTTTTCTTCATGGAACTAATTGCAGAATAACATTCATCTTCTGTCAATAGGCCGTCACAGTATTTTGTATCTTCTTCATTTAAATTGATCACTTTAATCTTTTCTATGTAGGATGAAACTTCAGATACATTTGGATTTTTAGATTGATAGAGATTTGCATAAAATTCTACTTCACGTTTTAGGATTTCTGTTTGTTTTGTGAGAATACTTCCATTTACATCATATAATTTTACAATAGATTTTTTTGTTTGTCTGTCTTTTTCAAGATTTAGGAAAAATTTGGTACTTTTCTCGCCCTCTTCAACCCATTTTATCCTTGATCTGATTTGAGCTCCATATGTCTTTGTTGCATAAAGTGATTCTAGTTCATTTTCTATCATTTTAAGTGTTTGTGAGTTATCGTTTGTTTCTATATTTACTAATTCTTTTTCAAGTTCATCTATTCTATCCTTCTTCTTCTTAGCCTTATTTTTTCCATATGAAATTGACAATTCCTTGATTTCTATTTTGCATACTTCCCATTTTGTTTGTGAGCTTTTGCTATCATTGTTTATCATGTTACTGTATTTTTGAATACATTTTTGAATGATTGTTTTGTATTTTTCATCCTTTAGTAGATTATTATTAAGTTTCCAGTAACCTGGACCTCTTTTTATTGATTCTATGTTTATTTTCAAACTTACTGCCATATGGTCTGTGGAATTTATGATAGCTGGTCTTATATCTGAATTAATTACACGTTGTGTCATTTCATTACTGATTAAGAAATAATCTATTCTACTGGCTTCATTATCTGAGTGTTTTCTTTTCCATGTAAATTGTACCTTTTCTGAATTTTTTAACTCCCATGGGTCAATTAGCTTAAAACATTTTATTAACTTATGCAGATTTTTTACTGGTTTTCCTATTATTGTTCTTGATTTCCTATCTTTTTTGTTTTGGACCTCATTCCAGTCCCCTCCAAAAAGTAGTATTCCTTCTTTATTTTTTTCAACAAATTTACAGAGTTTTTTCAGAAATTTATTTCGTTTTGCTCTGTCGTTTGGAGCATATATGTTTATAAGTGAAAATAACATTTCATTTATTTTAACATTTACCATAATTATCCTTCCATCAGCCTCTGTTTTAGAATTTAGTATTTCAACATTTAAGTTTTTGTTTATCAGAATGCTTACGCCTTTACTATGTGAAGTGCCAAAAGAGCTAAAAGAGTGCCAATGACTACGAAAATCATAATTCAAATCTTCAGTAAAATGAGTTTCTTGCATGAATACAATATTTGATTTTTGTTGATTTACATATGTTACCAATCTATCCTTCTTTTGTTTATCTCGAAGTCCTTGTGTGTTTAATGTCAATAAATGGAGTATTTTCATATCAGTGATATTATGTTTATTTCAAAGTCTGCATTAGTAATGTGGTCATCTAGCACCTTAAAAGACTGTTCATGGTCAGTGCCAGATGACGACAGAACCTGACATGGTAGTTTATTCATTTATTTCGATTTAGACTTGTGTTCTTTAGGTTTCTTCCCTGCTGCTGACTGGATTTGTTCAGTGGGGGTTGGGGGTGATCTCACATGGTGCGGGATATTACTGGACTTCCTTTGTATCATTACCAATCATGTATATGATTGGTAATGAAGAATCAGCTTTATATACCATGAGGCAGTTGTTATCAGAGTATCCACCATATATAATGGATCGCTCAATTGACCCTATGTTAACAGTGAATCCACCGTATCTTATGGACGGCTCTAATGATGAACTCAACAGAACAGCATATATAGATGTTATGTGTGGTAGGCAATAAAGCATAGACTACAAGGTTAAACGTTCATATGCACCATTATATTATCTATCTGATCGATGTATGAATGCATTACCTTCTCCATTGAGGATTTGGATATCTATCATGTCTGGTCGTTACATAGATCCTCTTACATACACATTTTTTCTGCAAAGCCTTTGTTATGTTCAACAGCGGAATACAACCTCACTTAGAACATCAACAAGATGTCTCGTGAATCATATAAATGATCTGAAGATTAACGATGATATCGCTGACGCCAGGATGTGTGTTGGAATAGTCAAGTATCTACCGGGTGAGAACCAGTCAGCATGTAGATGGCTTGGATCAGTTTACATAATGGAAGATATGCTGCCAAAATCTTCGAACAAGATGTTTTCACTTTCTGTCTTGACTTATGTGTCTTGTTTGTTAAATAAACGATTCCTTTCAGACATGGTACAGAATCTACATTGAGAAGCCAAGGATGCTAAAAATGATTGTCAGAAAGACGAGAATGATCATGTAGAATAATAGGATTTTTTGTTATGTCTTTGAGTATTAAAGTATATAAATAACCATTACATGTACTTTGTTTATTGATATATTTGTATACCACCCTGTCGTTATTTATAACTTTCTTTTAGTCGACTTATTTATGTACGTGTGCTTTCTGCTGAGAGTTTGAACTCTATTGTATTATTATTTCCATTATCGAACGATATGATGTAGCCTCCAGCTCAAATTAAAAGAAAGGAGGCAATCTCCAACAACACTCGGTTGCAGCATCCACAGCAAATCCCCAAACACCCAATGCAAAAACACAGAACCTATAGAGACACAAAAGAGACTAGGAACACCAACTCACACCATAGAAACATGAATCACAAAAGACCACACATTAACCATCGAGACCAATGGGCAACCGTTGCCGACATAGGACAGACATCTGCCACGCAAGTAAAAGACGGTGTGGTTATCAGGATTACGTGCGCACAGTCCTCCCACTTTTCCTATTACCAAGAGGTCATAAAGAACGCACAATTGTAGTGTAAAATAACCACTTTGGGTTGGGCAAAGAAAGAGGATGTACAGCTCGACACCCTTTCCGAATGGATAAAGTCAATCAGAGGGTTACTTTTATCTAGAATTTACCGATTAAAATCAACTGTGAACAGATTCGAGTCTATATTTAAAGACCCTGATGTTATCACAGAGCTTACCTACCTCTAAGAACATTATGTCATCACACCAGCGGACAAAGCCTCAAATAATTACACATTTACTTGCAAAAAGTACTATTTCGACAGTCTAGTTAAAGAGTTAGGTTTAAATTCGACACACTTGATAACCACAAATCAGCTCTTGCTTCCTTTGGCTTCGACACTAACAATTTAGATTGAGATTTACCATACTTATACTGCATATATGAAATGCATAAGAATCCGTACAAACAACGTTTCATCGCTGGTTCCTCAAAGAAAGGAGGGGATCTCCAACAACACTAGGTTGCAGCACCCACAGCAAAATCCCAAAATACCCATGTAAAAACACAGAACAGAAACCCAAAGAAAGAGACGCAAAAGGGACAAGGAACACCAACTCACACCATAGAAACATGAAACATAAAAGACTACACATAAACCAATGAGACCAATGGGCAACCGGTGCCGACTTAGGACGGCCATCTGCCACGTAAATAGCAGACGGTGTGGTTATCCTGGATTACGTGCGCACAACCCTCCCACTATTCTGATTTCCCAGAGGTCTCGAAGAACGCACAATTATGGTGTACAACAACCTCCTCACTGTTAGATGACCACGCACAAACAAGACCGTAAAACACATGAATCCAAGCAAAACAGATGAATATGTAAATGGATATAAAAAGAGGGCGTGCGTAATACAGTCCGTGCTCTGCCGGCTGTAGCGAGCTCATAATGTTCTACTAAATCTGTATCGATCTTACTCACCAAAGTTTTATCTGAAATCAAATCTGGGCTTCAGAAATATTGTTCGATAGTATATTCTCGCAGTGGTATCAACCAGATGTGGATTTTAAAGAATTCGAAGGAACTTTTAGAACATCTGAAATCCACTCATTTTAGTAGAGTCCATTCGATCAAAGCCTTTGATTTTTCGACACTTTACACTACAATTCCACATTCTAAATTGAAAGAAAGACTCGCCAAAATTAGACGTAATGCGTTTACAAGTAAGAACGGTAATCGCAAATACAAATTTATTTTCGTTAACTATGACAAAACCTACTTTGTAAAAGAAAAGTCCGATTCTGAAAATAAGTACTCTGAAACAGATATTATTCAGATGTTAAACTTTCTGATCGACAACATTTTTGTGGTGTTTGGAGGAAAGGTCTTCCAGCAAATTGTCGGAATTCCAATGGGGACCAATTGTGCCCCACTCCTTGCCGACATTTTCCTTTACTCGTACGAAGCTGAATTCATTCAATCTTTGGTCTCTGAAGGGAAAAGATACTTAGCTTCTGACTTCAACTTCACTAACAGATACATAGACGATGTGTTGACCATCAATAATCCAAAATTCGCGGATTACCTGAGCAGTATCTATCCTTCGGAGCTTGAAGTCAAAGAAACTACAGAGACAAATAATTCAGCATCCTATTTGGACATAATGTTGTCCTACGACACTGATGGTCACATGAACACCTCACTCTATGACAAACGTGACCACTTCAATTTCAGCATTACTAACTTTCCTTTTCTGAGTAGCAACATCCCTTCATCGCCTGCTTATGGCGTGTTCATTTCTCAGTTGATACGCTATGCAAGAGCAAGTACCAAATATACGGATTTTGTTCTGAGAGCTAGGCGTCTTTCAGATAAGCTTCTCAGTCAGGGATATGTTTGTGACCGACTAACATCGTCACTGAGGAAGTCCTACGGTCGATATGGAGAACTCGTCATACACTATGATGTCCCACTCTCCAGAATGGTGGATGATATTCTGTCATAAACCATTTGAACCATCCACCCAAAGATTGTACACTATGTCTTCCGAAATGGAAGAAACCGGATGTGACAGTTCTACCGAATTGAAGCGGCGGGTGTTGCATGCAAGCAGGAAATGCTTACTCTTCCTGGGCACCTGGTCTCACTCCAATATCGGGAGTTCGCTTCTTTTCATGTGATGGAGGTTTTAATTTGTTTGCTTTGGTTCCTGTTTTATCCTGATTTGTATGCCTTCGGTTTCTGATTTTCTGAATTATCGATTTTGTGCTGTATACAGGGATATGGTCATTATCCATATTTGTCACTTAACCTGTCCTTTCTGAATGTCAGTCGGACTCCTCGGGTGATAACATACATGAGCTCGCGGCGGCAGAGCACGGATTGTATTACGTACGCCCTCTTTTTATATCCATTTACAGATTCATCTGTGTTGCTTGGGCCCCTGCGTTTTGCGGTCTTGTTTGTGTGTGGTCATCTGACAGTGAGGAGGTTGTTTTACACCACAATTGTACGTTCTTCGCGACCTCTGGGTAATCGGAAAAGTGGGAGCGTTGTGCGCACGTAATCCAGGATAACCATACCTTCTGCTATTTCCATGGCAGATGGCCGTCCTAAGTCGGCACCGGTTGCCCATTGGTCTCCTTTGTGTTTGATGTTTCTGTGTTGTGCGTTGACGTTCCTTGTCCCTTACGCGTCTCTTTGTGCTTGTCTGCTTTGTGTTTTTGCATTGGGTTTTTTGGGGTTTTGCTGTGGGTGCTACAACCTGGTGTTGTTGGAGATCCCCTCCTTTGTTTGATGGACATATATACAGACGGCATGACGCAGGGACTAAAGAAACACATCTATGGATAAATATGTAAATTGATAGAAAAAAGCAGAAGGCATACGAAACACAGTCCGTGCTCTGTCGGCTGTAGCGAGCTCATGTTATCACATGCATGACTATGTGGGGTTTTTTTCGAAGACAGATGCTCTTTTCTTACATTGTACTCCTTGCAAATTAAATGCACAAATTCAAATTCAAAAACATTAAACAAAGGGCACTACTGAAAGGAATGTTGGCTGTATTGGACAAAGGAGGGGATCTCCAACAACACCATGTTGCAGCACCGACAACAAAACCCCAAAACTACCAATGCAGACAAGCACAGAAAGAGACGCAAAAGGGACAAGGAACCTCAACGCACAACACAGAAACATCAAACGAAAAGGTCTACACATAAACCAACGATACCAATGGGCAACCGGGGCCGACTTAGGACTGCCGTCTGCCACGGAAATAGCAGAAGGTGTGGTTATCCTGGATTTCGTGCAGTCATTACTTATATTTTTATTTGTACTAAATATCAGACTACCCGTTTAGCATTTACAATGAGCGTATTGAATGTCTTAATGTCAAAATTATCTAAGCGTTGGTATATTCTCCGTTCTTTCAAAACTAAAGCGTGACGTCACAGTAGGCAACCAGCGTTATAGTTTATAAATCCCTTTGCCGAACGCGTGCTTAACATTGGGATTCCTCTGCAATAGAAATATTGAAAAGTACTTCTCTTTTTGTAAGAATTTATTCAATCCATTGTCGATATAGTCTGAGTGTCTTAATTAAGGATATTGTACTGAGGAGAAAGCGAAGGGGACTTGGACATTGGTATTATAAGTGTTATATTATAAGTATTATTAAACTATTATCTATCAATTTTGCACATATACTTTGACTCAAATACAACTTCCTTTTACATGTTAAAGTATAGCGAAAAAGGAAAACAAATTAACAAATATGTGGAAATTTTCACTTCCAGTGACTCATTTCTTATAAAATCTTGCGCAATTTTTCAGCTTTGTCAGATCTTAGTTTCCTTCAAGTATTTTCCCCACAAACGTAAGATATTGAAAGGAAGACATACACGAGTTTATCTATTGAGGATGAATCTCGTTATATTTGATGGAATATGTGGATCACTTAATTCGTATTCTAACTGTCATTTAGGTTTAACTCCTTTATAAGGAGCAAATGTACTATACACCGTGTTAAACTCTTATTGATTATTGATTCGTTTTCTTAATAATGTTAAATGAACTAACATGGATACTCCGATGGTCAATCCGATTGAAAGCAAAAAATTCAACCTTAACAATATATCCCAGTGATTTGTGTTCTTTAACTAAAATTATAAACTTAAAGAAGAAACTAAAATTTAAGGAGGACTATGAACCTTCCAACGCGACTGAGCTTTCTATTTGGGTCGGAAGAATATGTTAGTTTGAGGAGACAACTCGTTTTCTTGAGAGAGTGGTTATTGAATCATCAAGTTCCCCAAAACCAAGTACATACTATATGTAGTGGAAGTCTCGGTGAGGGCGTGGCCTATCCAAAGTCTGATGACGATGTAATGATTTACAGGACTGACATTCGTGTAGTGAAGACATACAGAGAGGCTACACAGAGGGGTGATCTACTGATGGTTCCTTCTGAATACTCCCCTGGATACTGTCTCCTACTGGACGCTAAGGGATCATATCCTGATAATTACATACAGAATATAAATGGAATATCCTTCCTTTCCTCGTTATTAATGAAAGAGAGCTATGTCGGAGAAGGAATGTCTATTCATGGACCATGTCATTCTGGAAATTATGGTCCTGAGGAATACGATTTTGCTCATTGTATTCCATGTTTTGATTGGCCTGATGTAGCGAACGACTGGATACTTAGAAACAGATCTAATGATTGGCCGTCGTGTGAAATAGTAGAGAACATCATACAAAATGGCTGTCATGTGGTACCTGTAGGTGATTCTACATCTCCACACGGTAATCATGAATGGAGAATGTCATTTTCTGTAGGAGAAAGGACTCTTATGCATTCATTTAACCATGTTCAGTTTCTAGTATATAATCTTCTCAGACTGACGTTAAAACGAATTATAGGAAAGATTGCTCCTGATGTGCTCTGCTCGTACTTCATGAAAACAAGTTTATTCTATGCGGCTGAGAATACTTGTAGGGACTTGTGGCGATCAGAAAATATAGAAATATGTTTCAACACCTGTCTTTCAGTGCTTTATGATTATGTTGATTGCGTCTATTGTCCAAATTATTTTATACCAAAATACATTATGATTAAGCGGAAGATCAATCATTTGAATCGCCATCAAATGCTAGACATTATACGTTATGTACACAATATAGGCATCTTAGGAGTGATACATGTAAGTGGAGAATCATTGTGTCTGGATGACACTTTGTCGACACGGATAACTGAACATAAACTTGATAGAGAATTCATGTTCTCTGCTCATATTGAAAAGGCTTCTGTTATGATTGATAGGTCATATGATGATTTATGTCATGGGGATATTCAACATTGGTTATACCTTACATATAAAATTCTGCGTTTCTTAAGAAGTACTTCAGCCTTAACAGAGAGTGGACTGATAAATTATATTTCCAAAAGAGGCATTATAATCAGTTGTCAGCATATGTTACATCATCTTTTTATTTCTGTGGAAGGGAACAAACGGGACTACGGTCGTTGTAAACGTTTACAGTTACTACTTAGACAGGGGTACAATGCAGATGTGACAACAGGAAAACTGACTATGGCTACAAACATGTATATTGTTGGTAAAACAGAGTCAGCTCTTACAATTATCAGACAACTGTTATCAGAGTATCCACCATATGTCATGGATGGTACAAATGATGTTCTAAAGGTGACAACATATATAGATACCATGTGTGGTAGAGGATACAGCATAGACCACAAAATCAAAAGATGCTATGCACCAGAATATAACCTATCTAGACAACGTCTGAATGCATCCCTCTATCCGTTGAGGCTTTGGATATCAATCGGGAATGGTCCTATTTTAGATTCTCTTACATATACATTCTTCTTGCAAAGTCTGTGTTATTTTCAACAACGGAATCAGCGCTTACTTGCTAAATCAACTAGATGCCTCGTTGATCATATGGATGAGGTGAGGAAAGACTTCGATATAGCTGACGCCAGTATGTGTGTTGGTATTATCAAGTTTGTGCAAGGTGACAGTCAGTCAGCATGTAGATGGCTGGGATCAGTGTATGTTATGAAGGATACATTCCCTAAACCTTACAATAAGATATATTCACTTTTAGCTTTGTCTTATATCTTTTGTTTGTTGAGTAAACAATTTCAGACGTAATTTAGACGAGATACAGACTATGGATGTTACGATACAGAAAAAGCGTATTGCGGTATATTGCGATATCTACATCCATATTGCGATAATGACAGCGATATATACATCCGTATCGCGATAAAGAGAACATATATACATCCGTATTGTAATGTAGAGAACCGTGTATCTAGACGGCTTAAGGGATGTATTGTCCCTTCCGCTGGGTTAAAACACATTTGATGTCGTAACCGCTTATACCTTTTTGTGCTATGCGTATTGTAATATATATAGATATACATGTATCGCTTTTTAAAATGAACCAAATGAAAGATAAGGAAAAGCTGTATTGAGGGTCATATTAAAGGGTATTTCTGGAGAGTACGTTTTCATTACAACCGTATCAAATTTGAACGTGTTATAATTGCAGAATTGAAGAAGATCTATATTGAATTAATGTTTGAAAATATGAACTATCTTCTTTGATAGAATTCATAATAAGAAGAATAATTATGAGAAAATGTGCTAGTAATTTAAACCACTTTGCCCCGACGAGTTTTTTTGTGTGTGTACCAAGTTAATTTTCCATCAATATCGAGGTAAGAGAATTATTTGTCACAAAGATGGACATGTTAAATATAAATGCCCTAACACTTATAATTAAAAACAAATAAACAGACAGGATAGAACAATATTATCTCTTGCTCATTTCCATAAAAACAAAAAAGAAATAAAAGCATAAAGAGGACTATAAAAATGCTCAGTGCATGTATCAAATTGTGAAGACTAAGATCTCTACTCTAAGTAAATGTTAAACGTCTTCAAATTGAATAGCATCATTTAAGAACAGATAAATTGGCAGCATGGACCAGACATGCACGTTTCGGGTACTTAACCCTCGTCAGTGATCCTCAAATCTAAACAATGTAGTATGCCAAAAAAGTATGAAAGTTACTATGTCGAAACAGCGTATCGAAAGACGTAGCAGGGTTGGTGGGATATGATGCTACAGGACCCACTTTTTAGAAATTTCAAGAAATTTTGATAACAGATGCTTATTTCTTTAAAGCTAAATAAGTATATTCACACAAGATAGATCAGGACAAGCCTCTTCAATAAAAACCTGTTAAAAAACGTAACGCGATACGCATTATGAGAACTTCTCTACCGCTTTAATATGTACATGTATATCGATATTTCGTTTTTCCGTAACGTAACGCGATACGCATTGTGAGAGCATCTCTATCGTTTTTTTGTGCGAATAGCACATAGCGATTGCCTGATTTCTTCACTCATGGGAGCCCCGTCTACTGAGTATGTATAAACGATGTTACTCTGTTTACATGTACCTTGGGACTGCGTCAGTGTCATGATCGGTATAAAGTCTGATCACTGTCTGAATCAATGAATTATATCTATATGAATCGAGCTGTCGTGTTATGTACATGCATGACCTAATGAAAAATTGCATCTGTATGTACTGAGACACAGGCTGTGTGTTTGAAACCCCTTTCCATTACCAGGTGATTATCTGTTTTAGTGAACAATATATAAATGAAACGTTGCTATCGATAAAGATATTAAGTTGAATCATTGGAACGTAAAACTAACTTCAAGTGGCCTTATTTTGCCCCGCTTCACAAAATAAAATCTGTATACGACGGAAAAATTAGCAGCTTCCATCATGAAACATGATATTAGAATGTATCATAATGTATCACTATAAAAGAAGTGAATTTTCCTTCAAATTCTTGGCACACACCTAACATTTATACCACTTGGTGAGTGTCACTGCTGGTGGACCAGGAGTCCCCGAGGGCACATGTAGCCAAGTTCGATCAATTTCGGTTGATCGTTTCTTCAACGCATTCTAAATTTCTGTTATCAAAATTTCTTGAAATTTCTAAAAAGTGGGTCCTGTAGCATCATATCCCACCAACCCTGCTACGTCTTTCGATACGCTGTTTCGACATAGTAACTTTCATACTTTTGTGGCATACTACATTGTTTAGATTTGAGGATCACTGACGAGGGTTAAGTACCCGAAACGTGCATGTCTGGTCCACGATGCCAAATTATCTGTTCTTAAATGATGCTATTCAATTTGAAGACGTTTACATTTATACCACTTGGTGAGTGTCACTGCTGGTGGACCAGGAGTCCCCGAGGGCACATGTAGCCAAGTTCGATCAATTTCGGTTGATCGTTTCTTCAACGCATTCTGAATTTCTGTTATCAAAATTTCTTGAAATTTCTAAAAAGTGGGTCCTGTAGCATCATATCCCACCAACCCTGCTACGTCTTTCGATACGCTGTTTCGACATAGTAACTTTCATACTTTTGTGGCATACTACATTGTTTAGATTTGAGGATCACTGACGAGGGTTAAGTACCCGAAACGTGCATGTCTGGTCCACGTTGCCAATTTATCTGTTCTTAAATGATGCTATTCAATTTGAAGACGTTTACATTTATACCACTTGGTGAGGGTCACTGCTGGTGGACCAGGAGTCCCCGAGGGCACATGTAGCCAAGTTCGATCAATTTCGGTTGATCGTTTCTTCAACGCATTCTAAATTTCTGTTATCAAAATTTCTTGAAATTTCTAAAAAGTGGGTCCTGTAGCATCATATCCCACCAACCCTGCTTCGTCTTTCGATACGCTGTTTCGACATAGTAACTTTCATACTTTTGTGGCATACTACATTGTTTAGATTTAAGGATCACTGACGAGGGTTAAGTACCCGAAACGTGCATGTCTGGTCCACGTTGCCAATTTATCTGTTCTTAAATGATGCTATTCAATTTGAAGACGTTTACATTTATACCACTTGGTGAGTGTCACTGCTGGTGGACCAGGAGTCCCCGAGGGCACATGTAGCCAAGTTCGATCAATTTCGGTTGATCGTTTCTTCAACGCATTCTAAATTTCTGTTATCAAAATTTCTTGAAATTTCTAAAAAGTGGGTCCTGTAGCATCATATCCCACCAACCCTGCTACGTCTTTCGATACGCTGTTTCGACATAGTAACTTTCATACTTTTGTGGCATACTACATTGTTTAGATTTGAGGATCACTGACGAGGGTTAAGTACCCGAAACGTGCATGTCTGGTCCACGATGCCAATTTATCTGTTCTTAAATGATGCTATTCAATTTGAAGACGTTTACATTTATACCACTTGGTGAGTGTCACTGCTGGTGGACCAGGAGTCCCCGAGGGCACATGTAGCCAAGTTCGATCAATTTCGGTTGATCGTTTCTTCAACGCATTCTAAATTTCTGTTATCAAAATTTCTTGAAATTTCTTAAAAGTGGGTCCTGTAGCATCATATCCCACCAACCCTGCTACGTCTTTCGATACGCTGTTTCGACATAGTAACTTTCATACTTTGTGGCATACTACATTGTTTAGATTTGAGGATCACTGACGAGGGTTAAGTACCCGAAACGTGCATGTCTGGTCCACGTTGCCAATTTATCTGTTCTTAAATGATGCTATTCAATTTGAAGACGTTTACATTTATACCACTTGGTGAGTGTCAATGCTGGTGGACCAGGAGTCCCCGAGGGCACATGTAGCCAAGTTCGATCAATTTCGGTTGATCGTTTCTTCAACGCATTCTAAATTTCTGTTATCAAAATTTCTTGAAATTTCTAAAAAGTGGGTCCTGTAGCATCATATCCCACCAACCCTGCTACGTCTTTCGATACGCTGTTTCGACATAGTAACTTTCATACTTTTTTGGCATACTACATTGTTTAGATTTGAGGATCACTGACGAGGGTTAAGTACCCGAAACGTGCATGTCTGGTCCACGTTGCCAATTTATCTGTTCTTAAATGATGCTATTCAATTTGAAGACGTTTACATTTATACCACTTGGTGAGTGTCACTGCTGGTGGACCAGGAGTCCCCGAGGGCACATGTAGCCAAGTTCGATCAATTTCGGTTGATCGTTTCTTCAACGCATTCTAAATTTCTGTTATCAAAATTTCTTGAAATTTCTAAAAAGTGGGTCCTGTAGCATCATATCCCACCAACCCTGCTACGTCTTTCGATACGCTGTTTCGACATAGTAACTTTCATACTTTTGTGGCATACTACATTGTTTAGATTTGAGGATCACTGACGAGGGTTAAGTACCCGAAACGTGCATGTCTGGTCCACGTTGCCAATTTATCTGTTCTTAAATGATGCTATTCAATTTGAAGACGTTTACATTTATACCACTTGGTGAGTGTCACTGCTGGTGGACCAGGAGTCCCCGAGGGCACATGTAGCCAAGTTCGATCAATTTCGGTTGATCGTTTCTTCAACGCATTCTAAATTTCTGTTATCAAAATTTCTTGAAATTTCTAAAAAGTGGGTCCTGTAGCATCATATCCCACCAACCCTGCTACGTCTTTCGATACGCTGTTTCGACATAGTAACTTTCATACTTTTTTGGCATACTACATTGTTTAGATTTGAGGATCACTGACGAGGGTTAAGTACCCGAAACGTGCATGTCTGGTCCATGCTGCCAATTTATCTGTTCCTAAATGATGCTATTCAATTTGAAGACGTTTAACATTTACTTAGAGTAGAGATCTTAGTCTTCACAATTTGATACATGCACTGAGCATTTTTATAGTCCTCTTTATGCTTTTATTTCTTTTTTGTTTTTATGGAAATGAGCAAGAGATAATATTGTTCTATCCTGTCTGTTTATTTGTTTTTAATTATAAGTGTTAGGGCATTTATATTTAACATGTCCATCTTTGTGACAAATAATTCTCTTACCTCGATATTGATGGAAAATTAACTTGGTACACACACAAAAAAACTCGTCGGGGCAAAGTGGTTTAAATTACTAGCACATTTTCTCATAATTATTCTTCTTATTATGAATTCTATCAAAGAAGATAGTTCATATTTTCAAACATTAATTCAATATAGATCTTCTTCAATTCTGCAATTATAACACGTTCAAATTTGATACGGTTGTAATGAAAACGTACTCTCCAGAAATACCCTTTAATATGACCCTCAATACAGCTTTTCCTTATCTTTCATTTGGTTCATTTTAAAAAGCGATACATGTATATCTATATATATTACAATACGCATAGCACAAAAAGGTATAAGCGGTTACGACATCAAATGTGTTTTAACCCAGCGGAAGGGACAATACATCCCTTAAGCCGTCTAGATACACGGTTCTCTACATTACAATACGGATGTATATATGTTCTCTTTATCGCGATACGGATGTATATATCGCTGTCATTATCGCAATATGGATGTAGATATCGCAATATACCGCAATACGCTTTTTCTGTATCGTAACATCCATAGTCTGTATCTCGTCTAAATTACGTCTGAAATTGTTTACTCAACAAACAAAAGATATAAGACAAAGCTAAAAGTGAATATATCTTATTGTAAGGTTTAGGGAATGTATCCTTCATAACGACAACATTATGCATTTGCATTTTAGTTCTGTCTTTATACGTCCATAAACTGGCCTATGAAGGTGTTCAGGAACAAATATAACTTTGAAAACACAATATTTTGTCATACATTATAAGTGATATTATTCTGGCTATTCGCACTCAGTACCTTTAGTGCTTTGATTTTTCTCTTTCCGTGTGGCCTTTTACAGACTTGATTCCAATAAGTTCTAATAATCGCTCAGGAGAGATTGAAAATGTACAAGGTTTTACTTTGTTTTTATTTACTCTGTCTCTGAGAAATAAATCATGTCAAAATTCCATATTATTGATTTTGTATATGACAATATTCATATTCCTACCTTGTTCTTCAAACACTTTTGTGCCCCTTAGTTAGTACAAAGGGGTGTTTGCTGCTGTGGCCGACCAAAAACAGTAGGTTGGAGTGACAACTAAGAAGGTCAAAATTTTGAATTATATTAATTACTTCTTTCAGTCTCTGTCGCCTAAAAGAATAAGCTTTGTTTTGACACTTTATCAATTTGACGTCATACATATTATTTTGATATTTCGGTACCTTGCCATTCCATTCAAAAATTTCATCGAAAATAAAGGGGTTCACATCTTAGCACCATCCCTCCAATGCTACTTTGAACATGAAGTCTGCTACTGAATAGATCCTACAGGAAATTTGAAGCCGAGTAAATTTAATTTCGAAAAATAGAAATAGAGGGCGCTTATGAAAAGAAATTTGGCTGTGTCTAAAAATTACTTTGGATGGAAGCATCATTGACGAGGAATTGATATGCGAAACACGTGTTTTCATCTTCCCCTTTCCCTGTCATTGATGAGGATAAAATATCCGAAACATGTATCATCCCCTTTTCTTTGTGCATAATACATTAGTTTGACATTTTCTTCGGGAAGGTATAGAGTATGGACAATTCCGTATTATCATATATATAAATGATTACATAGAACATTAATAAACGATCACATAAAAGTACCTGTCCTCTCTGGATTTCAGTCGGACTCCTCGGGTGATCACATGTATGAGCTCGCTACAGCCGGCAAAGCACGAACTGTATTTCATTTGCTTTCAGTTTTTTTTTTATATCCATTTACACCTCTGTGGGCCCCAACGTCATGTTTTCTGTTCGTATGGTCATATTACAGTGAGGAGGTTATTCATATATAACAGCTGTGTGTTCTTCGAGACCTCTACGTAATCGGAAAAGTGGGAGGGTTGTGCGCACGTAATCAGGCTAACCACAACGTCTGCTACTTGCGTGGCAGATGACCGTCCTAAGTCGGCAACGGTTGCCAATTGGTCTCGTTGGTTTATGTGTGGTCTTTTGTGTTTCATGTTTTTATGGTGTTAGTGGTTGTTCCTTTCCGTTTTACGTGTGTGAATGTCTGCTCTGTGTTTTTGCATTGAGTGCTGCAGTTGAGTATTCGTGTGAAGCTCGTAAAGATTTGAATAATTTTCCCTGATTTGGTCGCCATAGCACTTTCTATATACACATAATCTCAGACAGTGCATGCATTTTTGATTTCGTTTTCATTTTCGTGCGTGAACATCGACGGCGGGTGCGGCTAGCCAAACTGGGGTCGCTTACTACTCCCGGGCAATCTCTTGCTTGCTCAGGGTCCATTGCTGCTTAATTTTGTGCTCTATTGTAAGTGCTGTTGTGATAATTATTAGGCTCTTCTTTAACTCATTGGAGATATTTCCCTCTCTATTTCATACCACGCATAACAATCAAGCTAAAACTACGTCGGGAGAAGGAGACCAACAAGAAGACCCACAGTCTCACATGTACATGATCACATCAAGCATAACGATCAAGCAGACACTCAGTCGAGAGAAGATTACTAAGCAGTATATGATAGCAATAATGCGGAATGGTTCCAACTCTATACCTTCTTGAAGAAAATTTATGCACCAGACACGTGTTTAGAATATTAAATTCTCATCAGTGATGCTTCCAAACAGACTCACACACGTACGATCACATCAAACATTGGGTACCAACCATTACTATCAAGAGAACACTCGGTCGGGACAAGGAGGCGAAACAGAATGCGGTAACATGATCAACAATCTTACCAAAGAAATATAATACAAACATAATTTACATTACATTAAAGAAGAGAGATAAAAAGCCTGCTTATCCTAAAAGTTATTCCAGTCCGCTCGGGCATAATGCCCTATTCATCCCGATGGACAAAGATTCCTCACATAACAGGAAGGAAAATGTCAATAAGGATTTGAACATCAGAACAATAATACACCAAAATACGAAAACACAGAATACAAAAGCGACATAATAGGATAAATAACTACATAAATGACTGCACAAAACCACGAGACACATTAGCAATAGGGTACGACTCAGGAAGGCTATTTAACACGTTTGTAGCAAAGTTGTGGTCCGGAGTGATTGCTCTGAATACTCCTACTTGACCGGTTCTCCAGATTCTCCAACAATTTATATGTAAAATTTCCTACTGGTTGTAAAGCTTCGACATAAGCAAGACAGCAAGACGTAGGGACCAAAGTGACACACACAGATTGGTATGTAACTGGATATAAAAAGAGCATTTGACAGTACGACAGAACAAAAACAAACCTTGCTGGTGTCCAGGAGTCCCCGAAGGCATGTGTAGCCAAGTCCGATCAATTTCGGTTGATCCTGTCTTCAAACGCATTTGAAAATTTCTGTTTACAAAATTTTCTCAAAATTCGTGAAGCTGGGTCCTGTAGCATCATATCCCAGCCATCTTGCTACATCATTCGGTATATTAAGGACATAATTTTTACAGATTTTGGCCATATTACATTGTCTAGATTGAGGATCTCTGACGAGGTTAAAATACCCGAAACGTGCATGTCTGGTCTATGCTGTAAGTTTATCTGCTCTAAAATGATGCTAATAAATATGAAGGCATTAAACATTTCTTCCTTAAACTTGTATATATTGATGAATACAGATGTATCACTTATATTGGTCTTTATTTACCACCATTTACACGCAATGTTCATGTAAATGTTATACCCGCGAGGGGTTTGACAGTAAGTGTTTTGGATATATTTACCTGCCATTGTCGCCATAGCACTTTCTATATGGACATAACGTCAGACAGTGCATGACTTTTATACATTGTTTTCATTTTCGTGCTTCAACATCGACGGCGGGTGCGGCTAGCCAACCGGGGATGCTTACTCCTCCCGGGCACCTGGTCCCACCTCTAGCTTGCTGAGGGTCTGTTGATGCTTAATTTTGTGCTCTATTGTGAGTGCTGTTGAGATTATCGTCAGGATCTTTTAACTCATTTGTGTCACACTTATGTCCTTTGCCGTGTGGAGCTCGTAAAAAAAGTTCCCGCAAGGGGTTTGACAGTAAGTGTTTTGGATATATTTACCTGACATTGTCGCCATAGCACTTTCTATATGGACATAACGTCAGACGGTGCATGACTTTTATATATTGTTTTCATTTTCGTGCTTAAACATCGACGGCGGGTGCGGCTAGCCAACAGGGGATGCTTACTCCTCCCGGGCACTTGGTCCCACCTCTAGCTTGCTGAGGGTCTGTTGATGCTTAATTTTGTGCTCTATTGTGAGTGCTGGTGAGATTATCATCAGGATCTTTTTAACTCATTTACATTACTTCATTAAGGGTTCCTTCCTTAAACTAGTGTACATAGATTAATACAGACGTACATTTATCACTGAAATGGGTATCTTTTCAGTTGTGAAATATGCCAGAGTACTTAATTCAAGCCTCACAGAATGTGAGAAACTAGGATCAATTCAATAAAACTTTCTAAAAGAAATGCCGGGAAAAAACACTTCCCCAGATATGTACATGTAATGTAAACGTCTTCAAATTGAATAGCATTATTTAAGAACAGATAAATTGGCAACATGGACCAGACATGCACGTTTCGGGTACTTAACCCTCGTCAGTGATCCTCAAATCTAAACAATGTAATATGCCAAAAAAGTATGAAAGTTACTATGTCGAAAAAGCGTGCCGAAAGACGTAGCAGGATGAGTGGGATTTGATGCTACAGGACCCACGTTTTCGAAATTTTAAGAAAATTTGATAACAGAAATTTTAGAATGCGTTTAAGAAACGATCAACCGAAATTGATCTAACTTGGCTACATGTACCCTCGGGGACTCTTGGTCCACCAGCAGTGACACTCACCAAGTGGTATAAATGTAAACGTCCTAAAATTGAATAGCATCATTTTTTGAAAAGAACAGATAAATTGGCAACATGGACCAGACATGCACGTTTCGGGTACTTGACCCTCGTCAGCTACAAACGGATGGCTATTTTTGTGGATATCAAAAGGAAAAGGGCGTACAAAAAAAAAAAATACAGTCTGTGCTGTAAGTCCAATATGAGGAAGGAAACAACCATTGACAATATACATGTATTTATGTGAAGATGTTTAACAGAACGGATGGCTTTGCTTATAGATACCAAAAGGAAAAAGGCGTACAAAAAACAAACCTCGTAAGTGAGGAAGGAAACACTCAGTGACAATGTTTATATAAATGCTATATCTGGTCCATGCAGGTCTTAAATGATGCTATTGAATTTGAAGACGTTTAACATCTATATTACTTTATCAAGGGTGAGACTGGAGTTCCTTGCTTAAACTAGTATTCATAGATCAATACAGACTTATATTGAAATGGGACTCGTTCAATTTGAAATATGTCAGATCCTTAACTAAAGCATTAAATATATGCGTGATGATTTCAGTTTCCACATAACTAAAAGAAATGAGAGGGATATCCAACAACACTCGGTTGCAGCACCCATAGGAAAACTTCAAAACACCCAATGTATAAAATACAGAGCAGACACCCACAGAAAAAGACGCAAAAGGGACAAGGAACACCAACTCTCACCAAGAAACATGAAACATGAAACATAAAAGACTCTACATAAACCAACGAGACAAATGGGCAACCGGTGCCGACTTCGGACGGCCATCTGCCACGTAAGTAGCAGACGGTGTGGTTATCCTGGATTACGTGCGCACAACCCTTCCACTTTTCTGATTTTGCCAGAGGTCTCGAAGAATGTACAGTTGTGATGTAAAACAACTCCTCACTGTCAGATGACCACACACAAACAAGACCGTAAAACACAGGGGCCCCAGCAACACAGATGAATCTGTAAATGGATTTAAAAAGAGGACGTGCGTAATACAGTCAGTGCTCTGCTGGCTGTAGCGAGCTCATATATGTTATCACCCGAGTAGTCCGACTAACGAGTGTCACTGCTGGTGGACCAGGAGTCCCCGAGAGCACGTGTAGCCAAGTTCGATCAACTTCGGTTGATCGCCTGTCTTTAAACGCATTTGAAATTTTCTGTTACAAAATCTCTTGAAATTTCTAAAACGTTGGTCCTGTAGCATCATATCCCACCCATTCTGCTACGTCTTTCGGTACATTTTTGGACTTCATGATTTTCACACTTTTTGGTCATATTACATTGTTTAGACAAAGGATCACTGACGAGGGTTTAGTACCCGAAACGTGCATGTCTAGTCTTGCTGCAACTTTATCTGGTTTTAAATGATGCTATCGCATTTGAAGACGTTTAACATTCAGAGAGGACAGATGGTAGGAGCCCTGTCTTCTCTAAAGTGGTTTGGACAGGGAGTCCCGTCACCGTCAGTCAGAGTGCAAGTCTTAAGAATGCGTTCATACAATACTGTAGATTGGTCAAGTACCAAGCTTAGTGTCCGTATAGTGACATTCGGATCATATCAACGGTATGAAAGGAGTTTGATGACTCCGACGCATTTTCGATGGTTATGCTGTCTACCTTTTATCCTTCTTATTTTGTTAATTATGTCACCATAAAATGCAGTTTTTGAAATACCCGAAGTAATATGCTTGTATGGGTCCACATTTCAGAAGAAGTTACCATAATTTTTGCAAAATTCCAGAAAGTCTTTACTAGTTTGTGAAAGCAAAAACCTTGACCTAAAAGTTTCCTTTAGGTCAAGGTGTTCGCTTTCTTTTATGTCAATGTTTTCGTACTGATATATTGTCTAAACTGTAAGTGAAGTTAAAATAAGAAGCCACTTATCTTTTCCCTTCATAGATAAAAGATTGAATGAATTCATATTCTTACGAGCAAAGAAAAATGTCGGCAAGGAGTGGGGCATAACTGGTTCCCATTGGAATTCCGACAATTTGCTAGAGGACCTTTCCTCCAAACACCGCAAATATGGTATCGATCAGGAAGTTTAACATCTGAATAATATCTGCTTCAGTGTACTGAGTTTTAGAATCATAAATAACAACAATAAATTCATATTTTGCGATTGACTTTCTTGCTTGTAAACGCATTACTTATAATTTTTGTGTGTCTTTTTTTCAATTTAGAATGTAGGATTGCTACAAACGGATGGCTATTTTTGTAGATATCAAAAGGAAAAGGGCGTACAAAAATACAGTCCGTGCTGTAAGTCCAAAATGAGGAAGGAAACAACCATTGACAATATACATGTATTTATGTGAAGACGTTTAACATTACAAATGGCTATTTTAATGGATACCAAAAGAAAAAGGACGTACAAAAAACAAACCTCGCTGTCCCAAGTGAGGAAGGAAACAACCATTGACAATGTTCATGTGAATGCTATATCTATATTACTTTATCTAAGGTGTGACTGGGGTGCCTTCCTTAAACTAGTACCTTAAACTAGTATTCATAGATCATGCAGACGTATTACTGAAACGGGTCTCTTTCAATTTGAAATATGTCAGAGTACTCTCTGAATGTCAGTCGGACTCCTCGGGTGATTACATACATGAGCTCGCTACAGCCGGCAGAGCACGGACTGTATTACGCATGCCCTCTTTTTATATCCATTTACATATGCATCTGTGTCTCTGGGGCCTCTGCGTTTTGCGGTCTTGTTTGTGTGATGTCATCTTACAGTGAGGAGGTTGTTTTACACCACAATGGTACGTTCTTCGAGACCTCTGGGTAATTGGAGAAGTGAGAGGGTTGTGCGCACGTAATCAAGGATAACCACACCATTTGCTACTTGCGTGACAGATGGCCGTCCAAAGTCGGCACCGGTTACCCATTGGTCTCGTCGGTTTATGTGTAGTCTTTTGTGTTTGATGTTTACATGTCGTGTGTCTCTTTTCCGTCTCGTGCTGTACTCGTCTTTTGTGTTTTTGCATCGGGTGTTTTGGTGTTTTACTGTTGATGCTGCAACGGGGTCTTGTTGGAGATCTCCTCCCTTCTTTTTGATTAAAGCCTTACATATATGCGTGATGATTTCAGTTTCCATATGTTTTTTAGCTGATACCGATTGTGACCTTTCCACCGAACTGAAGTGGCGGGTGTTGCATGCAAGCAGGAGATGCACACTCTTCCTGGGCGTCTGATCTCACTCCTTCATAGGGAGTTCACTTTTCTTCATATGGTAGATCTTTTTATATCTGTTCATTTGCCTTAATTCTGGTTTTATCCAGGTTTTGTATGCCTTGGGTTAGATGATTTTTCGATAAATGATTTTTGTGCTTCTCAATAGGGATATGTTCCAAAATATGAATATTTGATTGTTAGAGGCAGACGGCTTACAAGTAAGCTACTTGTTCAGGAATATACATGAATTACACAACTACTGAAATCATCATTGGGGTAGTTAGTCGTCGCTAGGGGGATATGATTGTTTAACGTCTTCAAATTCATTAGCATCATTTTAGAGCAAATAAATTTACAGCATGGCCCAGACATGCACGTTTCGGGTATTTAACCCTTGTCATTGATCCTCAATCTAAACAATGTAATATATCAGATGCCACTTTCCAGAATGATAATAAATATGATTGAATGGCTGTCATCATCACCAAGAAAGAAATATAACCTGATATGTACATTTTAAATATGTACATCGAGACAATCGCTGAATTTGATAAGTCTTTATGGAGATGTTGCGACTGGTGATGCATGGTATCAGGAGACGCTGACTCTCCCCGGGTACCTTGTGTCACTTTGGAATACAAGTTCTCAGAAATTTAGTTTTGGATTGGTTACTGTCTTGTAATTGTAAAATAATGTTCATACAGACCTATCGTTGATATATGTCTGGTTTCGAAAGAAAGGAGGCGATCTCCAACAACATAAAGTTGCAGAACCCACAGCAAAACCCCAAAACACCCAATGCAAAAAAATACAGAACAAGCACCCACAGAAAGAGACGCAAAAGGGACAAGGAACATCAACTCGCACCATAGAAACATTAAACATAAAAGACCACACATAAACCAACGAGACCAATGGGCAACCGGTGCCGGCCATCTGCAACATTAATAGCAGACGGTGTGGTTATCCTGCACACAACCCTACCACTATTCCGATTCCCAGAGGTCTCGAAGAACGCATAATTTTGGTGATAAACAACCTCCTCACTGTTAGTTGACCATACACAAACAAAACCGCAAAACACAGGTCTTATTATGTTATTCAATTTGTGAAATGTAAAATAAGGTATATCATTGAATAAATGGATTAAAAATACCTGATTACTCTTAAAATTGATACGTCTTATTTGTGAATTTTAAAATAAGGTATAGCATTGATACGTCATATTTGTCATGAAGAAGGTGTGACTTTGTCCTCTCTGTTAAAGCATAGATTGGGTTCAATTTTTGTTATCCCCAAGATTACGAAGAAAAGTGTGGTTATCCGGATTACACACACAGAGTCCTTTCCGTCGAAAATATTACCAAGATGACAACTATGACAAATATGGATAATGACCATATCCCTGTATACAGCACAAAATCGATAATTCTAAAAATCAGAAACCGAAGGCATACACAATCAGGATAAAACAGGAACCAAAGCAAACAAACAAAAAACTCCACCACATGAAAAGAAGCGAACCCCCGATACGTCTCGCATTAACGGGGTACGGTATTATGTTACTCAATTTTTGTCATTTATTATCCAAACTCGTGTGTGCTGCAAATTACCCAGTTAACACAATCATGTTTTAAAAACATGTCAAAAATATTGCAGTAAGTGTTATAGAAACATGATTTTGTATGGGTCCAGAAATATCAATAAAACATTTTTGGAAACATTTCATTTTGTTTAGCGCTCTGAAATGTTATTAAAACGTTTTAAAAACATTCTATACAACTGCACAGTGTTTTAAAAATGTTCTCGGAGCGTTTTGTCAGAAATGTTTCAACAGAACCTGTTTGAAACCATACAAAAATATTTCGAAAATGTTTTGTGTTACCTCGGTACAGGTCTATTAACTTTACATTTACATAAGAATTGACTGTTCAATTTTGACAGTTTATTGGAGTATGAAGTTTGGTTTGTCGCATCACAAATTGTGTAAAACCGCGTAGCGTAGCAGTAGTAAGGAGTGCACAATATCTTCCCTTCTTTTTGGCGCAGAAGACCCATTTTATGGCCCAGAGGGCTATTTTTATGGCCCAGGAGGGCGTTCGCCAAGATGGCGACCCCTATGACGCGCTTACCAAGATGGCGTCCTTACTCGAAGGAGAAGGAGACCGTTTTTATGGCCCAGAGGGTCATTTTATATGGCCCAGGAGGGTGTCCACCAAGATGGCGGCTCCTATGATGTGCTTGCCAAGATGGCGTCTTAATTATAGGTAGCCATCACCACTTTATCAGGACTTTGGACCTGCTGGTACGTGTACCAGGTGGGTTTACTACCTTTTTAGTGAGACGTGAAGAATGAGTGCCTTTGAACTTACAGGTATTTCTACCTTGCCAGAGGTAAGGACACACGCTAGATGCACAAAGCAAGGGCACAAAGCCCGTTTCTCGTAGTGACAGGATCAGCGTTCATAGCCCGATCATCATACGAGGGGAAGCTCCGTCCACTTCCCGAGTGGCTTAGGGGTATTTCTACCGCGCCAGAGGACCACTCTAAAAGATAGTGCGTGACCCACCCTTCAACGCCTTTTTTCTTTACATTATACACCAATGTTTTCGTCTCTCTTAGTCCGAATATGTTTCTAATTACTCTTATCACTTATTACTATAAAATATTCTGTTTACTTAAGTCTAGGTATAGTTTTATTGCCCAGTTTTAAGATCAGATAAGATTTTATTGACCTTTGTTTACACGCGTCACAGTCTTATACTTATCTGTACATTTTATCCCGCTATTCATTTTCCTTTGTCTTAGATATTATAAGTCAATAGTTCAGTGATAAAATTCCTGATCATAGATAGATATAATCTTTGGGGGGGGGGGGGGGGTTCTTAATATATATACATGATGACGTCATTATCGGTGGACCATTTGGAAAGAGGGTGCACGTGGTATTCATTTTATTTATTTATTTATTTTTTTATTTTTATTTATTTATTTTTATTTATTTTTTTTTGGGGGGGGGGTATTTTATTGTCTTTTTTTTTAATTTAAACACAAAGTCATATCTATAATCAAAGTCACGAAACACTTTATCTTTCATCACAGCTATTCATGGACTTTTTTACATTATGAAGTCGTTTTCAGGGGTCAATGGGGAGGGGGGGCTTTGCCTTTTTATTTATTTTTTTTTAATTTACTACTTTTATTTATTTATTTTTGTTAACTAAGTTTTGTTTATCTGTAAAGTCTTGTCTATCAGTACAGTCATTTTAGTCAGTCGGTTTCATCTGATTCTTCATTGTCACTGTTTTCATTACTTTCACTTTCACTCTCGTCAAACAGTTCGTCATAGTCTTGCTTATGTTTTTTAACGACAGTTTCCACGGCTTTATCGACACTTTTCCTCTTTGATGCTTCTAAAATTTGATTCATAATATTTCTATGCAATTTACTAGATCTTAGTTGAATGGTTCTAAAAAGAAATCTTTGGTATTTTTTCATGAATAATTTCTTATCCTTGGGTAGCATGTACTTACTGGCTTCTGATTTTGCGTCTTTCTCTGTCAGGCTTTTTTCTTTAAGTAATTCATTGACCTTTTTGTAAAACTCTTTATTGTGATCTTTCCAAACACTGTTAATTAAAAAATCATACCCCTCATCATCATCTTCACCGTCCGTGTCCATTTCTTCTTCACTGTTTTCATACATTGGACAGCCCCGTCTCACATGTCTTTGTACATCGTACTGATTCCCAAACATTACACCACAATCTGAGCATGATGGGTATTTTGAATCTGTTTCAATCCCAGAATCCCTTGTAATTTGGCTCTCGTGTTCTATTCCTCGTCTGGAACTCATATTTGATGTGTTTCCCGCTTGAATGGATGTCAAGGAATGATCAAAGTCTTGTATGTCTTCCTTTATATAGTGTCGAAAAATATGAGTTTGCAGTCTATACGATTCAGGCGTGCTTTGTTTCAAATCCACCACTAAATAACCATACGGTCTTTCTATAGCTTGACGATAAGCATCCAATAATTTACTTGCATTTCCAGGATACATTTGACTGGCCAGGATAGCAATTTGTTGTTGATCTCTTGGATTTTTAAAAAGAACTAGGTACTGACTATTCAAACTCATGGTTCTATTTTCCCTCCCTTTATAGAAAATGTTTTGCATGATACATATTACACTTAAATTACGATGATGAGCCCCTTCAGTAAAAAGATCACACACATCTTGGCTGCTAGAAACATCCTTTTGAAGGTCATCTATAATAACCAAGTTGATATCGCGAGGATCAATGAAGTTATCTTGTTGGATGTTCTTTGGTAAACCATGTATAAAGGTCACGGGTGGATAAACACTGCTTTTGATGACGTCATAGATTGGTTGCCATCTTTTGTAGATCCATACAATTCGAGTTGGAGCTGGTTTTATCATGGCTTTATTTAGCCGCAATAGGTGGGTTAGCCAATTTGTTTTCCACTCATCGTCGGTCCTGCTACAAGCATTGTAAAGGGATGTTCAAATCTAAATAATCCAAACGGTGGTGGTGGTGGTGTATGGGTTGGAGGTGTTGTATGTGGTGGTGGTGTACAATGAGGTGTATGTGGTGGTGGTGTTAGATGTGGTGTATGTGGTGGTGGTGGTTGTGGTGGTGTTAAATGTGGTGTGTGTGGTGGTAGTGGTTGTGGTGGTGGTGGTGGTGTTAAATGTGGTGTATGTGGTGGTGGTGCATGTGGTGGTGGTGGTGCATGTGGTGGTGGTGGTGGTGGTGTTAAATGTGGTGTATGTGGTGGTGGTGGTTGTGGTGGTGTTGGTGGTGTTAAATGTGGTGTATGTGGTGGTGGTGGTGGTTGTGGTGGTACATGTGGTGGTGGTGGTGGTGGTGTTAAATGTTGTGTATGTGGTGGTGGTGCATGTGGTGGTGGTGGTGCATGTGGTGGTGGTGGTGCATGTGGTGGTGCATGTGGTGTTGGTGGTGGTGTTAAATGTGGTGTGTGTGGTGGTGATGGTGGTGCATGTGGTGGTGTTAAATGTGGTGGTGGTGGTTTAAAATATTGTGTATGTGGTGGTGGTGTATGTGGTTGTGGTGGTGGTGTATGTGGTGGAGGTACATGTGGTTGTGTGTATTTTGTTGATTGTGGCAATAAGTAAGATTTACGTATCCTTTGGTTTGGCTCTATATTTTGATGAGAATTTCGTAGATGTCTTTTCATAGAATCAGATCGGGAAAAGCTCTTGGAGCAAATTGGACACGTTGTTGATCGCATAGTGACGTTTTGTCTTCTGATTTTTTATTCAAACTCCTGTCTATTTATACATTTTCTTCTCTTGTCCTTTCTAAGACCTTTGTTTTCTACCAGCTGGTGTATTATGTCTCTGTCTCGGCACATATACCCTGGTCCTTTTCTTCAACCTTTGAGGCTCCAGGGATACGAGTGTATCGTCTACTGGCAGGGGATCCCCTCTCTTTATCATTTCCTTCACTTCTGCTTCAGCTCTCTTGATTTCTTGGGCTAAGGGGGTCACCATTTCTATTTTAGGCTCCACCTTCTCTTTCTTGTTTTTATGACTTTCTACAACCCAGTAGCGAGGTGGAGGTCCTTTCCAGTTGGCTTGAGCCCTAAAGTGATCAACCAATTCGTCTAATGTAGGTACCACTGCTTCACGATTCATGTTTTAACGAAGGTGAAGTGTACGGTTTAACTCCCTTTTGAAATCTAAATAACCAGGAGATGGTTGTTCCCCTTTTATAGATTCAAGGTTGACGTCAGTCATGTTTAAAGACACGCCCACTTTTTCTTTGCTGCATTCTGATTGGTCAATTCAGTCACGTGACTAAAAGACGCATTTTAATTTAACCACATTTTTCCGGTTGTCTGATTGGTATGTTTGGTCACTTTGGCTGTATGGTCTTGGATCCATGTGTTCAACGTGCACCCTATGCACTATTCTTGGTAAAAGTCACGCAGCCCTGGGACCTACCTACTGTTGCCCTTGGCAACGTGCACCCTGTGCACTATTCTTGGTAAAAGTCACGCAGCCCTGGGATCTACCTACTGTTGCCCTTGGCAACGTGCACCCTGTGTACTATTCTTGGTCAAAGTCCTTTTGAGGGAACCTACTGTTGCCTTGTCAACAGTGCACCCTGTGCATAATTTTGGTTAAGTCAAAGGTCTTGTCAACGAGCACCAAAGGACTGCACCTGTGCAGATGTGACCAAACATACCAATCAGACAACCGGAAAAATGTGGGTCAATTAAAATGCGTCTTTTTAGTCACGTGACTGAATTGACCAATCAGAATGCAGCAAAGAAAAAGTGGGCGTGTCTTTAAACATGACTGACGTCAACCTTGAATCTATAAAAGGGGAACAACCATCTCCTGGTTATTTAGATTTCAAAAGGGAGTTAAACCGTACACTTCACCTTCGTTAAAACATGAATCGTGAAGCAGTGGTACCTACATTAGACGAATTGGTTGATCACTTTAGGGCTCAAGCCAACTGGAAAGGACCTCCACCTCGCTACTGGGTTGTAGAAAGTCATAAAAACAAGAAAGAGAAGGTGGAGCCTAAAATAGAAATGGTGACCCCCTTAGCCCAAGAAATCAAGAGAGCTGAAGCAGAAGTGAAGGAAATGATAAAGAGAGGGGATCCCCTGCCAGTAGACGATACACTCGTATCCCTGGAGCCCCAGAGGTTGAAGAAAAGGACCAGGGTATATGTGCCGAGACAGAGACATAATACACCAGCTGGTAGAAAACAAAGGTCTTAGAAAGGACAAGAGAAGAAAATGTATAAATAGACAGGAGTTTGAATAAAAAATCAGAAGACAAAACGTCACTATGCGATCAACAACGTGTCCAATTTGCTCCAAGAGCTTTTCCCGATCTGATTCTATGAAAAGACATCTACGAAATTCTCATCAAAATATAGAGCCAAACCAAAGGATACGTAAATCTTACTTATTGCCACAATCAACAAAATACACACAACCACATGTACCTCCACCACATACATCATCACAACCACCACATACACAACAGCCACCATCGCATATATCACAGCCACCACCACATATACCGCATTTTACACCACCACCACAACCACATACACCACAACCACATACACCACCACCACAACCACATACACCACCACCACATACACAATATTTTAAACCACCACCACCACATTTAACACCACCACATGCACCACCACCACCACCACACACACCACATTTAACACCACCACCAACACCACATGCACCACCACATGCACCACCACCACCACATACACCACCACCACCACATGCACCACCACCACATACACAACATTTAACACCACCACCACCACATGTACCACCACCACCACATGCACCACCACCACATACACCACATTTAACACCACCACCACCACCACAACCACCACCACCACCACATACACCACATTTAACACCACCACCACCACCACAACCACCACCACCACATACACCACATTTAACACCACCACCACCACCACATGCACCACCACCACCACATACACCACATTTAACACCACCACCACCACCACAACCACTACCACCACACACACCACATTTAACACCACCACAACCACCACCACCACATACACCACATCTAACACCACCACCACATACACCTCATTGTACACCACCACCACATACAACACCTCCAACCCATACACCACCACCACCACCGTTTGGATTATTTAGATTTGAACATCCCTTTACAATGCTTGTAGCAGGACCGACGATGAGTGGAAAACAAATTGGCTAACCCACCTATTGCGGCTAAATAGAGCCATGATAAAACCAGCTCCAACTCGAATTGTATGGATCTACAAAAGATGGCAACCAATCTATGACGTCATCAAAAGCAGTGTTTATCCACCCGTGACCTTTATACATGGTTTACCAAAGAACATCCAACAAGATAACTTCATTGATCCTCGCGATATCAACTTGGTTATTATAGATGACCTTCAAAAGGATGTTTCTAGCAGCCAAGATGTGTGTGATCTTTTTACTGAAGGGGCTCATCATCGTAATTTAAGTGTAATATGTATCATGCAAAACATTTTCTATAAGGGAGGGAAAATAGAACCATGAGTTTGAATAGTCAGTACCTAGTTCTTTTTAAAAAATCCAAGAGATCAACAACAAATTGCTATCCTGGCCAGTCAAATGTATCCTGGAAATGCAAGTAAATTATTGGATGCTTATCGTCAAGCTATAGAAAGACCGTATGGTTATTTAGTGGTGGATTTGAAACAAAGCACGCCTGAATCGTATAGACTGCAAACTCATATTTTTCGACACTATATAAAGGAAGACATACAAGACTTTGATCATTCCTTGACATCCATTCAAGCGGGAAACACATCAAATATGAGTTCCAGACGAGGAATAGAACACGAGAGCCAAATTACAAGGGATTCTGGGATTGAAACAGATTCAAAATACCCATCATGCTCAGATTGTGGTGTAATGTTTGGGAATCAGTACGATGTACAAAGACATGTGAGACGGGGCTGTCCAATGTATGAAAACAGTGAAGAAGAAATGGACACGGACGGTGAAGATGATGATGAGGGGTATGATTTTTTAATTAACAGTGTTTGGAAAGATTACAATAAAGAGTTTTACAAAAAGGTCAATGAATTACTTAAAGAAAAAAGCCTGACAGAGAAAGACGCAAAATCAGAAGCCAGTAAGTACATGCTACCCAAGGATAAGAAATTATTCATGAAAAAATACCAAAGATTTCTTTTTAGAACCATTCAACTAAGATCTAGTAAATTGCATAGAAATATTATGAATCAAATTTTAGAAGCATCAAAGAGGAAAAGTGTCGATAAAGCCGTGGAAACTGTCGTTAAAAAACATAAGCAAGACTATGACGAACTGTTTGACGAGAGTGAAAGTGAAAGTAATGAAAACAGTGACAATGAAGAATCAGATGAAACCGACTGACTAAAATGACTGTACTGATAGACAAGACTTTACAGATAAACAAAACTTAGTTAACAAAAATAAATAAATAAAAGTAGTAAATTTAAAAAAAAAAATAAAAAGGCAAAGCCCCCCCCCCCCCACTCCCCATTGACCCCTGAAAACGACTTCATAATGTAAAAAAGTCCATGAATATCTGTGATGAAAGATAAAGTGTTTCGTGACTTTGATTATAGATATGACTTTGTGTTTAAATTAAAAAAAAAGACAATAAAATACCCCCCCCCCAAATAAATAAATAAAAATAAATAAATAAATAAATAAAAATAAAAAAATAAATAAATAAATAAAATGAATACCACGTGCACCCTTTTTCCAAATGGTCCACCGATAATGACGTCATCATGTATATATATTAAGAACCCCCCCCCCCCCCCCCCCAAAGATTATATCTATCTATGATCAGGAATTTTATCACTGAACTATTGACTTATAATATCTAAGACAAAGGAAAATGAATAGCGGGATAAAATGTACAGATAAGTATAAGACTGTGACGCGTGTAAACAAAGGTCAATAAAATCTTATCTGATCTTAAAACTGGGCAATAAAACTATACCTAGACTTAAGTAAACAGAATATTTTATAGTAATAAGTGATAAGAGTAATTAGAAACATATTCGGACTAAGAGAGACGAAAACATTGGTGTATAATGTAAAGAAAAAAGGCGTTGAAGGGTGGGTCACGCACTATCTTTTAGAGTGGTCCTCTGGCGCGGTAGAAATACCCCTAAGCCACTCGGGAAGTGGACGGAGCTTCCCCTCGTATGATGATCGGGCTATGAACGCTGATCCTGTCACTACGAGAAACGGGCTTTGTGCCCTTGCTTTGTGCATCTAGCGTGTGTCCTTACCTCTGGCAAGGTAGAAATACCTGTAAGTTCAAAGGCACTCATTCTTCACGTCTCACTAAAAAGGTAGTAAACCCACCGGGTACACGTACCAGCAGGTCCAAAGTCCTGATAAAGTGGTGATGGCTACCTATAATTAAGACGCCATCTTGGCAAGCACATCATAGGAGCCGCCATCTTGGTGGACACCCTCCTGGGCCATATAAAATGACCCTCTGGGCCATAAAAACGGTCTCCTTCTCCTTCGAGTAAGGACGCCATCTTGGTAAGCGCGTCATAGGGGTCGCCATCTTGGCGAACGCCCTCCTGGGCCATAAAAATAGCCCTCTGGGCCATAAAATGGGCCTTCTGCGCCAAAAAGAAGGGAAGATTAATAGAATCTATCCCCAGATGTGATCTGGGACAAGGAAATCCAACCCGAGTGTCCAGGATTTGCTTGTACCACGACGAGGCTTGCCGAGTCGTGGACAAAAGCAAATCCTGGACACGAGGGTTGGATTTCCGTGTCCCTGATCACATCTGAGGATTGATTATTTTTCTCTCACTGTCTAAAAGCCCTAAAAATTAGATTTTATGTATTCTTTTTCATAGTCTTGATCGGCTAACGCAGCAATCGTGTATGACGTCACAATTGACGTTACAGTCAAAAGGCACGTGAAAATGTTATCTTACCCCATAGGGGTAAGACAAGGATATCTTTTCCCAGCGTTTCCTTGGATATCCCAGTCCACAGTGGGAGAAATTGTGCACTCCTTACTACTCGTAGCGAAGCGGTTTTACGTAAAATTTTTGATGCGACAAACCAAACTTCATACTCCAATAAACTGTCAAAATTGAACAGTCAATTTTTATAATTTCCAAAGTTGGACCAAACCCAAATTTATCCCAAATTTCACAAATATACTCAAGAAATTAGTAAATTAAATACATTGCGTATGAAAATATCAACTCTGTAGGGCCCGTAGGCGAACTAGTTCCCAGACGAAATAGATATAATGTATACGTTGCTAGTTAAAGGCAGCAAATGTGTCAAAAATATTTGTTCCCCATCTGGAGCCCCATTTTACCAATCCATTACATCATCCGATGATATGACGTAGCATTTTGATGACGCGCTCTGCAGTTCAAGTTCAAGGTCACCGACATGGCAGTTATGTGTTTGGATTGTACACGCAGGAGCTGGGAGTTTATACAGACATAGTCTCTGTACTTATAGATCTAATACTTGCAGAAAACGGCATGATTATGATCTATTGGTATCAGAATACCTTCCTAGGATTTAGTTATTTCATAAGTGACAAGTTAATTGTGAAAATTCATGACGATATAGAGCGCTGTTGACTATTATGGGCAGGGTACAATTATCAGCACCTTTATTTATCGCCTATAATAAACGAGAATATTGACGTGTTAGTTGTTCTTTTGTTATACAGGTTGAAGCAACAGAATATTAGAAACAATTTTATGAACTTCAGTCCATCATATACCTAATAAATATGGTGCCTACCGCTGTCTTTTAAAAAAGATGAAAACAATAGTAGGGAAAACACCTTCTTTATCATAACAAATAAAAAAAACTTCCTTTTTTGAGTCGGTGTTTCATAGAATTTGAAGTTGGTTTTTGTAATTCTTTTCAGATTCACAATTGCATAGTGTATTCCTCTTTCATATTTCATATTTTTCGATTATTAGATTATTTTTATGAAGAAGTTGCCAACCTTTTACTCCTTCCAATTTATATCCCATTTTCATGACCCGTCTATAATTATCGGCATATCTGAATACTTACCTATGCACCTTGCAATGTTTCCGCTTTTGGAAAATTTCATTTCCGTTTTTCAGTAGACAAATATTGGAATTTGTAAATCAGTTTATTGTCTTTTAATATAAAAGATTATTCAGTGGTAATCCGACCCAGTTTCAGTGTTAACCAACATTTTTCAAACTGATCAGGGAAGATACCGATAACGTTGAACACGCAGAAAATATAACTTCATGGGTAACTTTATTCGGAAGCGTTTATGACCTCCAGGGTCACGACGAACTAAAATCAAAGTTTGGTTGCGGTCGTCTGGGGGAACACCAATCACATTTTAAAGCCATAAACTTGTAACATTACATTTCAGCCATCGCACAACGGTGATTTTCGGTTTCTGATTTTCTGGGTTATCGATTTTGTGCTGTAAACAGGGATATGGTCATTATCCATATTTGTCATTAAAAGAAATGTTCATCTCTCTTGTTGATGGTGCCGATAATACTGGACATATGCCGATAACACTGAACAAATGTTGACTTGCAAAAACCGTTTTATCAAGAGGTGGACTACATTTGTTTTATATAGAGATGGTGGTCAAGGTCGATAAAAAAATCCCCCTTCACATGGTATAGTCGATAAAATAATAAACAAGACGCATCGGCCACTAGGCAAGGTAAAACGTAAAGGTGCCGATAATTGTCTACAACGCTCTACTGTATCCTGATCGAGGCCGAGGTAGGTCGCCGTCTTTTGATCTCTATTCTCTATCTCGCCGAGAATATATCATTAGAAAAGTTTCTAGTTTCAATACTTCATAGGTTCAGAACGATCGATTGTACCTCATAGAAATAATTTGAAACAGTGATCTTCGGTCCTTTTGAAGTTCTCGATCAAATCTTTTGCACGTTGTCGTTGACAGTCGTCAGTCATTGGAAAATTTCAAACGCAGGTACTTGCTACTGTTACGACGGGAATGTAATTTTGAAGAAAATAGCTGGAAGTTTCTGGTTTTCTCGTCATTTACTGAATTTTCTGTCTTTCATCAAATTCTAAGAAACTTCAAAAACAGGAGCATAGCAACCGAACAACGCTGTAAAAACCACGTATACGGTACATCATCGAAATTGTCATAAAATTTTCATTTATTCTGATATCGTATTTATATCTAAGGCTACTGTTAATAAAACTATTTTTTCTCTGCATAATTATCATTCGAAAGCCGATCTTAGCAACATACTAAATGATTTTGATGGAAGTAGTTCCGGCTCTTCTGGTATTTTATCGTGTTCATTGGGGTATGAAGGTGTATTTCGCCATTTTTCTGACGATCAATTAACCAATCAAAATGCATAGATTCGTGTAAACAAACTTATTTGGAAATTGTAAAGTAATAAACTATTGCTTTACGGTAAGAAATAAGATATTGCTGCCGTCATCAAATCAATAAGTTCTTGTGGTCATTTCCACATTGGCTTACTAGTGAAATGTTCTATGTTCTACGAAATAGTATCTACTTTGGGACTCAAGGAGATGTGACGTTGTCCTTGAATATTTTTGTTATCTCTCCAAAATATTACCAAGATAACATATCCCCAACATGACTCGACGCAGGAGAACCAAATGAAGCACTCCCATATTAAAACACATAGTAGACACAAAAAGAACACAAAATACGAAACCTTAACACTAAAAACAGGAAAGGTACAAATTTACAAATATACCGAAGAGACCAATGTCCAATCAGTGCCGACTTAAGACGGAAAACTTTCCACGATAGTATGGGGGTGAGGAATTCTCATCCCATTTAAATCCTTTCCACCAACCTCTCCATCATATCTTATATTTATCTTATATTTATATAACTTTTAACTATGATCATGATGACATAGCCATTGACTGGCTATACACATCTTAAACTAAGGCACAATTTTTATCCTCATCTTACTGACATATAGTAGAACAATCTAATCTAACCATCTGTATAAAGTGTAAATACGTAAAATATATGTGTACATAACTAACTTCCACTTTCTCTCTTTAATTATTAACTATAACTAGTCAAATTATAATTATGATTGAAATTTTTAAATTTTAAATCTTGATATTAATATTAATTTTAATTGAAAATCACTCAGGTGACGGGACACAGATTGGTGATAGGGACTTCAATCATTCCTCAATTAACCCACCACATTACCATAAAATGCTCTTTTTACATAGGTCCAACCTATGGTGCTCCGAAGCCGGAGGAATTTACAAAACAACAACAACAACAACGATAGCAGCGAATGGTGTGGTTATCCGAATTACGTAAACATGGCATTTCTAGTTATACCAAACTTTTTCGAAAACCACACAATTGTCGTGTAACATTATATAATGGCGGATATATGGAAAGGGCAGCAAAATATACTTTATCATTTTGTGGAATGTACATAAGGCCTTAGAGCTATTACGCATTAACAGATAATTAACATGGATATGCCGAAAGTTTTTACGATGATGTATAGTGAATGAACACTTTTGACGACGCTATATAATGTATACATGTATAATCATACACTGAATTATAATTACTGAAAACTTTGACCATGTTACATAATGTATATCATTTTACACTGAAATATAATTGCTGACACTTTGATGACGTTATATAATGTATATAGAGAATAAGTGTCTTAATTTGTGTTTAGTTACGGGTTTGCAACACACAGCAAGTGCATTTATCGTACATGTAATGCGCGTTAGCGCATTTCATGCGATAAATGCACTTGCTGTGGGTTTTTTTAAATGAGAATTTATCATGGAACCTAACTTCTAAAAACGAACTAAGGCAAACTCCCCTGGTTATAACATACATGAGCTCGTTACTGCCGGCAGAGCACGGACTGTATTAACTTCTTCACTGTGTTTGGTCGAGTTTTGGCGACTTCATAAAACTAAAGTAGTGTCACGGGTTATTTGAATTATTAGCTAAAACATGACAAGAAACAAGAAAATAATCCATCTGCATCGTGTGCTTCTTACAAGTAACTATGACGACGGGACTCTAAGACGTGCCAAGTAAAACAGGACCGTGACCATCTGTCCCCTCTAACACCGCGTTGGATCGAACGTATGATGTTGTGATTCCTTACGGAGGTTTTGGGTTTGGTTGTTTTCTCATCATTAAAGTGATATTGCACAAAACTGATGAAACGTTGCAGAAGGACAATGCATAAAAAGTAAGTCCTTATCGTTTATTTATCTGAAAAGTCTAAAGTTATTACAGACACTTTGAACAATAGTTCTGCTAGGTCAAGAACGTTTCTGTCGTCTACAAACTATTGAAGTGTTTGCAAAAACTATGAACTTTTCATATAACTCGAATATGGATCGATTTATTAGGCATTGTCCTACTGCAATGGCTCATCAGTTTTGTAAAGTTTAACTTAGAAAATAAATAAAAAAAAACTGTCAAAGGAATAACAACACCAAACGTTTTGATCCCAGGCGGTGCTCTTAGAATCAATCAGCTCGTATTCCAACATCCTTATGCTATCTATATCCATTCAGATATAACGCATTCCAAAATCAAAACGGAAAAGTATTGTTTTAACATTTTGCCCACAGATTATATAATAAAATTTTAAAAATTGATTATATTATTCTATGGGCATCAATTCTACATAAATATGTGGCTAAACATGTTTAAATGAAATCAAGGTTTGAAAGGTTTGTATTTAGCATTTGAGGCGGGTGTTGCATGCAGTCAGGGGACGCTAACTCTTCCCCGGCACTAGGCCCTGCCCCCATTCAGTGATTCGCGATTGTTCATTGAGACTTACAAAATTATGGCATATTTCCCTGGATGTTTGACTTCTGAACTACGATTGAAACTTTTCTGTTATTCTGGTATTACAAAAATTTCAACTCAAGTGCATTGCTCTGATATTTTGACTTTCAATGTAGATGTTGCTGCTGGAATCAGTAAGCACCTGATAGAGCTCTATAATGGTTTTCGCTTTTATAGGATGTTTTCATTGTCTGATTAAAGTAACATGATGTACCAAATTTCTAATGCATTCGCGCATTCTGATTGGTCGAGCGATTAAAAAACTGCAAGGGGATTCACGTTTCACTGAAGTTTTGCTAATACGTCATGCGTTGCTATGGCGATGTCGTTAAAAGCAGACGTTTTCTAGCTTCTTATTGACCAAAGCATAAGAATAGGGTTACCATATTGACAGGGTATCGGCGAATCCCCTGTCAGAAATATCCGCCTGACGCCTCGCGGTAAAACTCAATTTATTCGCAGATACCCTGTCAGTTTTTGTAAAACAAACGAAGATAATCTACGTGAACACTTACCATGAACGAAGTTTGAAATATGATAACATGGGGTAATGTGTAACGCAGTTATTTCCTGAAGATATTTAAGTATTAAGTATGTTTCCTTTACAACAATTTCTTATGATTGAAATTAATATTGATGCAATTGCACTCTGACTGACTGTGACGACGGGACTCCATGACGGGCCCTTTCCAAACCTCTTTAGAGAAGACCGGGCCCCGACCACCTTAAATGACTTTCTCTTTATTCTGGGAGACCCGTCATCACAGTCAGTCAAACAGCAAGTCTTACGAATGCGCTGTTACAAGGCTGTAGGTTGGTCAAGTACCATTCGAGTGTCCATTTAGTGAAAGTAGTATCATATCCACGGCATAAAAAGCGTTTGGTGATTCTTACACAATTTCGATGGTAATTCTGTCTAATTTTGATCCTTCTTATTTCTTTTATTATCACCATAAAAGTAAGGTTGTGAAATACCTAATTTTTAATTATGCTGGCAGTAATTTTAATGAAAGACGGGAGGTGATCTCAAACCAGACCCTGTTGCAGTGATAACAGCAAAACACCAAAACACCCGATGCGAATGAGTTAAAGAAGAAAACACAAAGGACGAGCACAGCAAGAGACGAAAAAGAGACATACGACATAGAAACATCAAACACAAGAGACTACACATAAACCAATGAGACCAATGGGTAACCGGTGCCGATAAACATCAATCATCATCAGTTATTCAGTCTCAAAGTCGAGAAGGCGAGAAGTGTGAGAATTCCCATCGGATTGGTTGCGACTTAGAACGGCCGTTTGCAAATTTGCAAACCGCAAATACAATGTAGCAAAAGGTGTGGTTATCCGGATAACGTGCGCACAACTTTTTGAATTTTTCAGAAAGTCTTAACTAATTAATGGAAGCAAAAATCTTGACCTAAAATAAAGGAGGGGATCACTCGGAGCGCCCACGGCAAAGGTTAAACTCTTCAAATACCATAGCATCATTTACAACACCATAATCATTTGAAAACGTTACTATATATCAACTTTAGCTTCGGAACTTTCGTCTACAAATACTTATATCAAAAGCAATAAAAGTGTCCCAAATATTTTGAGAAACAAAACAAAGAAATTTCTTCATTCAACATTCCTATTCCTAAATTGGATCTTCCTACAATATACTACATACCAAAACTACACACAAATCACCTTACAAATTTAGATACATTGCTAATTCTAGCAACTGCTCAACTACAAAAGAAGGGAGGAGATCTAGTTTGTCTAGAAATCTGACGTCAGCCCTCACGGCGGTAAAGGAACACGTTGCAAAATATTGTGAAACTGTTCTGAACAGGAATGATGTAAATTTATTTTGGTCTATAAAAAAATCCGGGGATGTGATTGACAAAATGAAATCTAGAAATGTTCAAGCCAATACGATTTCTTCATACGACTAGAAATCTGACTTCAGCACTCACGGCGATAAAGGAACACGTAACAAAATAATGTGAAACTGCTCTAAACAGGAATGATGTAAAGGACCTCGCTCGAATTGGTGGGAAATCCGTCCAGATAGCAAAATCTCCTCCAGGGTTACTAAAACTATTCTAAGGTATAAAATATAAACTATTATTTACAGATAGAAAAACTTATTATATATTATATTTACTAATATGTTTATAATTTACATCACCTACGTGGCATTTATTCGAAATCGAAGCAACATGGGGTCCGCCATTTAGAGTCCGTGGTATTACGTTATTAAAATCAATAAAATGAGATGAAATTGAGAAGATTGTTTTACTCTGAGTTAGATGAGGTAATCATACATTTAGTGAGTTAATAACGACGATCGTCGTTTTTACACTTGATAAAGGCCAAGGAGCCGAAAATTTGTGTATTTGAGTATTTGTGTTTTTATTTGTTATCATCCCTTCCCTCTGGAAGAAATATTTCAATATGGTAGAATTATTGTTCTCCTTCATAAACTAGTATGACAAATATGGATAATGACCATATCCCTGTATACAGCACAAAATCGATAATTCAGAAAATCAGAAACCGAAGACATACAAAATCAGGATAAAACAGGAACCAAAGCAAACAAACAAAAACCTCCACCATATGAAAAGAAGCGAACTCCCGATATGGGAGTGAGACCAGGTGCCCAGGAAGAGTAAGCATCTCCTGCTTGCATGCAACACCCGCCGCTTCAATTCGGTAGAACTGTCAATTTATGTTCCGTACTGAGAATTACATGTACATTTTTGGTAAATCACTAATAGTTGACAATGGATAAATTCGCTTAGTGCGTTTACATCACGAAAAGATAAGCGAAAAAGTATCAGAAAAAATGATTTAGGTGTGGTATTTCGTAAAAAGAGATAATAGAGTGTTTGATAAATGAAGGGAAATAAAATATAATCGAGAACAGTGTTCTTTGTTGTAAGTGTTTGAATGAAAATCTCAAAAGGAAAAATGTAGTCGAAGAATGTTTACCACTCTCCCAAACCAATTAAATGACGTCATTAAAGTAATGAATTTATTAAGATATTATAGTGTATCATCACTCTAACCCCATCGAAAGAAAACATGAAAGATGTATGTATAATAACTCAAGATTTCTAGCCTTCACACCCCCCTCCCTTATTTTAATACTTCGATCGCCTGGTTGACATCGTTCCCCACCTTGCTACAGGATCTTACTTGTCATGCTGTTAGATCTTGTCAGACTTAAGTTTCTATTAAAAGGAAATCCTGTAGTAAGGTGGGGAACAATACTCTAAAACACTTTTCCTGTTTCCGTGGGCTTTAGTGTTAAAATTGACTATCTAAACACAAAGTATACACAAAATATAGGTCACATGTTTGAAATATTACTATTTTAATAAAATTTAGTAAAATTCTTATCGAATTCAGGGTTATAATTTCTTTTAATGAGAAGCAATTTTTCAGACGGAATTCCCTAGCGAATCGTTCGGGCTCCTCCTTTCTTTTGGTCCATTAAAAGGGGGATGTGATTGACAAAATCAAATCTAAAAATTATCAAGCCAATTCCATTTCTTCATACGACTTTTCAAATATGTACACCACACTTCCTCACGACGTTTAATGATCAATTGTCCAAACTCATCAAAGGTGCATTAATCGAGAGGGGAAAACTTATATTTGTGCATCTGAATCAAAGGGTTTCTTCTCCGCTGCAGAATACAAATCGTACAAATCATGGACATATAGCGACCTGTGTATTGCCTTGTCCTTCCTCTTGGACAGTATTTATGTAAGATTTTCTGAGAATCTCTACAAGCATGTTGTAGGTTGTAGGAATTCCTATGGGTTCTCTTATTCCAGACTTATTTCTATACATGTATGAAAAAGAATTTATCCAAAATCTTCAAAAGCAAAGAACAAATGAGGATGTGAAATGTTTTATTGGTATCTCTTGGTACCTGGATATTCTTACTATCGACAAGCCTGTTTTTGAAAAGTATAAAAATTGTTATTGTCCGCAAGAATTGACTCTAAAAGCAAATGTTAACTCAGAAACACCGCTTTTGGACCTAAATATCAAAATTGATAACAGAGAGATTCACACAAGTGTGTATGAAAAAAGAGATGATTTTGGATTCAACATTGTAAATTTTCATTGGCTTGGCGGTGATGTTCCTAGATTACCATCATCCGGTATGCTAGAGCATGTACTGATGTCTAGGATTTTCATAGTAGAAATATACAAATTACGAAGAAACTTTATGGTCAAGGTTTTCGCTTTCACAAACTATTAAAGACTTTCTGGAAATATTGTAAAAAAATATTATCAACTTCTTTTGAAATTCGGACCTATACAAGCACGCATCTGTCACGCAAGTAGCAGACTGTGTGGTTATCCTGGATTACGTGCGCACAACTCTCCCTTTTCCAAATACCCAGGTCTCGAAGAACGTACAATTCTGGGGTAAAACAATCTCCTCACTGATAGATGACCACACACTAACAAGTTCAAGAAACTTCAAGAAATAAACACGATTCCGAAATTTTTCGAGTGCTATGATATTTGCAGCCCATGGTTTGGAGGAGGGAAGAAAATAAAACACACTGAAACATGTGCTTTTAATAAAAACACCACACACACTTCGACACAACAGAGACAACCCGTACGAGTATATATGTCGGCCGACCAGTGGTACTTTTACAGCCCGAATCAGCAACCTTTCAATCACTATCAGCATCACTGATGAGGATTTACTATCCGAAACACGTGTCTGGTGCATTAAAAATGGTTTGAAGTTTTCCTCAAGAAGGTGAAGAGTTGGAACACTTCCGTAATTATAATAAACACCTCTTTTCTTTTTCAGTGTGGAGCAGTTAAACTCGTTTCCTGTGATTGAATGTTTATGGTGTAATAAAAACCTCTTTCAGCGCTGTTGCCTATAAAACGGTTCGTTTGGTCCTTTATCAATTTCACATCCCTCCACTAGGTCATAGGTCATGGTCTCAAATGAAAGGTCTCGTCACAAGGTATCTACGTGTGAAATATCATAGCCCTACCCCTTATAGTTCAAGAGATATAGCCCAGGTTAAAGTTTTGTCTACGGACAACGACAACAACGACAACGCCGCGGGTATGGCATTAGCTCTTCGGACTGTTTCGTCCCGGCGAGCTTAAAACATGCAAATCATGTTGCCTGGGACTTCTGTCATGTGGTCCATTTTACTTTGAGGGTGATTATTCATATGCTTTAAACAGACAGACATGAGGCAGCTATGCTATATCCCCTTTGATACATATAAACTCAAGGCATTTAATCTCAAATAATTTCTACAGTGCATGTATTTGAAACTTTTTCTTTTAATAGAATGAGAAAGATCCTTATCAGTTTACTGTTTTAATCTCAAAACATTAACAAGATCACACAAGGAATTACAAGGACATTAATAATAAAATAATCAAGGGTTTCAATAAATATTTCATAAGATAATTACTATAATGATAATTATCTAAGATAATTATGGACTATAATGATAATTATCTAATGGATCTAAAGTACTACATGATCCTATATTGAATTTTAACCTTTGAACAACTTCATGTCAGTAAGCTTGTGAAGTTATGTGAAAAATTGATGACATAGGTATAAAAAAAGACAAGTCAATTTAAGGATTTTCATAAAAAAGTAAAAAAAAAGTTGAAATCTTGGAAATAAAGTCAACTGACATAAAGCTTTTAAAGAAGTGACAAAACAAACAAGGAAAGAAAGATATGCATTCCTGCCATTCTTCAAATACTCAAATAAGTTAAGCATGCATAATGCCTATAATTTTACAAAAAACTATGCTAGATTAAAAAATTAGTAATAATCATCTTCTGCTGTGTATTATGGAGAATATCATTAGATGCAGCATATCAAGTTCATAATAAATCATATTCTGACGTACTAATAATTTGCTCTAGATAATGGACAAAAAGGGGAAATCACCAAATTTTGCACAAAAATCCTGAAAATATGAGTCTTTGCCAGAAAATTAAATCTTTATGCAGATTGAAAGTTCTATCAGAAAGTAAAACTTATAACAGGCCATGTCTGGCTCACTTCACTTAATCAAAATTTTGTCCATTTACCGAGATATCTGCACCTAATTCACTTTGATTGAAGTAGAGCATGACATTTGCCTTTTTATCTCATTTTTTCTTTATTTTAACAAGAAAATTATTAAAATCTAAACAATTTGAAAAATAGGACTGGAATGGGAAGGTTCCTGCACATACTTCTTCGCGTTTATCAAAACTTAATTTTCCAAATCAAACACAAATATTTTTGCAAAATTTTAGAGGCATCACTTATTATTTAACAAGTTACAAAAAGGAATTTTCTTAGATTTCCACCTAATTTCTATAGAAATGAATAATCAGAGTCTCAGTACAGTAATACAAAATACATTAATGTGAGTGTTAATACACCAAACACATTGAAACCTTAGCAAAAATGGGAGATATGAAAGCAATGAAAAAATAAAAAGTATCGTGAAATTTGTCCATGAATACATATCATTTGATACCTAAATATAAATATAAACGTAAACCCAATAATTAATTGAGTACAATTAACCAAGGGATGACGAAAAAAGTTGTAAAAAAGTAAAATAGTATATTACCAAGGGGTACAGTCAGTAAACAAGGGGTATAGTCAATAAATAAAAATATACAAATAGTATAACAAAAGTCATAATATAAAGCAAAGCTCGAAACATAAATAATCTTTAAGTTTGTAATAGTAACAAAACTCATGCATGAGTGATATGAAGTTTGAAAATAAATATTTGTTCAACATAAATAATGTAAGACATTGATCTTTGACAGTTAAAACATGGTCAAACTCTGATACAACACGGCGTAGGATCGAAACGTATGGTGTTTTGATTCCTTACATAGTTTTTTGGTATTTTCTCATTTTCTAAATCAAACTTACAAAACTGAACAGCCGTTGCAGTAGGGCAACACCTAATAAATCAATTCATATCGTCCAGGAATAAAAAAAATTCATAGTTTTCGCAAACACATCAAAAGTTTGTCGACGACAGAAAATAATTCCTTCTGACGAACTATTGAAGTGTTTGCAAAAACTCCAGATTTTTCAGATATATAAACGATATGGACTTACTTATTAGACATTGCTCTACTGCAACGTCTCATTAGTTTTGTGCAGTATCACTTAAATGATGAGAAAACATCAAAATTCTCCGTAAAGAATCAGAACATCATCGGTCCCATGCGGTGTACAAGGTCAGAGGAAAAAACGAAAGTTTACAAACTTTATGTTCGTGCTCACAGGTGAATGAAGCAATATTTATCACTTCAGTTCTTATTTCATACTTTGTGACAATGCATGCAAAATATGGTGAGAGTAAACAGTCTTTACATCAGCCTTTATTTATATTGAATAAAAGATCTACATGAATGTTATGATGATGTCAATATAAGATAAAAAAAATATCTGCGTTTGTGAACATGAACGCCCCTGTCGGCATCTTTGTCAGTATAAACACCACTTTCTGTTACGCAGGGATAACTAACGGGCATAAGTTAATGTTATAGTTTTTGAAATGTCGGTAAAAGGTCAAGGTCACAGGTCAAAAATTTTAGTATGAATGGAAACGTCTTGTCACAAGGAATACACATACATGTGTGTAATATGAAAGACTTAATATCTCCCATTCAAAAGTTATGTTATAGCTTTTCAAAAGTAGGTCAAAGGTCAAGGTCATGAGGTAAAAAATTTGGTATTAATAGAAAGGAATTGTCATACGGAATACGCAGGATACAACAATCAAACAGATGGACAGACAAACAGATGGACAAACAAACAGATGGACAGACAAACAGATGGACAAACAAACAGATGGACAGACAAACAGATGGGCAGGTCAAAAACTATATGCCCTTGAATCTTTTATCCTGGGGGCATAAATTCATATCGAACCATACATGAATATTTCTAAATTACATTTAAGATGTATCTTACTTGTTCAAAAGTTTGTTCATGTAAGTGACTTTCATATTTAATTATATACTTAACATAAAAAATGCAATGATCGCTGTGAGATATAAGTCCCCTACCGGCGGCATAAATTTATGACTTGCATCTCTGTTCATCAGTTCATCTTCTGCAACAACAGCCAAGAAAAGTCTGGGAAACTGAATTCACGAAATTTGCTAAGTCCAAGGGCCATAACTCTTATGGAAATTAGTCAATCTAAATTAAACTCAAATCTGCATCACACTATAAATTATTCACATACAAAAAATCAGCTCATTATCTGCAATAACAGGCATGAAAAAGTCAGGAAAACTGAAAATTTCATGAAATTTGCTAAGTCCAAGGGCCATAACTCTTGTAAAAATAGGTCAATGGAAATCAAACTCAAACTTGGTCTGTATCACACTGAGATGTATTCATTTACCTAAAATCAGTGCATTATTTGCAATAGAACCAAAGAAAAGTCCGTAAAACTGAAATTTTCATAAAATTTGCTAAGTCCAAGGGCCATAACTCTTGTCAAAATAGGTGAATCTAAAGCAAACTCAAACTTGATATGTATCCCATTGAGATATATCCACATACCAAAAATGAGTTCAATATATGCAACAACAGCTGAAAAAAGTCCGGAAAACTGAAACTTTCATAAAATTTGCTAAGTCCAAGGGCCATAACTCTTGTAAAATTAAGTCAATCGAAAGCAAACTCAAACTTGATCTGTATCCCATTGAGATATATCCACATACCAAACATGAGTTCAATATATGCAACAACAGCGAAAAAAAGTCCGGAAAACTGAAAATTGGGACAGACGGACAGACGGACGGACAGACAGACAGACCGAGAGGAAACTAAGAGTCCCCTTCAGCGTTGCCGGTAGGGGACTAATTATAACATAAATGCCATACAATTATCTGCAAATGTCTTTTTTTCTCAACACAGCAATCAACAATTTTGCATTGTATTTCATTTAAATGGAAAAGTTATAACAACTTGATAAATAAAATCTACAAAACGGGAAAGTCATAAGATGAAATATGGATAACAATAGTATAAACAAATTTTACAACAGACAATTTGGATTGGCCAACAAGCACGGTAAAGTTTGCTCGATATAATAAAGGGAGAAAGCTAATTATATTCCATACCCTGTATTAATAAATAAGCATTCTGCTATAATGCATAATTTGTTCTATTTACAATAAATATTCTATTATAGGCAACAATAGCAAGGTAACAGGACACACAAATAATCACAGCTAGGAAACTTGAAGTTAATCACATTATAATCAATCATATGTTGAATAGTTTATCTAATCATCACAAACAGAACACTTTGCTAATTCATGAATGCATATCAAATTCAATGCATTCTAATAGAACACTGCTCTAAGGCAAAAACATAAAGCTATAGAAAACTCTCTACTTGGCCTTGGTATCAACACATTTGTGCGTACAATATTTTCGTTGAGATTTTCAACCACATTATTTATCGATCCAGACAAATAGAATTCCAAAGTTACTTGTGAAAATTTAAAAATTTCTAAATTTCTTAATAACAACCTATAGAAAACTTCACATTTCTTCTCCAGGAGTAGTTGTCCCTTGATTCCCCGTTTCTCCAGTAGGGGTCTCTGCTTCATCGTCTTGGTGATTTGACGTGTCTTGGACTATGCTGCTTTGGTCTTGTGGAGAGCTAAAATTGAAAGAAAATACATGAGTAAAATAAATCCGAATGTCAAAACATTCATTCTGTCATATCTACTCTATTAATTTAATTAAACTACATTCATGTATTTCAAGAAATATTTACTTTTTCAGTTGATTTAAAAACTGTATGTGTTTACCTACAGTGCATTACCCTTGTAATACAATACCCTTGTGATAAAATGCAAAATGCACTATTATGATTAAATAATCTAAAGAATCAAGGGAAGGCTAGATTTGATGGGTAAACTGGGTGTTCAAACTGAAAGTAGAAAAGTGTAAACAAGGCCCAAGAATAAGGAGATTGGATATAAAGAGGCAAAAACAATCAGATGAGTGGTGTACTTGTAGAAAGTTGAGGTTTAACTAAAAACCTGATACATTTGTATCTTTCTCTTTATGTAGGAATTTAAAGGGAGATCAGACATTGAGAGAAATCTAAACTTCAAAATATATGATTCAAAAGTTCCAGCAAACATTGGTAATAATCCGTAAAATCCTAACAAGCATAAATATCATATTTTGAACCTATTCAGTTTTCACTCTTATCACAAAGGACATTCTACGAAATTTTGTCGGTTTGATATCAAGTCTAACACAAATTTCATCCAATATACATCTTTCACACTGGTTCCAATAGACCATTTTCCGATCCGATCTGGTTAGATAGCACAAAATGTCTGAGAAAACATCTTTTGGCGTTGTTTAACATTATGACGTCACTGTTAAAAGACGCAATTCCATTGTGACGTAACAATGAAGAAGTGCACAAAACTTGTCTGCCTCCGACATTTTTCGTCATTTTGTCAGCCATTATGAATTTCGGCAAGTGGCCTATTGGCTAATTATGATGTTGATTCTAGGGCCAAAAAGACTTTTTATTCCCTTCAATTAGCTAATCCTTCTTTGTTTTTAGTTATCATTCGGAGATATTACATATTCCATGACAGGCTCTCAAGTGTAATAACTTAATATAGAAGTATGGTACAACACAGTAGGTAAATAGACTTAGTAAATGTTCCAGAAATCTCAGTATTCATAGTATAAATACTGTCACATATAGCACATTGTAACTTACACAGAGGAATTGACCCTTCCGAACGCGGGAACAATTTGAGAAATTCCATGACGTCACAATGCTATTTCGATGTTTGACCGAGGTTCAAAGCTTGTTTGTCCAAGGTAAAAGCATTGTGACGTCATGAAATTTTGCATTTTTTTCCCGCAATCGGAAGGGTCAATTAAAGTGGTAAAACTATTAGTACTCTTACAAGAACACAAGAAAAAAATATATGTGCATGTGGCGACTTATAATTACAATATTTCCAGTGTACTAATCAAGAAAGGAGTGGCAAAATATCCAATCATGAAAGTGTAAAGTTAATTCCCAAATTACTTGAAGAAGTTTACTTCTTGTCAATTATGTCATTAATACAAAGGAATATTTGTAAAACATATTATCCCACAAAAGTTTTATTTTGGAACAGTGCAGCTTTTAATGAATGTAGCATGACCTTGAACTGTGACCCCTTAAGTTCCAAAATCTACAAATACTTTTACAGGTATATTTATTTTGTTTGGTTAGCCATATACATACTGTACTTTCATCTGAAAACAAATATCTTTTCAAGTTGTCTGTTTCTCACAATGTTGACCTTTGACCTTTGTCCTAATGACATCCATCTCCCAAAATGATAAGTAATTATAATGAATTTATTTAGCTTACATAGAAATGAAAGGATTCCAAACTTATCATCTAGTTATTAAGAGTGTGAGTGAATGACAGATAATATAAACTCTCAATGTCCAAGTAAATACATAAGGGGGAAATAATGACATTAGTTTATTTTTATATACAGTAGCTCTGATATGTTTCCATTTTTAATTAGAAACTACAGTTACAACTAATAGAAAGCCACATCTACATCATAATTAATATACACCCTCTACTTTTATTTACATTAAAATATGAGGATAAACTGAACATTTTTTTTTTAGATATTTGCATATTTCAAATTGTTTTCTGTTCATTTACTACTCAAGCGAAGTGTTTTTATGGTATACATGTATATCTTTTTTTTTTGGCTCCTGACTAAAATATTCTGCTAAATACAATCACTACCATTTTGTATATACATTTCTAGACTTAGCCTTTATTAAGTGAAGGTAAAAAGCAAAAGTGGCTTGTGTACCATATTATAAAAAGGTGTAAGAGAAAATATGAAAGAAAGACTGTGGTAGGTCTAAGAAGTAAATACCTCAAGTCATAGTGACTCTGAAATAAAGACACAAACTTCATGCAGTATTTTGCAGCATGGCCAAAGTAAATACCAGATATGCTATTTTCTACTTCAAGGCAAATGCACAATTACTTCTACATACATAGACATGTAAATAATACTTAACGAAAGAAAAGTCTCAAATTTGAACGAAGTCCTTATTTTTATATCCTGTAGATATTGACTACCTAAAAAGTCCCTTCAATTTACAGGATTTATTTATCAAAATTATAAATCATGATTCCCATTAAAAAAAAATTATGCATCTTTTTTAAAAATAAAACACCGTTTAAAGACGGTATGGTCGGATTGCAACGTAAGTTTTTGTCACTAACTGGGTCAAGGTCCATAGGTCAAGTAATACAGCATAAATTGAAAGATTTTGTCAGAGGCTACCTACATGTATAATATAAAGTTTCTACTGCATACAGTTCCATAGATTTTGCTTAAACCAGGAACTTTAACCAAAATCTTTAACTACGTTAAAGTCCAAGGTCAAGGTCACTAGGTCAAATGTTACAGCATAAATTGAAAGGTCTTGTGATGGGCAAGCTTCATGTATAATATAAAGTTTTTACTGCATATAGTTCCTTAGATTTTGCCTCAACCGTAAACTTTAACCAAAATGTTGACGGCAGACGGACGGACATCTTCAATCTGTAGACCGGAATTGCTTTGCAATCCAGCCAAAATGAAAAAGAAAGAATTTCCCTTGCTTAAAAGTTTTTGTGAAAGTAACTAAACTTAGAGAAAAATGTTCTTCAAATATCTATGGTGATTACTACTTTCTTTTATTCATTGTTACAATAATATAATATTATGTTTTCAACCATCTGGGTACCACTTTGAGAGAAAATAATGCTGAACAAAACTTCAATTCGGACATCTTAAATATAGTTACATGTAAGTTCAAAATTAGAAACAAAAGTCTGATTCCGAAGTAAAATGTAATTATGAACCAAAAATATGGTTTATGTTTTTTTTCAAGTCTACAAACTATCTCTCACAAACTTATTTGGCAAAACTATGGATCACATGACTTCTCTACCACAACAGCAAACAGAGTAGCATGATATAAATAGCACAAGGAAATCACATGACATCTATTTATAGCTACATACCCGGCACATTTGAATCATTTCCCAAACTTTTCTATTAGCATTACCAAATGCAAAAATATGATATAGAAATGCAATACAAACATACATGAACATTGCAAGAGAACACACATTAATTGTTAGTATAATTACTTTACAAATTTAATATGAAATATCCAAAATGCAGAGAATTATGACCTGTAGAGTAATTTGTAAATATTCTATTGTCAGAAAGCAAGTTACAATACATGTAGTTATGATATTCAATGAACTTGTAGAAGGGTTAATGTGAAAAACTAACAAAATTTTAGAGAATGTTTTTAAAAATATCTTTTATCAGATCATGCTATATTAAAACATTCCATCAGAAAAGTTGAAGTTTATGTAATTAATTTTTACTGCAAATAAAAATAAATTTACCTTTCTGCACTTTCAGGAACAATTTGAACCACATGACCTCCTGAACTTTGACCTTTCATATTCTTCCTTTGGTAATGACTCCTAAATAACAAGAAAATAACATACATTTATTAATGAAACATTTTATAAACTTTACAGTAAATGTTCAGTAAGAAATCAAGTGAAATTTAAATACTGGTCCCTCTTGTTTTTCTTTGTCTACTTGCTGTAGGTATTAATTCTTTCACTTAGCAATGAATCTTTTTTTCTGTTTTGTTGGATGAATGTACATGCTAACCAAGAAAATCACTCTAAGGAATGCATGTGTTGCCTGCCAAACATAGCAACATTCAGGAATCACTTTTATAGGGTGTGACATCCAAGTGTGACGGACAGACAGACAGACGGACAACGGACAAAGTGATCCCTAAGTGTCTATATGCTTTGCAGGCAACACAAAAATGATCCATAAGTATCGCTATGCTTCACAGGCGACACAATAAGGAAGAAAAACTCTTTACCATTGCACATACTGCACGATACTAGAATTTTCATCCTTACTTGTGATTTACCTTCGTCCAACAAAACACAAATATACATTACAGACTCCTAATAGATTACCTTCCACCCATACAAGGTTCCCATTTTCTTTAATTTATATGTGAAACCCTGCGCTTCTTCTTGACTTTTCAAATATATGTTTTAAATACATGTATATATGTTGTCAGTGACAACTTTTCAATGGTGAAGACACTGAAATTGAGGTCTCCACAGGAATATTTTTCGATACTTTTCCGATTCTCCATGAATTTCAAAGCCAATCAAAATAATTGTTTCCATAAAAAAAATTTAATCATTTGGTTAAAAACAAATCATGACTATCTGACCTGTATCTTTGTTGTATAATTACAGATTTATTGCCGCCTTTTTTCAGTCTTTCATGTTCCTTATACGTCCTGTACTGGTTCTGAATCACCACAGCGGCATCTCGGGATTTCTTAAATCGTTTCTGAGCATAATAACTCCTAAACTGACTCTGGATTAGTACGGCTGCCTGGGTCATCTTCTTGTAATATGCATACTGTAAACAAGTATTGAAATTAAGACGTCATGAAAGAAGTAGTCCTCTGAAGGGAAGTTAAAATAACAAATAAATAACAAGAAGCACTCTATTTCTCCACATAAGAGTTGACAAATATGTTGTTTTTCTTCTTATTTGTTTAGATGTTACATATATCAGTGTTTTATATCCCCAAGCCTACGGGAGCATTTCTGTATGAGTATAGCCATGTATATTACCTGTCTATATCTACGGTAGTATTTCTGTATGAGTATAGCAGTGTGTATAACCTAATTATATTAACGGTAGTATTTCTGTATGAGTATAGCGGTGTATATTACCTGTTTATATCTACGGTAGTATTTCTGTATGAGTATAGCCGTGTATATTACCTGATTATGTCTACGGTAGTATATCTGTATGAGTATAGCAGTGTGTATTACCTGTTTTTATCTATGGTAGTATTTCTGTATGAGTATAGCGGTGAGTATTACCTGTTTATATCTACGGTAGTATTTCTGTATGAGTATAGCAGTGTATAATACCTGTTTATATCTACGGTAGTATTTCTGTATGAGTATAGCAGTGTATATTACCTGTTTATATTTACGGTAGTATTTCTGTATGAGTATAGCAGTGTATATAACCTGTTTATATCTACGGTAGTATTTCTGTATGAGTATAGCGGTGTATTTTACCTGTTTATATCTACGGTAGTATTTCTGTATGAGTATAGTGGTGTTACACCTGTTTATATCTACAGTAGTATTTCTGTATGAGTATAGCGGTGTATTTTACCTGTTTATATCTACGGTAGTATTTCTGTATGAGTATAGTGGTGTTACACCTGTTTATATCTATGGTAGTATTTCTGTATGAGTATAGCGGTGTATATTACCTGTTTATATCTACGGTAATATTTCTGTATGAGTATAGTGGTGTTACACCTGTTTATATCTACGGTAGTATTTCTGTATGAGTATAGCAGTGTGTATTACCTGTTTATATCTACGGTAGTATTTCTGTACGAGTATAGCAGTGTATATTACCTGTTTATATCTACGGTAGTATTTCTGTATGAGTATAGCGGTGTATTTTACCTGTTTATATCTACGGTAGTATTTCTGTATGAGTATAGTGGTGTTACACCTGTTTATATCTACAGTAGTATTTCTGTATGAGTATAGCGGTGTATTTTACCTGTTTATATCTACGGTAGTATTTCTGTATGAGTATAGTGGTGTTACACCTGTTTATATCTATGGTAGTATTTCTGTATGAGTATAGCGGTGTATATTACCTGTTTATATCTACGGTAATATTTCTGTATGAGTATAGTGGTGTTACACCTGTTTATATCTACGGTAGTATTTCTGTATGAGTATAGCGGTGTATATTACCTGTTTATATCTACGGTAATATTTCTGTACGAGTATAGTGGTGTTACACCTGTTTATATCTACGGTAATATTTCTGTATGAGTATAGCAGTGTATATTATCTGTTTATATCTACGGTAGTATTTCTGTATGAGTATAGCGGTGTATATTACCTGTTTATATCTACGGTAGTATTTCTGTATGAGTATAGTGGTGTTACACCTGTTTATATCTACGGTAGTATTTCTGTATGAGTATAGCGGTGTATATTACCTGTTTATATCTACGGTAGTATTTCTGTATGAGTATAGCGGTGTATATTACCTGTTTATATCTACGGTAGTATTTCTGTATGAGTATAGTGGTGTTACACCTGTTTATATCTACGGTAGTATTTCTGTATGAGTATAGCGGTGCATATTACCTGTTTATATCTACGGTAGTATTTCTGTATGAGTATAGCGGTGTGTATTACCTGTTTATATCTACGGTAGTATTTCTGTATGAGTATAGCGGTGTATATTACCTGTTTATATCTACGGTAGTATTTCTGTATGAGGATAGCGGCATATATCTCTTTTTGTTGCTGCTGCTGTAGCTGCTGTTTGTCTCTGTACTGACGGTAAGTTTTCTGTATAACTTTAGCTGCCTCGTACAATCTTCGTTGCTCTTGGTCTGGAATAAAACATTGGATATTTCTTATTGTTTCATAAATGTAAAACTTAATTTCCTATCAGAAATGGCAACACATGGTAAAAGCAGGTGTTTTTTTCCATATGCAAGGGAAATCGTGCAGAACAGACGTATGTACATTGCTGTCATTTTGATAAATCTTACTTTTAAATTAAAGTAGAAATAATTTTTACAACAGATTTAAACCTGCTTACAACCTACCAGAGAGAGTGAGCTGCGAGAAATCTTTCTCCATGTAAGTAGCTGGAGCGTTAAAGTACTCAGTGAACTCTGCAGTGGTGGGTGGGGGTGAATCCAGGGTAAAACTGTAGGGACTGTAGGGACTGGGTAGACACGTTGACTCTGGACTCATAGACGACGCTGGCGTGTTAATGTCAGGATACCTGAAACGGCATCAAATATAAGGAATAAAGTAACTAAAATCTGGGATTTACAATCAAAATACAAGGTATTGAGGTAGTCGTTATATCATAACAAAAATCAATCTCCGTCTAACAAACTTAAGGGTTTCTCCTATACATGTACATGTATTAGACATTATTTCTCTGTATAGGTTAGAAGGTATATGTATTTTTATGTTTCTACATGAATAAGATGGGATGGAGTTTTCGGGGATTCCAGTCTTATTCAAACATATGGAATCTAGCCGGCTTGGGTGGAAACAACCTGGATATCTCATCTGGTAAGCCATTTGTTTGTGGAGCGAGTATTAGGTTGAACTTCTTTAAATCCAAAAGACATCTTTACAATTTTAATTCATTCTGTGTATCATATTCAAACCTATACCTGTACTCCTCAAAAGCGAAGCTGTCGCCCATAGGTGTAGATATCCCAGAATCCTCTCCATAAGATGAAGCATGGGGCGATGGTTGTGAGGGTATAGAGCTATATGAACTACTGCGTTCTCGAGTCGTGTCGATGAAGTCGTCACCACGGCTCGGTGAGTATTTAATCCTCTCAGGTATAGCGGCTATGATCTGTTTGGCCAGGGTTACCATCTGTTGTTTGGCCTCTTCACTGCCATCTGTGCCTGAGAAATCAGTAAATGTAATTGTATTGCAAACTTGATTTTAAAAAGTGGATTTTCATGTAATCCAGTCAAACAAATCAGACATATCAAAACTTGTGTCCAATTGGATGCTTTCTTCCCAAAGTGAGATGGTTGACAATGACCTTGATATGGTTCATGCAAATCCGAGGAATTCTATATTTTCAAAAAATCACAAGTGGTTAGATTTTGTCTATTCACCAGCATCATTCTGAAGGCTTGATTTCATAAATAAACATTACAATAGTGTAGAACTTATTGTATGTCATTTATTACAATACTTACTGACTGACTGTCTGTCAGACATAGCTCTCTGGTCTGAGGGTTCCTCGTCTGATGACAGCTTCTCTACGTCTATAAGAGGACTTCCATTGTCTGATGACGGCACATCATCTACATGTCATACAAAAATACATTGTACATCGTATAAATGTTTTGATCTAGCATATGACAACTGACATACACATACTTGCCAAATAATCCAATACTAAATAACTTGAAAATAAACTTGGTATGCGTGAAAGTACACTTTAAACTAACAAAAAGTGAAATCGTTTGTACAGGCTTATACAAAAGGTAAGAAAATATTCAATATACTGATTAAAGCCATCTCATCTGAACTGTTCTCTCATACCTGGGCTTTAAGTTATAAAAATTTGAGATTGATCACACGTTTCACAGAAAGCTGTATAGGAAGAAAAGATTCTAAGCGAGCGTCCTAGTCTCACCTGTGTCCATCTTGACTAAGTCATGCTGGTCAAACCTTCCCATCATCCTCTCCTGGTGTAAGTGAACCAGTCTGCTATCCTGCAATGCAGTAATCAGGGAATCTGGGGACGATACATTGTGGGCTCGACTTGACAACATTGGGTTCTCTCCCCTTGTCAGCACGTCCAAAGCCGTCATCGGCAAATGGGGTTCAGAATTAGCCTCTCGTATTGGTCGATCACATGACCCAGCCCTGGATGATCTGTTATCATCTGAATGGGAGGGGAGGTCCACGGAGAATCGCTTGTTTAGCTTCCTTTTGGACTTGATGCCGGCCCGCAAGGTTTGGTCACTTTGCCGTCTGATGAGCAAATTTACCTTATCTGAGTTGAACGTAGGAGTGGGGTTGCTAGGGATTTCAATATGTAGGGTCCCTAATGGTCCTTTATTCTTGGTGTGTACGGGAGCCGGGGATTTAAATAGATCACAGTCAGAAGTGCAGGGAATCGTTGTTTTTGAGTCTGAAAACGGGACATCGTGAGATTTGGTAAGAATTGGGAATGCTAGAGAATTTTCCACCGTGCCCGCAGTGGAGAAACAATCACCTGAGATCAAAGAATCATTGTAAGACAAGTCTTGTTGAAGAGTGAGTAATCGATCGTATAAATGGGTGTGGCCGTTTTCTTGAGCAAGATCTAAGGGGGATAATCCTTGTTTGTTTCGAATTTTAAGCGATGCTGAATTCCAGTGGAACAGAGCTACTGCTGCCTCCTCATGACCCTTCACACACGCCCACATCTGAAATCACAAAATAAAATATCAATAAACTTGTCATTTTCACTTCACTTTTCTTACATTAGTATGGTTATCAGTGTGTTTCATATGGTGTCAAATACTATGATTTAAAACTATTTGAAAATACTATCATATAAAATATGTTTTAAAATTCCGTATCTTTCCTCCTCAGTACCAGTAAAGTCATTATAAGCCTGTGATATGTGACAGATATACATGTATTTCAGAATTATTCCTTTAAATTAACATCTCTCAACATAATATTTTGTAATCTGATTTCCTAAAAGCCTACTATGTGCGATCAATATATTTCAGAATGATTCCGTTAGATAAACGTCTCTCACCATGGCAGTACTGGAGTTGATATCATGGCAGTTAGCATCCACCTCACAGTCCAAGAACCAGCTTGGGTTGTCACATCTATAATATTTAATAAACATTGTTCACCTATTTTGTCATCATCGGAAACCCACTCTCGGTCACGCAAGCTTACCTCCAATCAGAATTTTCGCTGGATAGCATTAAACAAATTTAATGCCAGTACATGTCAGTGAATGAACTATTTAAAGCCAATGTAAGTCATATAGTTTTGTAACTCTTATAATTAATAAGAGCATCTTTTGTTGATAAAAATATAAAACAGACCATGCCTTTGCCTTTGCTACCGATATCATATACACTGACATGAACTTGCAGTAGACTTTTGTAATGCTATCCAGCAAAAATTCTGCCGTTATGACCCACGGGAGGTGAGCTTTGGTGACCGAACATGGGTTTCTGATGATGCAATTTTGTCATTACTGATGTAAATTTGAATATCTCAATTGATTTAAAATCTTTGATTTCTTTGTAAAAAGAAACACAAGTGATATGACCATCAAACAATTACTTATGTGCACATAAAGTTGACTTCAATATAACTAACCTCCAGTTAATGACCGCCTGTATAAGTCTATTGTAGCCCAGAGCTGCTGATAAATGTAGTAACGTCATTTCGTACTTGTTAGACACGGGGAACGTGTCAAGGTCATTCCATGTGCCGGCAGAGAACATCTTTATGTACCACAGTAACTTTCCTTCTAAATCATCGCTAACGACTAAGTTATTGGCAGCCTATTCAAACATTACAATGAATATTTTAGCAGGTTGAAAACTTTGTTATACATTATGCCACATACTTTCTTGGATTACTATTTCTGAGTACATCTTGAAACGTCTATAAAACATTTCTATAATAACAGTTTTCTAAATTCAAAAAGAATTTTAGATTATCAAATAGGCAATTTCAAGGGAAATACTGACATTTGTCCCATTTCTAAGTTGCTTTAATAAAGTCTTGGTCATCATTTTGAAAGAACTTATCCATGCACTAGTAAAATTCTATATAGATGATGCTCGACCAAGATAAGACACATGAATTCAGACATACCACTAAAATTTTATCATTTGAAAAGAATGGTTTTATCAATATGAAGAAAAATCTATTTCCTAAAAATACACATAAAGAGATGCTACATGTAGTTGCAAAACTTTGACTAAATAAGTTAAAATATCATATAACAGATTCAGCTAAACTGGATATGAAATAGTTTGGGGAAAGTTACGTTATAACAGATTACATGTTCAATTAAGATGTAGGAAGTTAACTCCATCTACAAAAACAATGAAATCAATGAGATATACCTGTTTAAGTGAGGGTATAGGACCATCCCTGTAGTGAGACTGAGCTAATCTCTCCTCAAGGTAATTCAAACGATCTATCAGTAACATTCTAAGCTCTTTTTCTGAAAAAAGAAATTAGATGATAGTAATATACTGTGATGTCAGATCAGTCAAGTTAATCATGCAATGAAACAGAAGACTGGGGAGCTAGCATATTTCACCTGCTGCATGTGTAAACTTTGACCCTGATTGGGCGTTTCCCCATGCTTGATGTAATATGAATGTTTTAAAACGCCAAACACAATCTGCAGCAATCTTTGTGTACAAGTCAAACTCTATTGACACAAATGTACTTGGGTCACAAAATCTTCGTATAACCAAATCACTGATGATATACGTGTACATTTTAAATGAAAAATCACTGTCTCTTAACATGCTTAACTTACAAAAGTACATTGAAAGAACAACGGACAGGACAAAAACATTATGCCCACCTATCTTTCAGATAAGAGTGAAAAAAAACATATATGCTTTGTAGAGGACTGGATTTTATCATGTTATCTTTACCTGGTAGGTTAAACCATTGGCAGTACTTTCCACTTGTCTGTTTGACTTTATATTCTATATGTAAGGGACTCGATATCACATGACTATCACATGATATTAATATTTATAATATCTTTACCTGGCAGGTTAAACTAATGGCAGTACTTTCCACTTGTCTGTTTGACTTTATATTCTATATGTACAGGACTTGATATCACATGATATTTATATTTATAATATCTTTACCTGGTAGGTTAAACCATTGGCAGTACTTTCCACTCGTCTGTTTGACTTTATATTCTATATGTACGGGACTCGATATCACATGGCCATCACATGTCACCTCCAAGGAAGCAAAACCTTCACTGTGTGCTGTAAGGATAAACAAGTTGTAAAGTCTGTAAGCTCCGCCTATGATCAAAAGCATCTTCTCTACGTACAGGTAACCTTGCTGGCGTTAATACCGTCATAACTTTCAAAATAGTAACACGGATTATATAGACATACGAAACAGACTGAGACAGACAAACAGACAAGACTTATTAGCAGGATGATGATTAGACAGACTGACAAAAAGACAGGTCCATTACATGACTGTTGTAAGTACACAAAGACAGACAAATACAAAGAAATTGACAGACAAACAGACTTTACCTGGAGTATAACACCTGAGAACACCAGGTTGTATACATGTTGTAGGTACAGACAGACAGACAAACTTTACCTGGAGTATAACACCTGAGAACACCAGGTTGTATACATGTTGTAGGTACAGACAGACAGACAAACTTTACCTGGAGTATAACACCTGAGAACACCAGGTTGTATACATGTTGTAGGTACAGACAGACAGACAAACTTTACCTGGAGTATAACACCTGAGAACACCAGGTTGTATACATGTTGTAGGTACTGGATTCCCAGCGATCACACAGGTGTACTGAGAAGTAAGATTGAACCATGGTCCGACAACTAACAGCTTACTGCCTCCCTGAAAGTATAAAGTGGCATCGTTACAAAATCAACAAAATGAATACTGTAAACGTAGTTATTTTTGCTGGGGGAAAGTTTTGCATTACTATACACATTACGCTTTAGGGAAATATTTGCAATATAACATCTCTCCCTTTGTAAGGATGCAGTAGGGATATTTTCGCGAGGGGAAATTTTGTGAAGTTTCTTGATTTGTGAAATACGCAAAAATTACCGCCATGTGAAAATTACCGCCATGTGAAAATTACCGCCATGTGAAAATTACCGCCATGTGAAAATTCCCGCAATGTGAAAATTACCGCCATGTGAAAATTTCCATTTTTACAGTATCAATAATTATAAAAGCAGAGATTAATCTGCAATTTGATCAAAATGAGTCCTGTGGACCCGATGAAATTTAGCCAACGGGTCCCAAGCCATAACGATGGCTCCCAGCAAAAATTAATGCGTCCCAAGTACTGTAAACAGTCTTTTTTAGCAGTGGCGAATACAAGTGAGATGACTGCTTCTCGGCATTTTATGTCCGCGAGAACTTTATGTTCCAGGAAAAATTATTAGAAATAAAACATCTACATGTATCTCCCAAACTTCAATCTAATAGTCAAATTTGCCGAATTATGTCATGAAATAAATTGTTTATTTAGTTGCTTTATTTACGCAAGCAATGCTTTGTACATGTATATATTAAAACGTTCCCGAAAAAAACCACTTATATACTGTATACGAAGACGGTACTTAGGTGAGAATAAAACTATTTCAATTGATTGATTCATAATGTCCTTCAAGGTTTATCGTCACGATCAGGGAAGAATTTTTCATAAATATATGGTATTTATCTGAATGATAAGAGGTTAGACTCGCATCGGAACTGCATATAACTTTCACATCGAAAAATGTTGCCGCAACAATTTCTCGTACAATACCACAGAAATGAAATTGATCAACCTATTGTTACAGGTACATGTAGGTTTAAAAGAGTGGTCAAAATACACATGTAAGTCAGATCGATTATAAACACGAGACATTTACAGCTAATACACTTTCTCGTCTTTGAAAGTTTTATGTAAACTTAAACTAAAACGGGCACATTATACGAAAGTGAATAATGCGTACGTTGGGACGCAGCGATCGGAAACCAATGGGTCTTGGGTGATTTTTATGCGTCAGAGATGCAGGACGCAGAGGTAGATTAACCCCTGTAAAAGCATTTAATCTTTAACTTCTTATTCACCGCATGGGATCAAAACATAAGGTGTTATGATTCCAGTTTTTTTTGGTATTTTTTCATTATTTTGCAAAACTGATGAGCCTTTGCAGTAAGGCAACGCCTAATAAATCAATCCATATCGTCTAGGTATACGAAAAGTTCATAGTTTTTTCATAGTTTTTGCAAACACTTCAATAGTTTGTCAAACGACAGAAACGTTAATGACATAGCAGAATTCTTGAAGTGTTTGCAAAAACTATAGACTTTTCAGATATATAAACGATATGGATTTACTTATTAGGCATTGCCCTACTGCAACATCTAATCAGTTATATATGCACAACCAATGTAATTCCCCGAGATGTTACTATTGAAAGAAACGTGCTGCAATTCGTGTATTAACACTCGTGACGTCACAATGCATAAGATCTAAAGAAACATGCCGCGACGGCTGTTCTAACCTGCAAACTGAGCCCACGGTGACCTGAAATTTAACGTCTCCCTTTTACCTAGAAAACGCGATTTCAGAAAACAAGAATGAAATAGACAACTATGGTGCATATATATAGAATAAATGTCATAATTTGTGTTTTGTTACGGGTATACAACACACAGCAAGTGCATTTATCGCTAGAAATGCGCTAACGCGCATTACATGTACGATAAATGCACTTGCTGTGTGTTGTATACCCGTAGCAAAACACAAATTAAGACACTTATTCTCTACTTGTGCAGTATCACTTAGATTATGAAACAATCAAAAACTTGTGTAAGGAATCACAACATCATACGTTTCAATCCCACACGGTGTTATTGTATATTTTACATTACATTATATTTCACTCAAATATTCCGATTATTTTAAAATACACTCTAGTGGAGACAAAAGTAGTAAGTGATCATTAACACCACTCAAAAAGTTTGAAAAAAAAAATCAGGGAACCAAAACGTTTTTGATACAAGGATGAAAGACAGTACATGTATTAACATGTATTATGTATACTATAAGCTGTGTTGTTGGTTCTTACCTCAGTATATGACCACTCTGGACATATGTCCACAATGTCCACTTTGTTCTTGGTTCCACTGTGTAACATGGTGTGATCCTGACCTTCATCATGACCTCCATGTAAATGCTTGTCATGAACTTGACCTCCATCACCATAGTCATGGTTATGGCCTTGACCTTGTGTTATATCGTGAGTATGACCTTGACATTGAGTTCCTAAGCCGACGTGATTTAGTGTGCACGTAGAACTAGTGACTGTAGTGTGACTTGATGGGCTGGTATCTAACGGAGTTCCAAGAAAGCTACAAAGTTTGTCAATATCTGGCAACTCCAAATCTAAATTATCAAAATCAGAGGATCCCAAGCTTCCGTTTAATTGGTCGATTGTTGAGCCATTTTGATCCTCTCCAGACTTTTCCTTGCTATTATGGGACTGTATGACATTCTGAACATCCTCGGCAGTTACTGTACTGAGATGGGGAACCATGTTCCCTTTGCCATCTTTAAGTACATTGGGAACATTACTGGAGCGACACTGACTAGTAAATTGAACTGGAAAATTACAGTTTGAACATTTCTCTGGTACAGAAACAGTTGGTGATCGTTCACCACTGTTTTCAACTTTGGTCTGAAGATGTGAGCTTAAGTTATGAACAAACTGTGATGAACAATGTGAATTTAGGGATCCTTGTGAAATGACAACATTAGGAGGTACAGAATCTATAGCATGATGTAAATTTGATAACGATGCCGATGGAGTAACAACGCCCCCTTGTCCATTTACAACCACATAATTAGCGGACGGCACATTCAAATGCCCATTAACACTCAAAATGTATGGAACCTGCGGCATATTCACAGATTGACTATTCAGGTCAAGGTCGTTTCTCATGTCATGGTCACTTGCTTTGTGATGAACAATGTATCCACTATTTCCCTCGTTCTTCCTCTCCAGATTAGATTTCTGTTGCAGTTCAGAAGTGAACGAAGCTATCTGCTGATTGATACACGATGTGGTGTGTGTCAAGTTGCTCTGTTTTGGATACGTGGCCTCATGTTTTTCCGGATGGTGGACGTTGGAATGTATCATGGAGTCCTGTAGTTTTTTCTGATCTAAGCGATCTTTTTCTATCCTCTTACTGTTTTCATGGTATTCAATAAGGTGTCTCACCAATGCCTCTACAGTCTCCTCAATCTGAAAATAAAAACAAATTCAAAAGATAAAGGAGCTGGAGGCCTAAAAAATCTAAATTTTCAGGTAGGAATTTCGAAAAATTCTATCAAGGCGTAAAATCTACCCTTAAAAATCCAATTTTTAAGGTAGCAATTTCGAGGAAATTCTATCATGGCGTAAAATCTGCTCTTAGAAATAAAAATTTTCAGATAGGGATTTCGAGGAAATTCTATCAATGTGTAAAATCTGCCCTTAAAGAATTCCAAATTTAAAAGTAGGAATTACGAGAAAATTCTATCATACTATCCAAGGTAGGAATTTTGAGAAAATTCTTTCAAGGCTTTAATCTGCCCTTAAAAAAAATCCAAATTTAAAGATAGGAATTGCGAGATAATTTTATCATTGTACTCACCATTTGTTCTGACTCCTCATCTGTTCTTCCGGTAGAAACTGAAATTACATTACATACTGATGAAAATATTCTTTGTACCTCAATAAGTACATGAACAATCTTTGTAGGATCATGCAGAAAAATCACATTACCCTATAATTTACTCTAAATGGAACTTTGCTGATTAAATCCTGCCATATACATGTAGAATGAGTTTGGATGAATATTGCATGTAATACTTATTTTAAAGCAACTTGAGTTTAAACAGCACAGGACAAAAGGGGGTGCAAAACTCGGGAATATATTAGAATTTCAATTAATTATACTTACAGAAATCAGCATCATTAAATATAGCACTTCTCATTAAACCCTCTCACACTATCTGACGTACAAACTATAATGCTCAGTTAAGAGAATTCCTGAGAGTGTTCGTTCTTTCTTGATTGCCAAAAAGGATCTGATAATAATCAAATTACTTCATCAATTCATCACTACAGTCTATGGTCTGAGCTTCACATTAAGGTCTATGGTCTGAGCTTCAAATTATGGTCTATGGCAATGAGCTTCAAATTGAGGTCTATGGTCTGAGCTTCAAATTAAGGTCTATGGCACAGAGCTTCAAATCAAGGTCTATGGTCTGAGCTTCAAATTAAGGTCAATGGTAATGAGCTTCAAATTAAGGTCTATGGTCTGAGATTCAAATTAATACCTCAGTCACACCTAGCCGGATAAGGCGAACGGACGAGTAACGGATAGCAAAATTTTCAATCCGTTGGTGTCCGTTTGCACCCGTTACTCATCCGTTATTCGTCCGTTACATCTCCGTTTTATCCGTTACTCGTCCGGCGATGTAACGGATGTGTTTTGTCCGGTTCATATGCGTTGCACATCCGTTTTATCCATTGCTTTTCCATTTCTCGTACGGTGAAGTCCGTTATACGACCGTTACTTTTCCGGTAGATGACCTGTACTCGTACGGTACGTGTCCGTTCAAAACTAGTCGCCAGAGCCTCGGGCAGTGTCAGTGTTGACTTTTTACAAACGGACGACCAACGGACTAAGGATTTTGGCAATTTTTTCATCCGTTATACGTCCGTTCGCGCTATCCGGTAAGGTGTGACGCGACCATTAGGTCTATGGTCTGAGCTTCACATTAAGGTCTATGGTCTGAGCTTCAAATTATGGTCTATAGCATTGAGCTTCAAATTAAGGTCTATGGTCTGAGCTTCAAATTAAGGTCTATGGCACAGAGCTTCAAATCAAGGTCTATGGTCTGAGCTTCAAATTAAGGTCAATGGTAATGGGCTTCAAATTAAGGTCTGTGGTCTGAGCTTCAAATTAAGGTCTATGGTCTGAGCTTATGGTCTGAGCTTCAAATTATGGTCTATGGTCTGAGCTTCAAATTATGGTCTATGGTCTGAGCTTCAAATTAAGGTCTATGGTACTGAGCTTCAAATTAAGGTCTATGGTCTGAGTTTCAAATTAAGGTCTATGGTCTGAGCTTCACATTAAGGTCTATGGTACTGAGCTTCAAATTAAGGTCTATGGTCTGAGCTTCAAATTAAGGTCTATGGTACTGAGCTTCAAATAAAGGTCTATGGCCTGAACTTCAAATTAAGGTCTATGGTCTGAGCTTCAATTTAAGGTCTATGGTACTGAGCTTCAAATGAAGGTCTATGGTTTGAGCTTCAAATTAAGGTCTATGGTACTGAGCTTCAAATTAAGGTCTATGGTACTGAGCTTCAAATTTGGTTCTTAGAAACAAATAACACATCAGGGTCTATAAAATGCATTTTCAGCATAAAATCTACATACACATTGGTTTGAGTTGGTCAACGAGATCTTCCTTGGTCCACTCTTTCTTCTCTAACGTACACGACGGCATCATGGGAATCTTCACCTTGGTGTTGTCAGGATACGGAACATTAAGGTAGTGCACCAGGACGATGTCTGGATTCTAGATAAAAATAAAGTGATACAGAACATTAAGGTAGTGCACCAGGACAATGTCTGGGTTCTAGTTAAAAATAAAGTGATACGGAACATTAAGGTAGTGCACCAGGACGATGTCTGGATTCTAGTTAAAAATCAAGTGATACGGAACATTAAGGTAGTGCACCAGGACGATGTCTGGATTCTAGTTAAAAATCAAGTGATACAGAACATTAAGGTAGTGCACCAGGACGATGTTTGGATTCTAGATAAAAATAAAGTGATACAGAACATTAAGGTAGTGCACCAGGACGATGTCTGGATTCTAGTTAAAAATAAAGTGATACGGAACATTAAGGTAGTGCACCAGGACGATGTCTGGACTGTAGATAAAAATAAAGTGATACGGAACATTAAGGTAGTGCACCAGGACGATGTCTGGATTCTAGATAAAAATAAAATGTTATGATCGCTGAGCGATATAGTCCCCTACCGGCGGCATATATTTATGTCCTGCAACTCTGCCTATGAATTACTCTTCAATGAAACATATATGAGTTTAAATTAGACTTACTGTCTGTGCAGCTCAGTTCTGAGGTTTTATCTGCTTTATCCATTTGAAAAAGAGGTCAAGCGTGACGAAAGTTGAACTTGCTCTGTAACTATCCAAGACTAAGCTGAGTATCAAATTTCACCTGAATATCTCTATTTGTTGGTTTAAACAGTATTTATTCAATTTACATAAAATAATTATTACAATGAAGAAAGAATTTGAGGATTGAGTAACAAGGAGATACCTTATGAATACAACTCTCTCCTCCAATCTCTATTTGTTGCAGAAAGAAGTCTGGAAAACTGACAAAAACTGAATTTTCCAAGTCATAAAGGGGCATAACTCCTCGAAAAATAGGTCAAGCGTGACATAAGTCGAACTTGCTCTGTAACTATCCAAGACCAAGCTGTGTATCAAATTTCATCTGAATATCTCCATCCGTTCCAGAAAAAAATCCGGAAAACTGACAAAAACTGAATTTTCCAAGTCATCAAGGGGCATAACTCTTTGAAAAATGGGTCAAGCGTGACAAAAGTCAAACTTGCTCTGTAACTGTCCAAGACCAAACTGTGTATCAAATTTCATCTGAATATCTCCATCCGTTGCAGAAAAAAGTCCGGAAAACTGACAATAACTGAATTTTCCAAGTCATCAAGGGGCATAACTCCTTGAAAAATGGGTCAGGCGTGACGAAAGTCAAACTTGCTCTGTAACTATCCAAGACCAAACTGTGTATCAAATTTCATCTGAATATCTCCATCCGTTGCAGAAAAAAGTCCGGAAAACTGACAAAAACTGAATTTTCCAAGTCATCAAGGGGCATAACTCCTCGAAAGATGGGTCAAGCGTGATGAAAGTCAAACTTGCTCTGTAACTATCCAAGACCAAGCTGTGTATCAAATTTCATCTGAATATCTCCATCCGTTCCAGAAAAAAATCCGGAAAACTGACAATAACTGAATTTTCCAAGTCATAAAGGGGCATAACTCCTCGAAAAATAGGTCAAGCGTGACATAAGTCGAACTTGCTCTGTAACTATCCAAGACCAAGCTGTGTATCAAATTTCATCTGAATATCTCCATCCGTTCCAGAAAAAAATCCGGAAAACTGACAAAAACTGAATTTTCCAAGTCATCAAGGGGCATAACTCTTTGAAAAATGGGTCAAGCGTGACAAAAGTCAAACTTGCTCTGTAACTGTCCAAGACCAAACTGTGTATCAAATTTCATCTGAATATCTCCATCCGTTGCAGAAAAAAGTCCGGAAAACTGACAATAACTGAATTTTCCAAGTCATCAAGGGGCATAACTCCTTGAAAAATGGGTCAGGCGTGACGAAAGTCAAACTTGCTCTGTAACTATCCAAGACCAAACTGTGTATCAAATTTCATCTGAATATCTCCATCCGTTGCAGAAAAAAGTCCGGAAAACTGACAAAAACTGAATTTTCCAAGTCATCAAGGGGCATAACTCCTCGAAAGATGGGTCAAGCGTGATGAAAGTCAAACTTGCTCTGTAACTATCCAAGACCAAGCTGTGTATCAAATTTCATCTGAATATCTCCATCCGTTGCAGAAAAAAATCCGGAAAACTGACAATAACTGAATTTTCCAAGTCATAAAGGGGCATAACTCCTCGAAAAATGGGTCAAACGTGACGAAAGTCGAACTTGCTCTGTAACTATCCAAGACCAAGCTGTGTATCAAATTTCATCTGAATATCTCTATCCGTTGCAGAAAAAAGTCCGGAAAACTGATATTCGGACAGACGGACGGACAGACAGACCGAGAGGAAACTAAGAGTCCCCTTCGGCGTTGCCGGTAGGGGACTAATAAAGTGATACAGAACATTAAGGTAGTGCATCAGGACGATGTCTGGATTCTAGTTAAAAAATCAAGTGAGACAGAACATTAAGGTAGTGCACCAGGACGATGTCTGGATTCTAGTTAAAAATAAAGTGATACGGAACATTAAGGTAGTGCACCAGGACGATGTCAGGATTCTAGTTAAAAATAGAGTGATACAGAAAATTAAGGTAGTGTACTAACACAATGTCTGGATTCTAGTTAAGAATAAAGTGATATGGAACATTAAGGTAGTGTACCAGGACGATGTCCGGTTCTAGTTGAAAATAAAGTGATACGGAACATTAAGGTAGTGCACCAGGACGATGTCTGGATTCCATTTAAAATAAACAGACAAACAGACGGACAGGCCAAAAACTATATGCCCCCGAATCTCTGATTCCAGGGGCATAAAAAAAGAGTCTAAACTACCATAAAATACAGACTGAGTACCTATAATGATAGAATCAGGAGTAAAAATAATGGAAAACAGATAAATACTCCAGAAAAATAGTAAAAAGTCATATCATACAGAACATTAAGGTTGTGAACTAACATGCACTAACACAATGTCTGGATTCTAGTTAAAAATAATGTGATAAGAAACATTAAGGTAGTGTACCCGGAAGATGTCTGGATTCCAGTTACAATAAACAGACAAACAGACGGACAGGCCAAAAACTATATGCCCCCGAATCTTTGATTCCAGGGGCATAAAATAGAGTCTAAACTACTATAAAATACAGACTGAGTACCTAGAATGATAGAATTAGGAGTAAAAATAATGGAAATCAGATAAATACTCGAGAAAAATAGCAATCCAAGGAATGCTTGTGTCGCCTGCGAAGCGGATTTTTTTTATTGAAATAAGGTCAAATATCAAGGGCAAGGTCACTAGGTAAAAAATTATGGAATATTTAGAAAGGTCTGTTCACAAGGAATACAAATGTGAAATATCAAAGCTTATCACTCACCAATCAAAAGATTTAGCCAATCTAAGATTTTTTGAAAAGTAGGTCAAATATCTAGGTCAAGGTCACAAGGTCAAAAATTATAGTATGTGTAGAAAGGCTTGTCACAGGGAATACATATGTGAAATATCAAAGCCCTATCACTTACCAATCTAAAGATATAGCCAATCTTTGATTTTTTGAAAAGTAGGTCAAATATCTAGGTCAAGGTCACGAGGTCAAAAATTATGGTATGCGTAGAAAGGTCTTGTCACAAAGATTACACACATGAAATATCAAAGCCTTATCACTTACCAATCAAGAGATATAGCCAATCTTAGATTTTTTGAAAAGTAGGTCAAATATCTAGGTCAAGGTCACGAGGTCAAAATCTATTGTATGCGTAAAAAGGTCTTGTCACAAAGAGTACACACGTGATATATCAAAGCCTTATCACTTACGAATCAAGAAATATAGCCAATCTTAGATTTTTTGAAAAGTAGGTCAAATATCTAGGTCAAGGTCACGAGGTAAAAAATTTTGATATGTGTAGAAAGGTCTTGTCACAAGGAATACACATGTGAAATATCAAAGCCCTATCACTTACCAATGAAAAGTTATGGGGTGTGACACCCATAGTGTGACAGACAGACAGACGGACGGACTGACTGACTGACTGACAGACGGACAACGGACAAAGTGATCCCTAAGTGTCGCTATGCTTCGCAGGCAACACAAAAATAATCACTGATTATGTCTGGATTAAATAACTCAAAAGTGAAATAAGGTAATTACCTGTAATAACCAGTAGCACCTTCTATGAAAGGTAGGGAGTATGTCCGAGTGAACGTAGGACCCATAGATACACTAAAATATACAAAATATTAAAAATATTTGACGTTTTGTACGGTTATTTGGGTTATTATGACATGTCAATTTACTCTTTTTCAATCTTTACATTTTTTACAAATTCAATTCTCCATGGAAATCGTGGGTTGAGGAGGGGGAGTGGGAACTCCCTCCTCCCTTCATTTTCATTTAATGTAATGGAATTTGTCAGAAATGCAACTTTGTCAGAAAATGAAAAACTACATAATCAACCAAAGAGATCTTTTAGTCATCAATTTCCCGGATGTTCATAGCATTTTCTTGTTAAGTGTTTTGATTTTCTGTGTCCCTATGCCCAAAACTTAGGCAATGGTAAACAGTGACAGCATTTCATTAAGAAAAGAAAGTCTTAATACACAATCAAAGACTAAAGGTCATAGGTCAAGGTATTATAAGTGAATTAAGTTCTTGTCACATGAATTAACATGCAAAACATGAACCCCAACTTTAGTAAAGATTAAAAAGATATAATGTATATACTAATTTTCCATAAAGAATATTAAAATCTTAGGTAATAGGTCAATACTACACAATAAAGGTCTTGTCAAAGAAAAATGTGCATATTAGGAAACATGAATACCCTATCTTAAAAGATGAAAAAGGTCTTTTAATAATGAAAGTCATCTCAATCATCTACTTCTGATATGTTTCAAAAGTTATGACCAGGGTCAAAGACTTTGGTTAAAATCAGTGGCGGATTCAGGGGGTGTTAAGGGGGTGCCCCCCCCCCCCCGGCACTGACCCAAAAATTTCCAAAAACAGGTATATTTTGGCCCATTTTCAGTAAAAATCGGCAAAATTCGCCCCTTGACCCCCCGGCAAAGGGGGCGCTGGATCCGCCACTGTCCTTATTCAAAAGCTACCTTCATTTCAAGTAAACTAATCTGTAATTAATCATAGCATCTAAGGAAACATGCACTTAAAAAAAGCCCCGGCGACAGCTAGGTCACGTGGTACGTCGTGTCAGAGGAGATGTGTCTCAATCCCGTCGGTAATCAAGCCTTCTTCAATGCCGACGCTAATTCTACCAATTTTCTCTCAAGCAAAAGTTTTGATTTATTATGAAAAGATAATCATACTAATACAACATGAAACGACTAATCGTTTATTTTCATTTCCTCTTCCGTAAACATCGCCCGATAAAAGTACATGTGTGTACTAATTCTCCTAGAATTCAGATAATGCAATAAGCGCGTCTAATATCACTGCATTTCATCTTTTTTCCCATTCCAAAAATCCCATTTTCTTAAAAGCCCATCCAATCTAAACGGCAAAGAGAAAACGAAATGTAATTTGTTGATTACAAGCTGCTTGATCCTCCTGGTTTTAATTAGTACAGAGCTATTCAGAACTGTAGAGATAATAGTTATCACTGTTTACTATAGAATGATGGCCAACAACATACGCAGATCCAGGAGCCTGCATGTATGTGTGTAAGAAAAGGGGGGGGGGGTGATGGCCAAAATCCACATTGGAGTCTGTCAAAAGTCAATTTTTCGTACTTAATAAATGGTGTATTCTTCTATACGTCATACACCTGAACACCCCCCCCCCCCCCCCACCTCTCCCCTCACACACAGCCGAGTCGGACTAGAAACCTCCTCCGAACAAAATTCGAGATCCGCGCCTGAATAATTTGTAATCCTCTTTACTTTTCCAATTCCAATTTTCTTTTTTTCTTTTTTTTTTTTCTTTTTCAGATGTATTTGTGCAAACGTGTGTTATCAGAGATTAACGTATAGTGATTAAAGGTCTTTCTGTGTTCTCAAAGATCAAAGTGATTTCCGATAACTAGGTCACCATGACCCAGTTTACCTATTTGAGAATCAGGCTTACTGTATAACCCCCTTTGATCTCCGATGGTTTTGTTTCTGCATAATCCTATTTCCTCATGCGCGAGACTATTTTTTTTTTTCAGAGAAAAAAGGGGCGTATCGGCATATGGCATTGGAAAACAGCAACTGAGTCTTTTTTTCCAAATTTTCAAGAGATTCCGGTTCCTCACCACCTCAACCCCCCCCCCCCCCCCCTATTTTTTCATCTCTTGATCATCATTTGTCATCTAGATACGCGCAAGCTCCTTTTTTAATTATCGTGTGTAGTAATCAAAACGGCTAACAGAGAGAGGAAACGCCCTACTTTACAGCGTCTATCTTTGATCAAAATGAGAAATTGTCAACCCTATAAAAAGATCAAAACACAATCTTGCTTCAAGGTCAGAAAACACTAATTTGTTTTGATTGCAATAGCGACGTTGTTCTTTCTTCTTTTCAGTATACAAGTTGCTTATCTGCTAATGTTAGAGAGAGAGAGAGAGAGTGGTTTGTTATGAATGAAATTTGAATGCATTTGAAAGAGATTGATTTGTTGACGGAGAGAAAGAGTGAGAAACTGTAATTTAAAGCAATTGTATGAAAGAGAGAGAAGGAAAGATAGAAAGAGAGAGAGAGAATCGAAAAATAATTGCTGAGATAGATAGATAATGTAGTCTACATGGTAATTCTTTATTTCTGGATCCGCCCTAGCATACCTCTAGTCCTTGAACCTTGAGTTTCATGTGATCCTCCCTGATATTTTTGCCGTCCTTCCGTTTCTTCCAGCAGTACCCATCCTTCCTGTACCTCGCCTTGTTACGACTGTACAGTAACATGGATCCGCTAGAGGGGCGGATCTTCACCTCCGTCTCCAGCCATTCCTTATGCTTCCCGAAGGCGATCAAAATGGAAGCTATTTCCTGAAATTACAGAATCAACAATAGCTTCGTTTTAGTTTTATGTCACATTAGTTGCAAATCATAATTTTAACAACAGCATATTTTATGTCATATACTCCTGTCTTACCTATTTTTAGGGGGGGGGGGGGGGGGGCGTTGAGTGTTTGAGATTAACCTTATGCCCGTTTTCTTCGATTGGTTTGAAGCAATATAACTGCGGACCGTGTACCTCAATCGTTATACCCCCTCCCCCTCCTCTAAAAGTCGTTTCATTTTGCCCATTTGCTAGAACATCTTCATTCCAGCTATTTTTTTAATTGAAGTTTCATCCCAGCTTTTTTTTATTGAAGTTTCATCCCAGCTTTTTTTTTACATTGAAGTTTCACCCCAGCTTTTTTTTATTGAAGTTTCATCCCCCTTTTTTTTACATTGAAGTTTCATCCCACCTTTTTTTATTGAAGTTTCATCCCAGCTTTTTTTTTAATTGAAGTTTCTTCCCAGCTTTTTTTTTACATTAAAGTTTCATCCCAGCTTTTATTTTAATTGAAGTTTCATCCCAGCTTTTTTTTTACATTGAAGTTTCATCCCACCTTTTTTTTAAATTGAAGTTTCATCCCACCTTTTTTTTAAATTTAAGTTTCATCCCACCTTTTTTTTAAATTGAAGTTTCATCCCACCTTTTTTTTTTAAATTGAAGTTTCAGGATTAATGCAAAATTGAGGATTAACGACAGCTTGTCCTTGTGTTACTACATCATCGGTAAGACAATTGTCTCCCAGGGCGCGTAAAATAATAAAACTCATTTTCTTTTTCTACGCTTTTAGCAAAGTGTTTTCACGATTTACACGTTGAAGCGGCCAGTCCATTTATCATCTAATTTCCCCCGCATAAAAATAACGAAATTCGAGGAAACAGTGCTAAATTTTAATTTGGAAATCCTCCAATATAATCACAGATAGGGACCATTTACTCAGAAACAATTTCTGCTAAATAAACATTATATTATAGACCTGTCCGGGCTATTAGCGGCAGCTCCTCTATATATTCTCTTTGTTGAAAATTCCAATAAATATCAGTATACCACAATAGACCAGCTCGGTGGTTTCTATATAAATTCAATAAGCGGTTTTCTCCCAATAGACCCCGGCTTGATTAAGGGTCGCTTTAACAAGGTACAGAGAAAGCATCAAAGAGAGAAAGGTTGCCGGAAAATAGGAAATGGGAAATTGACAACCCTCTTCGGCTTTTCTGTATTGATCATCCATGATCCCTACTTTTTTTATGATATGATGTATAAAGCGATTAGGAAAACAAGCTTTATGTTGAGGCCAGATACGTCCAAATCCACTTACAGTCCCTGACAGCTATCTGAAGGGCCGCCGGGTAATGAGATCGCCATCATAAAACTTGACGGCTATCATAAACGTTATGTTTCATATATGTTATTATTTGATCACAAATTCCTCTTCCCAACTTTCGTTTTACATCCGACGCCCTATAGTTATAGTAAAATATGGAGTAAACTATAATCATGCGATGTTATTATAATAAGGACCAAATAAGGGCCAAAATGTAAACTGTAAACTGAAGATCATACAAAACTATGTCAACAATGAAAACCTGTCTGCACAGTAAGAATTAGAGGCGCCCCCAAACAGTGAGCGATAACATGTGCACCGTAAGAATTAGAGGCGCAACCAAAAGTATGTGATAACATACGGACAGTAAGAATTAGAGGCGCCCAAAACAGTGAGTGATAACATGTGCACAGTAAGAATTGAGAGGCGCCCTCAAACAGTGAGTGATAACATGTGCACACTAAGAATTAGAGGTGCCCCCAAACAGTGTGTGATACATGTGCACGGGAAGGGTAAGCGTCTCCCGTTGACACGCCATCTGTCGCTTCAGCTCGGTAAATAATCGTCAGGTCCGGTAATTCCACACACTCTCAAAGTTGTTGACTTTATATTTTGATTAAGAAAAACGAAAAGAGCAAGCTTCCCGACAAAGTAATACTAACAGCAGAATACGGTACAGCAGATAGGCATGTTTTGGATAATAAGTCTTCATGTGCTATCACAACACAGAGAGGTGAGCACAGATAAAGAGGAGGTTGTTACGATGAGAAAAAGGGAGAAGATACGCACATCGTCCCCTCTCCCTGCCAAAAGCAAACTGTAGCTCAGTTTTTCCAATGATTGAAGTTTAAAGAAAGGTCCTCGTTTTTTTTATTTTTTTGAAGTTTTTTAAAGTTTCTTCCTCTATCAAAATGTTCCATTATATATTATACATGTATCTTATGTATCTAATACTGAAGAGTTACTATCTAACACCATGGAAATCCAGAACAGATTTCTTGATCTCAAATTAAGGATTAAACTCGACGGAAGCATATTGTATGTAGATCAAAAGCACAATAAGATGAACGTTTTTTTCTTCTGTTTTCTGAATTTCATTTTAAATAATTCGTTTCATCAAAATGAAGATACAGCTGGAGGTGAAGCGTATTTTATTGACAGAATTTTATTGTTTAATTGGATGCTACCGCGGCTAAAAGTAATCATTGACAGTATCGGCGCATACTAAACTTGGAAACAATCAGTACTCATCCAGGCTGTTTAACTGTTTACATTCTTTTACATGTGATTACGGAGATTTCCGTGTAGATTTTGAGGTATTAAAGTAATTGATAGCCCGGCTTTGCAGATTTTCTTGATTTAGAAATTTTAATTCAAATCACAAAGAACAAAGCAATATTAATGTATCTCATTACCCAGACGAAATTGATCCTTTACCTTAACTTATGACGTAGATAGAAAATATCATTTTCTGGTCGGTTTTAGATATTGACATCGAACAGAAACTTGTTATCACTTTTTCTACACATTCACATTTTGAACAACAAAGGACGGACCGTCAGACAAACCACAGACGAACAGTCAGACAATGTACTATTGTGTCCTTTTTTAAAGGACAAAGGATTCATTTATATCATGAATGTATAGGGATGCTCCATAAGCTATTTCAGCTTGGAGGCACTTTTTCTCCTAAAATGAGCCTAAATTTTTTAACAACGAACTTAGTCACTTGGGAGGGAGGGGAAGGGGGGGGGCAGGATATCGTAGCACTCTGTTGACGTGACCATAAAATGGGGTTAGTTCTGACGTTTTACATTTGAATTAATATCCAAATGATTGAGTTTGCCTGCAGTCCTTTATTCCTATAATGATGTTAACCGATCTATGTCAAAACAAATCAATGACCAAACCAAGAGGGCGAGAGCCAGCCAAGTACCAAGAGCAATTACCCATTGTACTCTGCACATTATGAAGAACACCTATAAGTATCTCCGTTAGTCATTGATTTTGGCTCAAGAAGGGTCGGCAGGACATGGAGGGGAGATAATCAAGTTCACAGTGGGAATAATGGTTCATGTACATTGTATATCCAAGAAATATGCCAATACCGAGCGTTCTTCGTCATGGTACTACACATGTCTTATGTTCGGGTCGTATCCCTTCATGTAGGTCCTTCAACTTACGACGCTAACAAGGGGAAGGTATAGAAGGTACTAATATTGGAGATCGCTCACCTCAACAATTCATCATAAATTTCAAACACCGGAATGAAATGTTCTGAATGGCTTTTAAAAATCTCATATTTCAAACAGGAGACGCTGACTCTCTCCGGGCACCTGGTCTTACTTAGGAATTATACTGTTTATTCAGGGGTTTGAAACCGCTCCAATGAAAATTCTAATGATTTTACCTTACCTTCTCGACCTTGAGAATGACTGATGGGTACTTGTTATGTTTATAGACCAAGACACTTAGGTTCGTACTGTACTAACACACAGGTATATCTTACTATAACATCTGTACATGGATTCTAGTTCTTTATTTTACACTACAATTGTGCGTTCGAGACATTTGGGTTACCGGAAAAGTGGGAGGGTTGTACGCACGTAACCCGAATAGCCACACCATTTGCTACTTACATAGCAGCTGGCCGTCCTAAGAAGGCACCGAATGCCCATTGGTCTCGTTGGTTTATGTGTGATCTTTTGATGTCGTGTTTGCTGTTCATTGTCCCTTTTGTGTTTCTTGCTGTGTCTGTATACTCTGTGTTTTCACTTGAGGTGTTTCGATGTTTTGCTGTTGGTGCTGCTACCAGGTCTTGTTGGGGATCCCCTCCTTTATTTCATAGTTCGTGGTTTATAGTTATCGTCAGAAAGTATGACTATTTCAGCTTAGACTTTACAAAAAAAAATGTCAAAAGAATGAATATCGGCAAATACTAGTAAAATACAATGGTGAAAGAAGTAATTCATTTCACCTCAGAGATCAGACGGCTTACGTTGAATATTAAAAAAAAAACTTTTTTCTTCTTATGAGAATTCATTGCTCCCTAAAATCGTACGCTATCAATGCGTACGATACTTTAGAAATCGATACGCCGTTTCCTGCACAATGACACTATATATGGGTAGACTGTCTATAGGGGAAAATAAAGGATGTAAAATCTTCCGACATCCGCTCGTAAAACACTGTAAGGCCGTCAGAACTACGACAATATTCTTGATAAAAGGAAAAGATTTATAATCTATATGCGCGGATCAAGCATAACTATATTTCCAAAAGAAGGAGGGGATTTAATCCAGTCCAAACTGTCCAGTTTAAGGGCATAAATGTGGTACACGAGTCTATGATTTTTGAGAAAATAATGCCAAAATGAGCATTTCTGGTGAAGTCCAAAAAGAAGTGGGATTCTTAACCCACCCAGCCCCCTTAACGGTTTAACCACGCACGGTAGAATGTGCAAAGGCAGACTCCGTTCCAAGGGGACCTTTTTGAAAAAAAATTGCACTGCGACTAAGAAAATTTCTCTTTCTTTTTTAGATTCAATGGGAGGGTCAAATACCATCCCATCCCACTTTAGTTACGCGCATGGTTTATATACCTCGTTTGTATTCCATCGATGTCTGTATTGGGGGAATTCTGAAGACGCCAAGATGTCATCGAGCTGTTTAGGTAGGATGACTGAATTCTCATCTGAAAGATTCCAATTTCTGGTGTTTAACATATCATCAAGTTGTCTTGATTTAGACGTCAACATGTACAAATTAATTGTCTGTCACAGCAGAGTTCCCGTGCAAGAGATAGGATTCACTAAATAATGTGTCATTAGGCGAAGTTGCTTTATCCCACCACAGATGAAAATGGCGGGAAATCAGAATCAATCCATTTCAATTACTTTAGCGGAATCAATCACTGATACATGTATAGAATTACAATAACCCATCAAGGTATAAAAAGTAAATAAAAGACAAATTCAGTCTGGTTCCAAATATGTACTAGTATTGTGATTCTTATATAACAGTGAAATAAAGATCGGCAAGCTTTCAGCAAATTACACAACTCGTGCAGTACGTAAATGAACAAGGTGTCAGTTTACCAGCCTGATACTAATAGTTTGTATTAAACATATAGTACAATTGGAGAAACCATGTTGTCAAATCTAAGTTCTCATGGAGTCCGTCTATTTACGTCATAAATTAGAGACTTTTACTCCGGAAATCGCCCACGTTTGTCATCAAGTAGACTGTAAACGTGAAGTCCATAAAATGCACTACCAGTATTTCTTCCAATGTCACGTATTTTATGTGCATATCGATTTTTTTAAAATAAAACAAAACCGTAAAAGACAAATTTGAATGCTTTTAAAAATTTTAACTGTAACCGAACACGAAAAATTATTCACATAAATGAATTATATTTGCATATAAAATTATCCGTATAAATGAATTCTATTTACATGTCTACATCTGACATAAAAGACAAATAATTGAAAAAGATTTTTGAAAAAAAAGTAATCGAACATTGGTTTGAAACTGATGCAGTAAGGACAAGTAAAGTAATTAAAATAAAAGCCACCTACCGTTTAGATTTTGCACTTTATAATTCCCTGAAATGACATGTTTCTCCTCCGTCTTCACCGTATCCATGGCAACAAGTCACATTGTCGTCTGCTAATGAAAGAATAAAGAATTTCAAATATTTAAATTGTAAAATGTATTAAAAAAATCATCCCAGGTGAATATGACAAATGTTTCATAAAATTAATATCCTTTTTACACTAACTCACTAAACGTAACTATACTGACTTAAACGTATCACAAACAGTGCTGTATACCAATGTTCCTACCCGTGATCTGTTTATATCAATGCTCCTACACGTGGTTTGTTTATATTAATGTAAATATTGCTTCAAAAAGAAAGTGAAATTTATGTTTCCATCTCAAAGTAAGAGTCTGTCAAACAATTGACTCTCGTATAAATTGCGCAATAAATCTCTCATGTTTTCCCTCTCGCCTTTCACTGTAAACACACGAACCCACGGTAGCAGATAGGCTGCCAAACCCTGTATCTGATAAGATTGGCTAATGAAACGAGTTTGTCATAACTTGTAGTGGACCTCTTGTACTCCAATGGCACATATCCTTACATATCATGTACACTGCCAAACATTCTGGCCTGAATCTGCATCTTTTTCTGCAGAGATATAATTTTGACCTGCAATTTTGACTAGGGCAGATCTACGTTTTACGGGGACGAACTCCTAGCTCAAAGACCCCCCCCCCCCCCCCCCCTTTCACCTCTCAACACCCCCCTCCTTCAAAGTATTGACCAATACTGTCAAAGCCCATGGCCATTGGTGTATGATACTGACCTTATAACTTTGTATGATACTGACCTTTTAAACTCGTTTGATACTGACCTTTTAACCTTGTTTGATACTGACCTTTAAACTTGTTTGATACTTACCTTTTAACTTTGTTTGATACTGACAATTAACCTTGTTTGATATGGACACTTTAAGTCTGTTTGATACTGACCTTTTAACCTTGTTTGAAACTGACCTCTTAACTTTGTTTGATACTAACTTTTAAACTCTGTATGATACTGACCTTTTAACCTTGTTTGATACTGACCTTTTAACCTTATTTGATACTGACCTTTTAACCTTGTTTGATACTGACCTTTTAACCTTGTTTGATACTGACCTTTAACCTTTTGGCTAAAAAAGATATGGATCCTTAAGGTTGAGTTAGGCAATTGAAATTTTGACGTAATCAAAAATCAAAATGGATCTTCCTTTGATGTTAGGCAAATTATTTGTGAAGGGTTTCATTATTGCAGGTCAACAATTACTTTTTCATACATGTCATCTTTGACCTTTAGACCCTACAATCATTATCCGCTTCAACAATTGCCAATCTATGAAGAAAAGATCAATAATTGCAAGGTATGATGTGGAAGCAGGTGCTTTCAATACAAATTAAGTTTGACCTTGACCTTTCGATTTTGACCTATATATCGTAAGGTCATAAATTTGTAAAATTTTCACACTTTTTCCAAAAATTACTCGAGCAATGTTGCGAAATTGATCTTTATAATACTGAATACCAGGTAGTTTAATCTTGACCTTTGACACCCCCCCCCCGAAAAATCGGTGTTTTAAAGTCTTGACCTACAAGTTTGACGGAGGTACATGTACAATGTATATATATAAATAAGACAGCTATTTCTTCTTAGCAGAGCTTGACTAATCCCCAAGAAAAATACTTAGAACTCAGAGATTTTTGCCCCTTTTGGGGCCGTTATTCGGCCCCATTACCAATAGTTTTTTCCCTACTGTTGCTTTAAAATTTCCTAATCTCATGTAGATGGAATGATCATCAAAATAAGTAGCAAATTTACTGTTAATTTGCCATAATTTTTGTAATCAATACTTATCATAAGTAATTAAATCAAATTCAAAAGAAAACCGTTTGATTTAACATTCGATTTTGATCTTTTGTCTAAGCAGTCATTTACTTTATTTATTAGTTAGCTCTTCCCTAAATATTTCCAAACGTCGCAAATTTTCCCAATTACACGGGCCCCGACCCCATTCCAAAATTACTGAAGAAAAAAGAATTCCTGGGCCACCCGCATATTGATCTTAGATGTACATGTATAGATTTTTTCAATATTTCAATTCTATTCCATGTAAACATGAACGGCAGTTTTTTTTTAATCTGAATAAAAAAATCTAAATTTATCCCTAGAGGAAACTTGGGAGTTCGAGCTCAAGTAAACATCATTGAAATGCTACAGCAAAGCTTGAAAAATCGATCCCGGTTAGCAATTATAATTAAATATAGAATAGAGAATAGAAAATAAAGTTTGGCGCGCTTTTCATCCACATGTCAATATGAAAACGAAATAAAATATTCATTTATTTTGTATCATGTTTCACCAAATATAAGTCCTTTTGTAACATTATAACTTTCAGCATGCCCAGACTGATTATGGTTTGCACGGAGACCACTCGACTACACATATATAGTATCATGAGCGAATCTTGTTTTTTTTTTCTTCAGGGATGGGTTTAGTCTGGATAGTAGAGAGAGAGAGGGAACCAAACTTGTGATTTTCAGAAAATAATCTGCCTCAAAATAATATGCATAAAACTGAAAACCTAGGGTTATAGCATGTCTTAACACCCTCCCATACCCTACATCAAGGGATTTTTTTTTCTAGGAGCCCGACTCGGGACGAGAGAGAGAGAGAGAGAGAGAGAGAGAGAAGTACTTTTGGTTTCAGAAAATCATATGCCTGAAAATATGAATAAACTTGAAAACATAACATAAGCATTTTTTTTGCCTTATTCCAGGGGACCTGTTGCGTGATCTGAATCCACCCCACCCACGCTACCCAACCCAACCCCCTTTTCCTTACTCTAGATCGAGCATGCGTTTCGTTGCCAGTGACTGTTAGAGGATCTCACTGTTTCTGTTCCAGGAATCACAATGGTAATGGCACACGAGATAAATCAAATCAAGTCTCCCAGATTTCCCATGTAGTATTGGACATGACAAGCCTTTTAATGCACCGCGTTTAATTAGAAATCGTCAGAATTTATTCGCAATTTCCGCGCCTTCTATTGTTAGGTTTTTCCCTACGCTATTCCATACCATTCTCTAATAGACTTCCAACCAGCCTATAGGATCACATAGTCAGCAATATTTGACTGTATGTTATTTCCATCAACGTGTCACTTGCATTGGAGACCTTTGGAAATGAGTTGCTTATAAATTTGCCACATTTATACAAAGATCACATCACACGTCACAAAATGAAGGAATCTCGATGGATGGACTTTTAAAACATTTTTTTCGACTTGAAAAGAAGTTTTATGTGTTCGCAATAATATCGTTTTCAAAAATGTCACAAAACAAACACGAAATGATGTGCTTGAAATCTTATTGACAAGTGACTTTTATCTACATAAGAACGCTAACTGAACGTTTCACTTGGCGTTTCGTTTCACGTCACAGTCCTCGCCTCGTTCAGTGTTATTTAGTCATCAAGATTCGCCTAACACTTTGTGTTGCGTTAGAGTTCTCAAGGTACATTGAACGCCTCCTTTAGCGTTCAGATTTCATAACACATGATGCATCGGATACCTTTGTTTATGCTAGGTTTACACTTAGCCACGATCGCCCCGATTGCCCCGATTGAGATGAATCGTAGAGATCGTAGGAGAGCGTGGGGTCGAATCGTGACGATCGTAAGAGAGCGTGGTGGAATCGTGATGATCGTAGGAGATCGCAGAGATCGTGGCAAAATTTTTGATTCTCAAAAAATTTGCTACGATGGTCCCGATTGATCCTTACATCGTGAGAGAGCGTAGGAGAGCGTAGTGAACGTGATGGAGCGTAGTAGAGCGTAACAGATCTTGACAAAGCGCAACAGATCGTAATATGCGATCGTAGGAGATCTTGGTGAAACACGTTCTCCTACGGTCCACTACGATTTCACTCACGCTCTTTGACGATTTGTTACGGTTTCCACGATTCAGTCCACGATCTACAAGATACGTTGCGATTCCAATATTTCTATAATGAAAATTATAATAAGACAACCCGTTTTTGATGGATTAAAAGTATTTTTAAGATCCGCAACAATTTCTAACATATGAAGAAGACTAAGAAAAGAAGTCTTGATAATCAGTGAGGTGCTGCATTAATTGTCTTCGAACGAGTTAAATATATACACGCAATCAAATTTGAATTGCTCAAGAAAAAATGTTAACTTTAATAATCGTAAAAAAGAAAGATCAAATAAGGTTCATCAATGCCATTTCCTGCGTTTTGGGATATAAAAATTCATCTCCTTGATATAAAGCTTAATCTTGTTCGGATATTGCAAGTGGTATTGAAACTGGTTGTCGATTTCATATCAAATCGTGTTAAATCGCGACAAATCGTAGTCCTGCATCGTAACAGATCGCAATTTAACAAAACTTGATAAGCGTAAGGAACCGTGATAGAGCGTGGCAAAGCGTAATAGCTCATCTTGGTAATCGCAAGGGAGCGTAACGAAGCTTGAGAGAACGGGATGCAAATCGTAACAGATCTTATCTACAATCGTAACAAATCGCAACAGCGCGTATCAGAGCGTGATGGAGCGTCGGAGAGCGTGCGAAGACCAATTTTATTTAAAGAATCGTGGAGCTCCACGATTTTGCTCAATCGTAGACATCGTAGGGCATCGTGGCTAAGTGTAAACCTAGCATTAGGCTTTAGCATTTCTGTGCTCACGGTTCTCTAAACGCCTCCTTTAGCTTGCAGTCCCAATGACTCGAAGAGCGCCTCCTTTAACGTTACAGTCCCAATGACCCAAAGAACGCTTCGTTTAGCGTTGCAGTCCCAACGACTCAAAGAACGCCTCTTTTACCGTTGCTGTACCATTGACTCAAAGAACGCCTCCTTTAGCGTTACAGTCCCAATGACTCAAAGGACGCCTCCTTTAGCGTTGCAGTCCCAATGACTCAAAGGACGCCTCCTTTAGCGTTTCAGTCCCACTCAAAGAACGCCTCTTTTGGTTCACGTCTTCACTTCACATTATTATGAGACATCGTTTAGAGTTATATTCCTCAAAATTTATGTAACAGTCCTAAAATCCTTTTACTGTTCAGTGCGTTTGATTTACTAGTATTATTTGGCGTTTCAGTCTTCATGGCGTTTAACGTGACAATTTTCGCGACTCAAGGAATAATTCTTTCAGCGTAACATTCTTCCCAACACATCAAAGCCTCGTTTGGAGTAAGTCTGAAGTAAGTACAGGACTCGCAGTTCTAACCACTTATCAAACGCCTTGTGACTTAGACTCTTTTCCCCTCTGAACCTTCAATTTTTACCGTGACGTAACGTTCAAAATGCCATATTATAAAATAAGATTTTGAAAAGGAAAATCATTGAAAAAATGTCGGGTGGAATTTAAAATATTGGTCAATGACAAATGAAACAATGCATTTTTCCATCAATATAAATGGTGTTCTTTTATCAATCTGTCGGGTTTTTTTTTTCCCAGCTACACACCAGACGCCTGATCTGCAGCATTGTTGTGTAATTTGTTTAAAGTTGAGTGTGTGTTTGAAAAAGCTATCATCTCCATATGTTCCTCGTCAAAAGGAAGTAGTTAAGACTTTTTTACTGTTAAAGATGTGCCAATACACCGGATAGAGAAGTTCATTGTTGTATATTGTGAACATCATTACAAAATTTTTAACACCTTTTTCAGGTAAAAGTGTTAAATCAATCGCGTCGGGGTTTTTTTTTTCATCGGTTAAGACTAACCCAATCCCTCCTCCCTAAATCACGCCAGTGTAAAAACTTTTACACAAATTTGGTTCCTTCAAGTTTAAAAGAGCTACATAGAAATGGGAATTTTGGTATCAACAGAGAGTCTTTTCAGAAGATACATGGATGCTAAATATCGAATCTATAACAGTTATGGATCCATGACCTTGACCTCATATAAAATAGGCTGGAAGTTATGATGATGTACCCCTAAAGGCCCCATATAAACAAAAAACAAAAAGACCTTACCCTCGAGAAAACTCCAGTCTATTCTTGCCTACTTTACGTACTTGTCTCATCTTTTTTTCTTTTTGAACAAATAATCGAGAGTAACGGGGCCTTTACGGGTAAATCCTCATAACTCCAAGACTCTGTGCCTCATATCGTAAAACAAAGAAGGCTAATTTTCTCTTCATGGCCAATTTCGAATTATGCTATCGTGCAGTTCGTCTTTAACATGTTAAACAAATCCTTCTGAAAACAATACGTTTTTGATATCATTACCGAAAGAAAGAAAGAAAAAAAAAAGAAAGAAAGACAGACAGACAGAAAGACAGACAGACAGAAAGAAAGAAATACTTTCTACGACATAGTATATAAGACAAGGGCACGGCAACACAATCATATTAAGTAAACTTACCATAGATATTACGTTATACCTCAATCAGAAATCGATGTTATATCCTATAAGAATACCAAGCAGCTCTGATGATGAAATTGTCAATATACAATTATCAGTGTTACCTTCTATAATAATACACTGCCAGTCGTCATATCAACCAACTAGAACCGTTCTGATACATGCATGTAATTACATTCTACTAAATAGCACCTGCCTTTACGGTATTGCATTTTTTTTCCTTTTATTTTCTTTTGCAAAAATACAAATATTGACACGATGCAGTAGAAATACACCTCTATAATGAAGTAATAAGAGTTTATTGCGGAGCATCCTTCGTTAAAGTTGTATTTACATCCCCCCGAAAACAACAAAAACTCCTCCAATCAAATACTTGTCCATTCTTAAACAATTTACCCCCCCCCCCTTTCCCCGTTTTTATTTTTACACGTAGGAAAGTGTCATGCAATATAATGGCGTTTGACAAGGGTATTAGTTAGAATAAAAGATCAGAAGGTAAATAAACTAATCCTATTATTACATGGTAAGGGATGTGTCCTTACTTAATCTGAATATAACAGCTTGTCTTCACATACCAGTGGGATTTTTATGCCAACGTAACGAAAAAAATTTTGTCTGTTCGAAACTTAAGCATTGTGTATGGTTAGTGATAAGACTCACTTTTCAAATGAACTTTCCTTACGGCAGGACCTTTCTTTTGGTACTAAGGTTTGACTTAGTAACCTTGACCTTGACGTTGCTAGAAGGGTGGCTAAGCCTACATCAGCTGCCCACAGGGGCATGGTGTTTCTTAAATATATCTTACTCATCCAATTTTTGCTTTTAAAATGCAGAATTATTTATAGAATAACTGTCTTTTGGAATGTGATTATACTGTGATAACCTACAATGGATCCAGGAATTATGTTCCATAATGCGCGTAAGCTCAATGATATTTTACATATAAAAAAGGATTTGACGTTCTTCATAATGCGCCGTATGAACTTCTCCTGTTCACGCAAGTTCATTGTTGGAAAATTCACCATCATTATGGTCATATCCAGGAGAGGGAGGGGGGGGGGGGGGTTGTTCAAACGCATACACTCAAGGGCAAAGAGTCGAAGACTCAGACTAAGTGATGCAAATCGCTTGCGTGTTGATCAATTATAAATAATGCCTTAATGATGGATAAACGGAGAAGGTTTTACATGTCACATATTGGCAGTACATCACATCCTCCCCAATCTTATATACGATATAGAGATAGAATATGCACCTTTATCACTGCAATACATGCATCCTGATGTAAACAAAGTGCATAGAGAGGTGAACAAGTGGATCACAGTTATGACGTACCAATCCGCACGTGAGTTCATCACTTCCTCAGCTGTACCGATGATAATGGGAAAGATCGAAGACAGACAGACGGACAAAAATTATACAGAACAAGGACATTTCCCTTTCTGTTGCTAACGGAAGTTGGGACAGTTTTTTTCTTTGGTTGACACTTGATAAAATACATATGCCTAATAATACCTAACAAACTTTCGGGACCAATATTTTTTTGTAAATTTTGGTTTCCATAGAGAAAAGGTCTGCTAGATATACCTATATTATTTTCAAATTCAAATTCTTTTATGAAATCGCCATGATGGCATACATTGAATGTTTTACAAAATATCAAACAACAATAATGAAATAAAGAGAAATTTAGATGTATAAATGAGCTATAGTATAGATGTGACCCTGTGTGAAATGGTAATAATTATTTATCAATTAGATGAATCATGCTATTTTCAGAATATTCTCCGTTCATTGTAAAATGTAAATTAACATAAATTCTTATGTCTCTAAGTGCTTAATGATATATGGTTTAAATCAATTAAAAAAACTTTTTTTTTGTTTTGTTTTGTTTATTTCTTCTCAACAGAAACTCGACAACCGTGAACCCCCTCCCCCTCCTTTCCCCTACTCGTCCACGTAGCTTCTCTATTACATTTGAGGGGTTTGACAGTAAGTGTTTTGAATATTTTTCCCTGACATGGTCGCACTCTCTGTATAGACATAACCTTAGACGGTACATGTATTTTATGCTGTTTTCATTATCGTGCATGAACATCGACGGCGGGTGCGGCAAGCGAAACAGGGCATGCTTACTCCTCCCGGGCACCTGGTCCCACCTCTAGCTTGCTAGGGGTCCGTCGATGCTCAATTTTGTGCTTTGTTGTGAGTGCTGTTGAGATTATCATCAGGATCTTCCTTAACCCATCGTATCGGCTCATTACAAAGAAATAAAGTACCGTCAATAATGTATTCTGGTAATACACCACAAATAATACACGGGAAAGTATTTGAAATCGGATAACACGATAATATATTTTGTGGAATGTAAAATGTAGATATAAATACATAATTCATCAGGATCGACATGGAGCCATCATGTACTGGCTGTGTAAATAATAAGTGATTTCATACTCCATATCACATAGATTGATGTAAAGGAGTATAACTAAAACATCACGTTTCCGCTACATTTAAACTTTCAAAATCAAATGAAATATTTTGAGAGGAGGAAGCATTCCACGTGTATAATTCAAAACGCAGATCATGTGCAGATCTAGAGTGTGGGTTTAAGGAATCAAAAACACCCAAACTTCTCATTTGTAAGGATATTTGACAAGGAAATGGTCTCTTGCCACATTGAGTATATACATGTACCGGTATATGAAATACTAAAGTTCTGCATTTGTATCAATCACCAATCAAAAGTTGTGGGCCACAAAACGATTTTAACTTCATTTTCAAGATCTCTGGGTAAAAAACGTGTGTTCTAAAATGCCTTCACTTAATATCACATGACACACTAGAAATGTGAAGGGCTGAATGCCAAAATCACATGACACACTAGAAATGTGAAGAGCTGAATGCCAATATCACATGACACACTAGAAATGTGAAGGGCTGAATGCCAATATCACATGACACACTAGAAATGTGAAGGGCTGAATGCCAAAATCACATGACACACTAGAAATGTGAAGGGCTGAATGCCAATATCACACGACATACTAGAAATGTGAAGGGCTGAATGCCAATATCACATGACACACTAGAAATGTGAAGGGCTGAATGCCAATATCACATGACACACTAGAAATGTGAAGGGCTGAATGCCAATATCACATGACACACTAGAAATGTGAAGGGCTGAATGCCAATATCACATGACACACTAGAAATGTGAAGGGCTGAATGCCAATATCAAATGACACACTAGAAATGTGAAGGGCTGAATGCCTTGTATTTTACCAATAAGACTTTATGGCCAACATTGATTCGTGTAGACCAACAAACAGACGCAAAGACAACAAATTTCATACCCTAAAATTTTTAATTCCGGGGTATTTATAACAATCTTTAACCCATAGAGGACCCTTTCAGCCCATAGCCTCACTCAATCAATCCAGGCTTTCTTCACTAGCTCAGAAAATGGTCAGGTAAGATCCCCAGCATGCCCACACTACATGCACATGTAACCAAGGCAAAACAAGCCCGTAGGACTGCAACAAAACTTTAAACAAACTAAACAGAAGAGGCGACAATAACATCAAACTGGTTAAAAAGAATAAAAGTAGACAAACAAGAGCAGAAGAAATGGCAATATATTAAATGAGACGGCTGTACATCCGGTGCTGATATCGACTTTGGGCTGTAATCATAGCTAGAGAACGTCATCATCACCCGGATTACGTGCGCACAACCCTACCACTTATCCCGATACACAGAGGTCTACGGAGAAGCAAAGTTGTTGTAATAAACTAAACATATACTTCCAAAGCATTACGTTAACATGGAATATTCCCAGCCATGTTTAGATTGAGAATCTCTGACGAGGGTTAAATGCTGTAAATTTATCTGTTCTAAAATGATGCTAATGAATTTGAAGACGTTAACCATTTAATCAATCACTCACCGTTTAGCAGCCACGGATTTCCTTTCTCCCTCCGAACTATCCCACAGGGCAGCAGGCACCACCAATCTCTGTAGGACAGTCCACAGGGCTGCAGGCACCACCAATCTCCGTAGGACAGTCCAAGACGAAGGATTTCAAAAGTCTTTATCACATTTTCGTTATTTCTCTTTTTGCTGACTTATATCACGATTCCTTTGGCATTAAATGAATCTTCTGTTTCCTTTCCAGTTCTTTACTTTTTTCAGAATGCAATTTTAAGTCAAATTCTACTGAGCGACCTTGTTTCTCGGCTTCCTGACCTATGTATAAGTATGATCCAATGGTTCCAAACTAGCCGTCAATGCCGTGTCTATCCTACATCCATATTGGATCTGTGAGAATTCTCTGTAATATACAAAGAGTAGTCCCGTCAGTCACACACGTCAATCTATTAACTTCTACATGTATATATTGTAGAAAGTCAATAAATCCTAACGCCAATCAATGCAGTATATCTCAAACTAACGTATCAACGATGGATATGTATATCGAACTTCTTTCTTTTTTTTCAAAAGGCGGGTATGCTTGCAGGGGATGGGGTAAAAATGTGAACAGCAAGTAACAATTCATTTTGCTGCTCGTGGGGTGATCAATGATATCCAATTTCTTTTTTCTTTTTTTTGGGGGGGGTCTTTTTTTCTCTTTTAAATTCTATCGTATGGTGTAAAGACAGACGGATGACAAATGACAAAGAACTTTTTTCTTGACACGCTGCCTGACTGCGAGATGTTGCTCTCCACTTTCGAATTTTAATTGAAAACGTTATTTTGATAACGGCACTTCAGTGTGAATTAGATTGGGCGGTGGTCATGGTGGTGTATAAATAAATTATCTTTACATGCGCAAACTGCAACTACACCCTTCTATTAATTCTATTACATTTACATGCACAAGTTAAATTACTCCTATAAAGAACTAGAGTGATAAATTACTACTGAATGTCAGATTACAGATAGTAGGCCAATAGCCGTCTGGACTGAATCTAATTGGTAATCCTAGATAAAATGTTGTGCTCGTAGAGAAATTCCAAGTTTATATATTTTATTATTCAGGAAAATGTTGCAAATACCTAATACAAAGGAAAATGTTGCAAAAACCTAATAAAAAGGAAAATGTTGCAAAAATCATGCAAAAAGGCATATGAGCTCAACGCCTGTGACCTACAATGGTATCCTCCTCTACTTTACACGTAATAAAGGGTAAATTGATAAGGAGCGAATTTCATTCAGGGTAGTTGGCGTCGTGCGTAAAAGGGTCGGGACCGAAGGATTTTTCATTCTTTCCTGCATACTCTCTTACACATTCTCTGTCGTCGGAAAGTAATTTCAAATCAAACATGCATAAAACAAACTTCAATTGTTTTTAAAGATGTACTTAAAACAGCATTTTACATCAATATTGATCAATATTCAATAAAAATCGATACATTTGCAGTTAATTATCCAATACACTTTTTCGAGAATCAAAACAAAGGACATGATGGAATATATATCAGGTACACGATCTGTAGAGGTGAATTTAGACTAAATCATTAAATATAGCCTCAGTACAATATTGAGATCTAAGTACTCCGTCGCTTAATTATCTCGTCTTCAGCCATTCTCAGTAATCTAAAGGTTTTCCCTAGAGAATAGCGTTATTATTGAATTCCATTGACATGGCTGTGTGGTTTCAGCTCAAGGCTCCTTTAATTCTTCACTAAGTAAATTGTTGTCTAAAGTGAATATACATATAGTACGTCTATAGTTACTATACTAGTACTAATGCAAGCTATAAAAGTAAGTTGAAAAGGGACCACATTGTGATAATTAGTATATCTACAGTGGCGAATCCAGCGCCCCCTTTGCCGGGGGGTCAAGGGGCGAATTTTGCCGAATTTTACTGAAAATGGGCCAAAATATAGGGGTTTTTTTTAGAAATTTTTGGGACAGTGCCGGGGGGCGGACGCCCCCTCCGCACCCCCTGAATCCGCCACTGATCTAAAATGTCAGTGAGTAAAGCAAGATGGGTTTGTAAAACATGGATACCATTATGCCCCTGTCGCATATTTGTCAGCATATACGCTGTATTCTGTTTTGTACCAATAGTACTTTTTATGTGTGTTGATGCAAGCAATGCGCAAAATGTGTGAAAAATGAAAGGCCCACCATTGTGAAAGTATAAAAAACCCCTTAAAAATCCAAGTTTAAAACTTTTGGCACCACTACAAAGGTATTGCCACAAGGAATGGGCATACAAAATATAAAGGCCCTGTCAGTGTCATTAGTCATTAAAAAGTTGAAATATTAAGTTTTGCAGTCAAACAAGCAAAAGGCCAGGCCACATTAAGAGTCTCATTCAAGAATGCAAATATATGTAATCAAAGATTACAAAGCTTGTGGCAGCATGTTAAGTAAATTAATCACTTTTCTTTTGTACACATTATATGCAAACTCGTTCAATTGAAAAAAATGAATTCAGTTTGTGAAAGTTTGATAAAATATATCAAAGGTAAAAACTTTGGTACGTACATGTACAACTAAAACTGTGCTCAGTAATGATCAAAACCACTCTAGCAGAAAATGTATAGGTGAAGGTCAATTTAAGAAAGTTTGACCAAAGATTTACATTGTATCCTAAATATATGCAAGTTCAAACTGCATAATGACATGTAACACTTACACTTTGCTCAATGTTGGCTTTTTAAAGCAAAATCACTGAAGTGGAAAAAGTAGGTCAAGGTCAATTTATGAAAGTTGGATCAAAGATGCATTCAGTGTAACATGAGGGATAGATAATAATAGTTTTAAGTATTTTTAATTTTCTGACTGTCAAAACCATCAATAATTCAGCATTTTCTATGGAACAACAGTTTTCACTGCTCAAGTTTTCTACTGAAGTATTACTATCTGAAGGAACAACAACTCTCTGAGGCTTTTATCTTATATCTTATATGGTAACAATATAGAGAGGTTGAAAGTAACAGGTACTTGAAATGACAAAAAAAGGATACATATAAACATGATAAATGCATCATAGGTTTGGAAAAAGAACATGTACAGGATTTTTGCAAATGGTGGAAGAATGCAAACAGATGTCATGATGAATCTAAGAGAAGGGGGGGGGAGATTGGAAATTGTATATGCCAGAAATAACAACTTCATAAAGTCCTGGAATCAGAAATAACAACACACCATGCTGAATTATGAAAATATATTAAACAATTTTAATGTATCACATTTCTAAACATTAACATTATACAGAGGTTTCACATTATACAGGGGTTTCACATTATACAGGGGTTTGGCACATACAATAATTATTTCCCAGTTTTGAAATTGCCAAAACTGAATGTCTCCTGTTTTGATTATTTTACTCTTTTATTACTTTAATGGGACAAACACAATCACAGTCACTCAATGTCAGTCTAAATTAAGCTCCCAGAGCATATTTTTTTAAAACTAGATCTATTTTTTGTCACTTTAGTAGTATAGTTTTGGATACACGAGCAATTATAACTTATAACCTTTATTAAGAGATCTATTCCCCTTCAAAAATTTCAATTATATGAAAATTTTTCGAAAAAGTAAACATTTTTAACTTCATTATTTGTTAAATCTGAAGTGATCAAGCAGCAGCAGACTGCATGTTTTTTCACTCCACACTGTGATCAGTTGATACCAAAGCAATTGTCCACTCCATACCGGGAAGAAGAATTGTGACAAAATCATGTGTTTCAATATTGTGGGAAATCATGAGTAGCCGGACAGGCCGTGCTGGAGTAACAGTATTCCCACTACAGTAGTCAGTACTGACATGTAACACTGTAATAGGGATCAAAGCGAACTGGTCGCAAAGAGACCCTATAGATTGGAAAGTCATTACACATATGTAAGTTCTTACTTTACATCAACTTTTGAAAGAACTGAAAGCCAAACTCTTTCTGTATTCTTTCCGCCACTTCCGCCAGAAACCACAGAACTGAGTAGCCCAGCAGAAATTCATTCCGTGATGAATGAATAAATTTTTGTTTGAAATCAGTAAATCGATCAGTAATTTCAAATTTTAATTTCCTTCGAGTTTCTTTGTCATACACAGCTAAATAAAATTTACTAAACCGACGTTACTCCAGCCATCTTGCAAAAAGTAAATAATGACGTAATGATGTCAGTGCTCAAAGATTATGACGTTACAGTATGTGCGACTTTGCATGTGAAGTCTGAATACTCTGATGTTCCTCATCAGAAGGAATATCTTTATAATCAGTCTGAATACTCTGATGTTCCTCATCAGAAGGAATATCTTTATTAAACTTTTGTAAGTTACATAGACACTATATGCATATATATATTTATACAAGTGCAGTAATTTCTCTGTTTTGTAAGATGATGTGTCAGTGATGTATGCCAACATGTTTGGTGAAAGTCAATAAATCTTGAATCTTGAATAATTATTTTACACATACTAATGAGCGAATTATGAATTCAAAATCAACAGAATTTGAATAAATTGGTAGATAAATAAATTGGTAGATGGTCAGACAAATGGATGCTTCAAAAGTATGACAATTACTTTGAAACATGCTACACTCCCTTGTACATGTAGGCAATGCCAGGAAGATTCTTATTGGTAGATGATCACTTGGTCGATTGTAAAAGCTCTTAGCTTGTTATTTTTTGCCTTGCACACAATACTGACTCTAATTAAATATTACTTTCTTACTTTACTAACTTGAGCAGAATAGAAGTTCTTGACCTGGGTGTGGGAGCATCCCTAGTGCGACTCGTTGTACCCAAATGTATGATGAGTTGAACATACTGCCCGTAACCCCACACCTGGGACAGGTCAGCCAGACTCCAAGGTGTCATGTGATTGCCTTTCTACTGACACCCTCTACTATGTATAACTATTTTACAACAAGTTACACTACAGTAAAACTTGAAATCTACGGACCAAGGACAGGGGGGAGGGTGGTTGCAGACATTTCTGCAATTTGAAACTCGTCAGTGAATGACAGCGTAAACTACTTTCCATTAACAACATAGAAACAAGATCAATTTAGAGGTAAAATAAGAGTAAATACGACCATTTCAACTTACAAGACTTCTGTGCGGCTCTGAAGCTGGGTATATATTGACATTTCTAAGGACGCATGCGTTCGGTTGTTCCACAGGAAATGCGACAAGCGTCCAAGAAACGTAGATCAACATGGACCAAAAAGTTTTGAGCTCAAATAATCCCATAGTCTTCTTTGATGTGACCATCGGAAACACGGTAAATAATGCTTGTTTCATATTCTGTACAGGTAACACATTACAAATTACTATCGCGTCTTCCGACGAATGTCGCTATTTGCAATGGCGTAAGGTCCCCTATGCAAAAAAATAGATTTATCGGTTATAATACAATACTGAGGGGACCTTACGCCATTGACTTTCGTGTTGACCATAGTAAAGAGGGAACCTTACGACATTGAATTTAATAAAAAGGGATCCTTACGCTTTTGACTTTTCATAATTGGAGGAGGCGGCGACAGAACTGGGCGAAGAATATCAGAAAGGGATGGGGGGGGGGGGGGGGAGGAAAGGGGCGGAAAAGGGTGGGAGGTGGTAGGAGGAGAGGAGGGGACCTTACGCCATTGACTTTCTACATGGACCATAATAATGTGGGGAACCTTACGTCATTGACTTTCTATACGCCATTGACTTTCTTTATGGACCATAATAAAGAGGGGACCTTACGCCATTGACTTTCTCTATGTATTATAATACAGAGGGGACCTTACGCCATTGACTTTCTATATGGACCATAATAAAGAGGGGACCTTAAACCATTGACTTTCTACATGGACCATAATAAAGAGGGGACCTTACGCCATTGACTTTCTCTATGTGTATTATAATACAGAGGGGACCTTACGCCATTGACTTTCTATATGGACCATAATAAAGAGGGGACCATACGCCATTGACTTTCTCTATGTACATGTATTATAATACAGAGGGGACCTTACGCCATTGACATTCTATATTGATTATAATACAGAGGGGACCTTACGCCATTGACTTTCTACATGGACCATAATAAAGAGGGGACCTTACGCCATTGACTTTCTTTATGGACCATAATAAAGAGGGGACCTTACGCCATTGACTTTCTCTATGTATTATAATACAGAGGGGACCTTACGCCATTGACATTCTATATTGATTATAATACAGAGGGGACCTTATGCCATTGACTTTCTATATGGACCATAATAAAGAGGGGACCTTACGCCATTGACTTTCTCTATGTATTATAATACAGAGGGGACCTTACGCCATTGACATTCTATATGGCTTATAATACAGGAGGGGACCTTACGCCATTGACTTTCTGTATGGATTATAATACAGAGGGGACCTTACGCCATTGACTTTCTATATGGATTATAATACAGAGGGGACCTTACACCATTGACTTTCTACATGGACCATAATAAAGAGGGGACCTTACGCCATTGACTTTCTCTATGTATTATAATACAGAGGGGACCTTACGCCATTGACTTTCTATATGGACCATAATAAAGAGGGGACCTTACGCCATTGACTTTCTCTATGTATTATAATACAGAGGGGACCTTACGCCATTGACTTTCTATATGGACCATAATAAAGAGGGGACCTTACGCCATTGACTTTCTTTATGGACCATAATAAAGAGGGGACCTTACGCCATTGACTTTCTCTATGTATTATAATACAGAGGGGACCTTACGCCATTGACATTCTATATTGATTATAATACAGAGGGGACCTTATGCCATTGACTTTCTATATGGACCATAATAAAGAGGGGACCTTACGCCATTGACTTTCTCTATGTATTATAATACAGAGGGGACCTTACGCCATTGACATTCTATATGGCTTATAATACAGGAGGGGACCTTACGCCATTGACTTTCTGTATGGATTATAATACAGAGGGGACCTTACGCCATTGACTTTCTATATGGATTATAATACAGAGGGGACCTTACACCATTGACTTTCTACATGGACCATAATAAAGAGGGGACCTTACGCCATTGACTTTCTCTATGTATTATAATACAGAGGGGACCTTACGCCATTGACTTTCTATATGGACCATAATAAAGAGGGGACCTTACGCCATTGACTTTCTCTATGTATTATAATACAGAGGGGACCTTACGCCATTGACTTTCTATATGGATTATAATACAGAGGGGACCTTACACCATTGACTTTCTACATGGACCATAATAACGAGGGTACCCTACGCCATTGACTTTCTCTATGTATTATAATACAGAGGGGACCTTACGCCATTGACTTTCTATATGGACCATAATAAAGAGGGGACCATACGCCATTGACTTTCTCTATGTACATGTATTATAATACAGAGGGGACCTTACGCCATTGACATTCTATATTGATTATAATACAGAGGGGACCTTACGCCATTGACTTTCTACATGGACCATAATAAAGAGGGGACCTTACGCCATTGACTTTCTTTATGGACCATAATAAAGAGGGGACCTTACGCCATTGACTTTCTCTATGTATTATAATACAGAGGGGACCTTACGCCATTGACATTCTATATTGATTATAATACAGAGGGGACCTTATGCCATTGACTTTCTATATGGACCATAATAAAGAGGGGACCTTACGCCATTGACTTTCTCTATGTATTATAATACAGAGGGGACCTTACGCCATTGACATTCTATATGGCTTATAATACAGGAGGGGACCTTACGCCATTGACTTTCTGTATGGATTATAATACAGAGGGGACCTTACGCCATTGACTTTCTATATGGATTATAATACAGAGGGGACCTTACACCATTGACTTTCTACATGGACCATAATAAAGAGGGGACCTTACGCCATTGACTTTCTCTATGTATTATAATACAGAGGGGACCTTACGCCATTGACTTTCTATATGGACCATAATAAAGAGGGGACCTTACGCCATTGACTTTCTCTATGTATTATAATACAGAGGGGACCTTACGCCATTGACTTTCTATATGGACCATAATAAAGAGGGGACCTTACGCCATTGACTTTCTTTATGGACCATAATAAAGAGGGGACCTTACGCCATTGACTTTCTCTATGTATTATAATACAGAGGGGACCTTACGCCATTGACATTCTATATTGATTATAATACAGAGGGGACCTTATGCCATTGACTTTCTATATGGACCATAATAAAGAGGGGACCTTACGCCATTGACTTTCTCTATGTATTATAATACAGAGGGGACCTTACGCCATTGACATTCTATATGGCTTATAATACAGGAGGGGACCTTACGCCATTGACTTTCTGTATGGATTATAATACAGAGGGGACCTTACGCCATTGACTTTCTATATGGATTATAATACAGAGGGGACCTTACACCATTGACTTTCTACATGGACCATAATAAAGAGGGGACCTTACGCCATTGACTTTCTCTATGTATTATAATACAGAGGGGACCTTACGCCATTGACTTTCTATATGGACCATAATAAAGAGGGGACCTTACGCCATTGACTTTCTCTATGTATTATAATACAGAGGGGACCTTACGCCATTGACTTTCTATATGGATTATAATACAGAGGGGACCTTACACCATTGACTTTCTACATGGACCATAATAACGAGGGTACCCTACGCCATTGACTTTCTCTATGTATTATAATACAGAGGGGACCTTACGCCATTGACTTTCTATATGGACCATAATAAAGAGGGGACCTTACGCCATTGACTTTCTCTATGTATTATAATACAGAGGGGACCTTACGCCATTGACTTTCTATATGGACCATAATAAAGAGGGGACCTTACGCCATTGACTTTCTCTATGTATTATAATACAGAGGGGACCTTACGCCATTGACATTCTATATGGATTATAATACAGAGGGGACCTTACGCCATTGACTTTCTACATGGACCATAATAAAGAGGGGACCTTACGCCATTGACTTTCTCTAATATATTATAATACAGAGGGGACCTTACGCCATTGACTTTCTATATGGACCATAATAAAGAGGGGACCTTACGCCATTGACTTTCTCTATGTATTATAATACAGAGGGGACCTTACGCCATTGACTGTCTATATGGACTATAATATAGAGGGGACCTTACGCCATTGACTTTCTCTATGTATTATAATACAGAGGGGACCTTACGCCATTGACATTCTATATGGATTATAATACAGAGGGGACCTTACGCCATTGACTTTCTATATGGACCATAATAAAGAGGGGACCTTACGCCATTGACTTTCTCTATGTATTATAATACAGAGGGGACCTTACGCCATTGACTTTCTATATGGACCATAATAAAGAGGGGACCTTACGCCATTGACTTTCTCTATGTATTATAATACAGAGGGGACCTTACGCCATTGACTGTCTATATGGACCATAATAAAGAGGGGACCTTACGCCATTGACTTTCTCTATGTATTATAATACAGAGGGGACCTTACGCCATTGACATTCTATATGGATTATAATACAGAGGGGACCTTACGCCATTGACTTTCTACATGGACCATAATAAAGAGGGGACCTTACGCCATTGACTTTCTCTATGTATTATAATACAGAGGGGACCTTACGCCATTGACTTTCTATATGGACTATAATAAAGAGGGGACCTAACACCATTGACTTTCTCTATGTATTATAATACAGAGGGGACCTTACGCTATTGACTTTCTATATGGACCATAATAAATGGGGACCTTACGCCATTGACATTTATCTATGTATTATAATACAGAGGGGACCTTTCGCCATTGACATTCTATATGGCTTATAATGCAGAGGGGACCTTACGCCATTGACTTTCTGTATGGATTATAATACAGAGGGGACCTTACGCCATTGACTTTCTCTATGTATTATAATACAGAGGGGACCTTACACCATTGACTTTCTACATGGACCATAATAAAGAGGGTACCTTACGCCATTGACTTTCTACATGGACCATAATAAAGAGGGGACCTTCAACCATTGACTTTCTACATGGACCATAATAAAGAGGGGACCTTACGCCATTGACTTTCTATATGTATTATAATACAGAGGGGACCTTACGCCATTGACTTTCTATATGTACCATAATAAAGAGGGACCTTACGCCATTGACTTTCTCTATGTATTATAATACAGAGGGGACCTTACGCCATTGACTTTCTACATGGACCATAATAAAGAGGGGACCTTACGCCATTGACTTTCTCTATGTATTATAACACAGAGGGGACCTTACGTCATTGACTTTCTATATGGACCATAATAAAGAGGGGACCTTAAACCATTGACTTTCTACATGGACCATAATAAAGAGGGGACCTTACGCCATTGACTTTCTCTATGTATTATAATACAGAGGGGACCTTACGCCATTGACTTTCTATATGTACCATAATAAAGAGGGGACCTTACGCCATTGACTTTCTCTATTTATTATAATACAGCGGGGACCTTACGCCATTGACTTTCTATATGGACCATAATAAAGAGGGGACCTTACGCCATTGACTTTCTCTATGTATTATAGTATAGAGGGGACCTTACGCCATTGACATTCTATACGGATTATAATACAGAGGGGACCTTACGCCATTGACTTTCTACATGGACCATAATAAAGAGGGGACCTTACGCCATTGACTTTCTCTATGTATTATAACACAGAGGGGACCTTACGTCATTGACTTTCTATATGGACCATAATAAAGAGCGGACCTTCAACCATTGACTTTCTACATGGACCATAATAAAGAGGGGACCTTACGCCATTGACTTTCTATATGTATTATAATACAGAGGGGACCTTACGCCATTGACTTTCTACATGGACCATAATAAAGAGGTTACCTTACGCCATTGACTTTCTCTATGTATTATAACACAGAGGGGACCTTACGTCATTGACTTTCTATATGGACCATAATAAAGAGGGGACCTTCAACCATTGACTTTCTACATGGACCATAATAAAGAGGGGACCTTACGCCATTGACTTTCTATATGTATTATAATACAGAGGGGACCTTCAACCATTGACTTTCTATATGTACCATAATAAAGAGGGACCTTACGCCATTGACTTTCTCTATGTATTATAATACATAGGGGACCTTACGCCATTGACTTTCTACATGGACCATAATAAAGAGGGGACCTTACGCCATTGACTTTCTCTATGTATTATAATACAGAGGGGACCTTACGCCATTCACTTTCTATATGGACCATAATAAAGAGGGGACCTTACGCCATTGACTTTCTCTATGTATTATAATACAGATTTGACCTTACGCCATTGACTTTCTATATGGACCATAATAAAGAGGGAACCATACGCCATTGACTTTCTCTATGTATTATAATACAGAGGGGACCTTACGCCATTGACTTTCTATATGGACCATAATAAAGAGGGGACCTTAAACCATTGACTTTCTACATGGACCATAATAAAGATGGGACCTTACGCCATTGACTTTCTCTATGTGTATTATAATACAGAGGGGACCTTACGCCATTGACTTTCTATATGGACCATAATAAAGAGGGGACCATACGCCATTGACTTTCTCTATGTACATGTATTATAATACAGAGGGGACCTTACGCCATTGACATTCTATATTGATTATAATACAGAGGGGACCTTACGCCATTGACTTTCTACATGGACCATAATAAAGAGGGGACCTTACGCCATTGACTTTCTCTATGTACTATAATACAGAGGGGACCTTACGCCATTGACTTTCTATATGGACCATAATAAAGGGGGGACCTTACACCATTGATTTTCTCTATGTATTATAATACAGAGGGGACCTTACGCCATTGACTTTCTATATGGACCATAATAAAGAGGGGACCTTACGCCATTGATTTTCTCTATGTATTATAATACAGAGGGGACCTTACGCCATTGACTTTCTATATGGACCATAATAAAGAGGGGACCTTACGCCATTGACTTTCTCTATGTATTATAATACAGAGGGGACCTTACGCCATTGACTTTCTACATGGACCATAATATAGAGGGGACCTTACGCCATTGACTTTCTCTATGTATTATAATACAGAGGGGACCTTACGCCATTGACATTCTATATGGATTATAATACAGAGGGGAACTTATGCCATTGACTTTCTATATGGATTATAATACAGAGGGGGACCTTACGCCATTGACTTTCTCTATGTGGACCATAATACAGAGGGGACCTTACGCCATTGACATTCTATATGGATTATAATACAGGGGGGACCTTGCGCCATTGACTTTCTACATGGACCATAATAAAGAGGGGACCTTACGCCATTGACTTTCTCTATGTATTATAATATAGAGGGGACCTTACGCCATTGACTTTCTCTATGTATTATAATACAGAGGGGACCTTACGCCATTGACATTCTATATGGATTATAATACAGAGGGGAACTTATGCCATTGACTTTCTATATGGATTATAATACAGAGGGGGACCTTACGCCATTGACTTTCTCTATGTGGACCATAATACAGAGGGGACCTTACGCCATTGACATTCTGTATGGATTATTATACAGAGGGGACCTTACGCCATCGACTTTCGATATGGACCATAATAAAGAGGGGACCTTACGCCATTGACTTTCATATGGATTATAATACAGAGGGGACCTTACGCCATTGACATTCTATATGGATTATAATACAGAGGGGACCCTACGCCATTGACATTCTATAAGAACCGTAATACAGAGGGGACCCAATGCCATTGATTTTCTATGTTCACAATAATGCAGAGGGGAACCTAACACCATCAACGAAATCTGTATGGACCTTAATACAGAGGGACCTTACAACATTGACTTTCTATATAGACGATAGTATTGAGGGGACCTTACGCCATTGACTTTTTATATAGACCATAGTGCAGAGGGGACCTTACGACATTGACTTTCTATATGGATCATAAAACAGAGGGGGCCATACTCCATTGACATTCAATATAGACCTTAGTACAGAGGGACCTTATGCTATTGACTTTCTATATGGATCATAATACAGAAGGGACCTTACTCCATTGACTTTCTATATAGACCATAAAACAGAGGGGACCTTACGCCATTGACTTTCTATATAGATCATAATGCAGAGGGGACCTTACTCCATTGACATTCTATATAGACGATACTACAGAGGGAACCTTACGCCATTTACTTTATATATGGACCATAATACGGAGGGAACCTTTCAATATTGACTATCTACAAGGACCGTAATACAGAGGTGTTATTACGCCATATGACTTTCTATATAGACCATAATATAAAGGGGACCTTCCACCATTGACATTCTACATCGACATAATACAGAGAGTACCTTATGCCATTGACTTTCTCTATAGACCATAATACAATGGGGACCTTACACCATTGACTGTCTATATGGATCATAATAAAGAGGGAATCTTACGCCATTGACTGTCTATATGGACCATAATACATAGGGGACCTTACGCCATTGACTTTCTATATAAAGACCATAGTACAGAGGGGACCTTACGCCATTGACTTTCTACATCGACCATAATACAGAGGGGACCTAACACCATTGACTTTCTATGTGGACCATAATACACAAGGGATCTTACGCCATTGACTTTCCATATGGACCATAATACAGAGGGGACCTTACGCCATTGACTTTCTATATGGACTATAATACAGAGGGGACCTTACACCATTGACTTTCTATATAGACTATAGTACAGAGGGGACCTTACGCCATTGACTTTCTGTATGGACCACAGTACAGAGGGGACCTTACGCCATTGTCTTTCTATATGGATCATAATACAGAGGGGACCTTACGCAATTGACTTTCTATATTACCCATAGTACAGGGTGGATCTTACGCCATTGACTTTTTATATGGATCATAATACAGAGGGGACCTTACGTTATCGACTTTTTGTATGACCATAGCAGAGAGGGAACCTTACAACATTGACTTTTATAAGAACCGTAATACAGAGGGGACCCTACGCCATTTCTATGTTCACAATAATACAGAGGGGAACATAACACTATTAACGAAATCTGTATGGACCTTAATACAGAGTGGACCTTACACCATTGACTTACTATATGGACCATAATACAGATGGTAACTTACACCATTGAATTTCTACACGGACCATAATACAGAGGGGACCTTACACCATTGACTTTATACATAGACAATAATACAGAAGGGACCTTACACCATTGACTTTCTATATGGACAATAATACAATGGGGACCTTACACCCTTGACTACTATATGAATCATAATACAAAGGGGTCCTTACTCCATTGTCTTTCTATATGAATCATAGTACAGAGGGGACCTCACACCATTGACTTTATATAAGAACTGTAATACAGAGGGGACCTTACACCATTATGTTTCATGGAAGAAGAAATAGATTCTATCACTTTCTACTGAGACATTAAAAGTTACACTCTATGCTTTCCCACGACTCTGATGGTCACATGAACACCTCACTCTGTGACAAACGTGACGACTTAAGTTTCAGCATCACAAACTTTCCTTTTCTGAGTAGCAACATTCTTTCAGCGCCTGCTTATGGCGTGTTAATATGCCAGATAAAGTACACAATATATAGATTTTGATAGATGCAAGCAGGAGATGCTGACTCTTTCTGGGCACCTGGTCTCACTCTCATGTAATGGGAGTTCGCTTCTTTCCATGTAGTGGAAGCGCAGGGATCACTTTGTCCGTTGTCCGTCTGTCAGTCAGTCCGTCCGTCCGTCTGTCTGTCACACTTTGGATGTCACACCCCATAACTTTTCATCGGTAAGTGATAGGGCTTTGATATTTCACATGTGTATTTCCTGTGATGAGACCTTTTTACACATACCATAATTTTTGACCTAGTGACCTTGACCTAGATATTTGTCCTACTTTTCAAAAAATTAACATTGGCTATATCATTTGATTGGTAAGTGATAGGGATTTTATAATTCACATGTGTATTCCTTTTCATAAGACCTTTGTACAGATACCAAATTCTTTTTACCTAGTGACCTTGACCTAGATAGTTGACCTACTTTTTCAAAAAAAAAAATTTGCTTTATCTTTTGATTGGTAAGTGATAGGGATTTTATAATTCACATGTGTATTTCCTGTGACATAACCTTACAACATGTACCATAAATTTTGACCTAGTGACCTTGACGTAGATATTTGACCTACTTTTCCAAACAATTAACATTGGCTATAACTTTTGATTGGTAAGTGATATGAATTTTATAATTAACATGTGTATTCCTTTTCATAAGACCTTATTACAGATACCAATTATTTTTACCTAGTGACCTTGACCTAGGTATTTGACTTACATTTGAAAAAAAATTAAGAATGGCTATATGTTTTATTATATAAGTGACACGGCTTTGATATTTCAAACATGTATTTCTTATGATGAGTCCTTTCTTTTATTCCCAAAAATTTGTACCCAGTGACTTCACCTAGATGATTGACCTTTTCTGAGAGTAACAGATTGACCATAGCTTTTAATTGATAAGTAAGAGGTTTTATATTTCACATGCGACTTCATTTGACAAGACTTTCCCACTGATAAATGTACAAATATTGAACCAAGTGACCCAGACCTACATATTTTATAAACTTTTTAAAAATAGGCCGCTTCGCAGGAGACACAAGCATCTCTTGGATTGCTATTTTTGTTTGTTTGCTTTGGTTCCTTTTTTATCCTAATTTGTATGGCCCGGTTTATGATTTTCTGAATCATCCTTTTATTACTGTATTTTGGGATATGGTCATTGTCCATATTTGTCATTTGCATCGTGGATATGATCCCGCTGTCAGTGAACGGACACTCGACATGGTACTTGACCAATCTACAGCCTTGTGTCAGCACATTTGTAAGAATTGCGCTCTGATTAAATGTGACGATGGGAATCCAAGCCGGGTCCTTTCCAAACTTCTTTAGAGAAGACTGGGCCCGATAGCTCCTCTGAATGTCAGTCGGACTCCTCGTGTAAAAAAAAGCATGAGCTAGCTGCAGCCGGCAGAGCACGGACTGTACCGGTATTACGTACGGGCCCCTAACCCCATCCATTTATATACTAGTATTAATCTGCATTGCTTTGGCCCTTGCATATAACTGTCTTGTTTGTGTGGTCATCAAACAGTGAGGAGGTTGTTTTACACTACAATTTTGCGTTCTTCGAGATATTTTGGTAACTGCAAACGTGGGAGGATTGTGCGCACGTAATCTGGATAACCACACCATTTCTGCTACTTGCGTAACAAATGACCGTCCTAAGTCGGCACCGGTTACCCATTGGTCTCGTTTTACACTACAATTTTGCGTTCTTCGAGATATTTTGGTAACTGCAAACGTGGGAGGGTTGTGCGCACGTAATCTTGATAACCACACCATTTCTGCTACTTGCGTATTAAATGGCCGTCCTAAGTCGGCACCGGTTACCTGTTGGTCTCTTTGGTTTATGTGTAGATTTTGTGTTTCAATTTTCTGTGTCGGGTGCTCGTCTTTGTGTTTTTGCATGGGATGTTTGGCGTTTTCCTGTTGGTACTGCAACAGAGTCATGTTGGAGATCCCCTCCCTCCTTTCATATGGATGCTGATACCGAGTCTTCTTGAATACCCAATCATTACTTTTGTTGCGTGAAGTAACAAATGTATTTAGTCAATATAGGAAGAATTTGGAGTATAAGGGTACCCTCAGTATTACAGTCAATATGGAAAGGAAATGTCAAAATGTATCCTCTGAACAATAATCGTCCATATAAAAAGTCAATGCCATAAGCCCCCCTCTATATTACTGTCCTTCTAGAAAGTCAATATAAGTGTCCATATAAGAAGTCAATGGCGTAAGGTCCCCTATCTATTTAAGATTATTGGAAGTCGATGACGTAATGTCCCTCTGTAAATTTTTTCAATGGCGTAAGGTCCCCTCCGTATTACTGTATATCGAAACAGAAGTCAATGGCGTTAGGTCCCCTCTGCTCAGTTCAGTTTGATAGGCGTACCGTCAGAAATAAGCTGTATGTTGGAATTTTGACCTATGCAACGGACCCACCGAAGCAGTGAGGGTTCTTTTACGTTCCTACGCCTATCCGAGACAGGGGACCCCCGTTTTATAGTCCCTTCAGAAAGACTAGGCTGGGGTTACTTGTCTATATACAAGGTGTAGGCCCACATCACCTGGCGAGGCTCTAAGTTGGTAATCGTCCCTTCACCTGGCGCTCGTCGGATTCGAACCTGTCAGTCTCATGCTTCACTGACCACGACGTACTTAACGCTTTACCAACTTAACTTATTGTCCAGACAAGGTCGGAAGGTCCCTCTGTTATGGGGGTGGGGAGAGAGAGACAAGGAGGTACCACTTCTCCCCTTTCTCGTCCCTTTTCGACCTTAGGAAGTCAATGGCGTAAAGTTCCTCTCGTAAAATTGTCCGTATAAAAAGTCAATGACGTAAGTTCCCCTCTGTATTATAATCCATAGAGAAAGTCAATGGTGTAAGGTCCCCTCTGTATATTATTGTCCACAAAGAAAGTCAATGGTGTAAGGTCCCCTCTGTATATTATTATCCATAAAGAAAGTCAATGGTGTAAGGTCCCCTCTGTATATTATTGTCCATAAAAAAAGTCAATGGTGTAAGGTCCCCTCTGTATATAATTGTCCATAAAGAAAGTCAATGGTGTAAGGTCCCCTCTGTATATTATTGTCCATAAAGAAAGTCAATGGTGTAAGGTCCCCTCTGTATATAGTTGTCCATATAGAAAGTCAATGGCGTAAGGTCCCCTCTGTTTATAATTGTCCATATAGAAAGACAAAAGCGTAAGGTTCCCTCTGTATATAATTGTCCATATAGGAAGTCAATGGTGTAAGGTCCCCTCTGTTATAATTGTCCATATAGGAAAACAATGGCGTAAGGTCCCCTCTGTATTATAATCCATATAGAAAGTAAATGGCGTAAGGTCCCCTCTTTATTATAATCCATAAAGAAAGACAGGCTTTGATTCTCGCGAATTTCCTCTGTTTTGAAGAGAAGATTCGACATGCAGTCAATTCGGCCTAAAATTAAATAGAGAAATTTCAAGGGTTAAACCATAGAGCTTTTCACTGACTGTAACATGAACAGTTGGATTGTATTTGCAACAATCAAAGAAAGGAGAAATAGATTGTAGAGACACATCACCCTGTAAATGTGGTGAAAATTTGTTCATGTGACCAGTCCAACAGGTTCGCGAAACTACAAAATATAGCTATTATAGCTATACATTTTGACCATTTTAACCAAGTTTTGGGGAAAACTTCAAAGATAATCATTTCCGCATAAAAATAAGATTATGTATGGACAAAGTAACACAAAATAACATGATTTATGTTTGTTAAAACATGTTTTCTGACTGCAATTTTCGCCATTTTTTACATCGTTAGATGTGATTTTCATGAATGAAAGTCATGTTTATTTATGCTTTACTATCCATAACAATGAATAACTATATTAGGAAATGCTTACTTGTGAAAATATTTAAAAATTTCAGTAAAAATGACCAAAATATATAGCTAAATATAGCTATTATAGCTATATAAAGCTAATATGAATCAAGGCAAAGCCTTATGTGCAAGCGGAGAAAAAAGACACCAAAAATTTTGTAAATCCTTAAAACATTGATCTCAAAATCAAAAACTTTTTAAAAGTCATAACCTTTGATAGGATTCCAGGAATCTCTCCCCGCCGGTCAAGCTGGACCGAAAAAAAAAATCTGGATCCGTCCTATCAACTTTACACAGACGTAGATCATTAGCAAGGGAGTCTGAAATCCCTCCCATTTCCTCTCTAGTGACCTTGAAATCCATTTAAATAAATTCAAATCTTTCTTCTTTACTACATAATTATTTCGATCATATCTATCTTGTTTGTTTGATACACTGAAAAGTGTTAGAAATCACGGCAGTTTTGTGTTACTTTTCCTTCTTGCATTACTACAATCATGTACCATTCTTGCACGTGAAAATGGGTGCACTGCTACAATGACGTCACATATAGAGGGATAATGACGTCAAGTATACTGCAGAGTTACGTACTGTTGTGTCGTCATTAGTGATAAAGATGGCGGATTAGTTGCTGCTGAATTTTTGATTTTCTGACGATAAATTCGGCGAGTTTCACTTAATTTTATTACGCCATAAAATAGAAGAATTCTATCTATTGGGACTTTGTCAAGTGTTGTGGGTCATGTATTATTTTAGTTTTGCTTTATGTCTAGGTACACATGTACTTAGTCATGTTGTATTATGATTTCATAATAATTCTTTCTAGATTTTACTATGTCATGTTTATTTCATTAGAGAATATTCCAGTATGTTCTTTGTTACATCATTATCATCACATGACTGTGATTTCTAGAATTTACTCTATTGTTAATCATTTGTAATGAGTCATTGTTCTAGAAGCTTCTGGTTAATTCATTGGTATTAGATATAAATACCTCCGAGGAACTGTGTTGAGGAGACATTCGTACACATTTGTAGACACGATTCATTCATCTATTCTGATATACTGGGATACTTTATTTGTTGAGACTTTAATCCATTTAACAACGTTTGGACACTGATCTTTCGAGAACGTTTGTGATTACCGGAAACCATACATTCGATAGACTTTGTGGACCGTAACGGACACTTTGATCCGGACATTGTATTGTAAGTTGTAACTCATTTCAAATATATATATTTTGTACATAATTAAACTTGTAAATTTATATTCTGTCTTTGTCTGATTTTTGCTGGCGTTTTGGGGTATTCTGACCCATAACACAAGGTATGTTCTCCTGCTCTGTCGTTTAAGGGAATTGAGTCAACTTTACCCGTATCCTCGGTCCTGTTACCATACTTTTTCAGCTCCAAGTATGTATATCTTTTGCTCGTGCATTTTCCCATACTTACGTATACGCGTTACCATAAATGCGAGCTTCACTCGCAAAGACCCTTCGGGCCTTTGCAGCGAGCTCCGCTCGCTATAATAGCTATATTTGGTAGTTTTCCGAACCTGTCCAACATCAATTTGGCCGATTTGTTTACCAAAAAGCAGCTTACGCCCGTGTACACAATTTCAAACAAATCTGGGGAAGCCAGTTGATTAAGTTTGATTGCTTACGCCGAAATGCGCCACTTCTGGCCCATGCATTTCACTCGGCGAGAAGTGACATATTTCGGCATTTGCCTGAAAAACTCAGTCAATTAGTGGTTTTGCCGGATCAAGGAGAACAGGCATACGCCACTTTTTCAGTTCAACAAATCAACCGCTCTTATTTAGAGGAACCAGAAATCGGCTTTAATAGGATCAGTTCAAGAAGAACAGGCGTACGCCACTTTTTCAGCTCAACAAATCACCCCCCTGTACTCTTATTTAGAGGAACCAGAAATCAGCTTTAATAGGATGTGATGAATGTTAATCTCAACAATGTTGGCATGGCTCCATCCTAGACATCATGGCAAAATTAATTAATATAGAAAATGTCCTAACTAAAATTAGTTTATTAATACTATAATGTAAGTATGTTTGCTCAATATCATGAACATATGAGTACCAGGTAATTAATAATTTACAATCATACTGTAGATTGATAATCATGATAATTGAAGTACCTAAATTTCTCAAACTTTTGATCTTTTTACCCTTAATTCAGAAGGGACAGTACCTTTACTATGTTTATTTCCGTACGTCTTTCGGTTTACACAGTTTAAAAATAAACTTTGATATATCCTCGATTTGCTTGGTTTGAGATGTAAATGTTACTCTTCGCACGTCTCCCTGGTCACTCTGATACAATTCTAGTGTTATTTTGCACGAAGAGAGAACATTTTGCAATGAAATGTATTAACCCTGATTAATCGATTCTCAAAGATAGAATTGATAGTCGGCAACTTGGGTATCTTAGCGGTGAAAGTCACAATGCTGACGACGATCATTACATCACTAGTAGTTAACTTGTATGAAACAGTGGCATTAACGATATTTCATTACAATGAATTGAGTGGTACTTTACAAAATCATGTACGTTTGTACCTAAATATTTGAACTTTTCTTTACTTACAGGAGGTAGGCAGAGTAAAGTTTGAGCTATTTGCAGACAAGGTTCCTAGAACAGCTGAAAATTTCAGGTTTGTGACCAAAGTAACTACAGGTTTATATAGACCCTCTCACACTATACATGTAACTACAGGTTTGTGACCAAAGTAACTACAGGTTTGTGACCACAGTAACTACAGGTTTATAGAACCATTCACATTATACATGTGACCACAGTAACTACAGGTTTATAGAACCATTCACATTATACATGTGACCACGGTAACTACAGGTTTATAGAACCATTCACATTCCAACTACAGGTTTATAGAACCATTCACATTATACATGTATACAGTACTGAATTTTCAGGTTTGTGACCACAGTAACTACAGGTTTATAGAACCATTCACATTATACATGTGACCACAGTAACTACAGGTTTATAGAACCATTCACATTATACATGTGACCACAGTAACTACAGGTTTATAGAACCATTCACATTATACATGTGACCACAGTAACTACAGGTTTATAGAACCATTCACATTATACATGTGACCACAGTAACTACAGGTTTATAGAACCATTCACATTATACATGTGACCACAGTAACTACAGGTTTATAGAACCATTCACATTATACATGTGACCACAGTAACTACAGGTTTATAGAACCATTCACATTATACATGTGACCACAGTAACTACAGGTTTATAGAACCATTCACATTATACATGTGACCACAGTAACTACAGGTTTATAGAACCATTCACATTATACATGTGACCACAGTAACTACAGGTTTATAGAACCATTCACATTCCAACTACAGGTTTATAGAACCATTCACATTATACATGTATACAGTACTGAATTTAAAGTTTTGTTCCAGGGGATAAAGAATAAATTTCACATGTACCACTGACATTATTTGTTTGTTATTAGACGTTTTGCACGGTGTGACTGTTTTGTTTGTTCTGAGAAAAACAAATAAGGTCAATGGCAGGTGCAAGCAGAATTTATTGTTTAAATTGAGCTTCAAATTCAGTACTGCAGATAATGTGAAAGGGTATATACCATTTCTTCCATTAAAAATGTTGTCTTTATTCATTTGATTTATGATTAATCAATATGGTATATATAATGTTCAATGCTTAAAGTCAATGAGTTATTGTGCATATTAATAATGTTTTACTTTAGTAAAACTACAGACACACTTTCAAGATTCTTTGAGATAAAGTTTTTCACAAAGACTGATTTACCTGACGAAAATTTCTGCTTATTTGGTATTCCTTTGAGACAGGAGAACACTTTCATAGGTTGATAGTTTTTAATTTCTAAATTGAAAATTTCTGGATAGAAAAGGAAGAATTTTACAAATTTTGAGCGGGCTTGCCAATGTGGAGCTCTTAAAAAAGTTCCCTGCGAGGGGTTTGACAGTAAGTGTTTTGAATGTCTTTCCCTGACATGGTAGTCGTAGCACTTTCTATGTAGACATTACATCAGTGCATGTTTTGTGGATATTGTTTTCAGTTTAGTGCAGGAACATCGATGGTGGGTGTGGCTAGCCAAACAGGGGATGCTTACTGCTCCCGGGCACCTGGTCCCACCTCTAGCTTCCTAATGGTCCGTCGATGCTCAATTTAATGCTCTATGGTGAGTGCTGTCGAGATTGTCTTCAGGATCTTCTTTAACTCACTTACCCAAACAAAAATTTCAATCAGAATAAAGAAGGGATTGTGCATCCAAGTTAAGTTTTGTTATAACTAAGTTATATACACGGATACTGCAAAAGGGATAGTACTTCAAAATTCACTTACCAAATGGTAAGTTAAAAGTAAGTTATATACGCGGATACTGCAAAAAAATTCACTTACCAATGGGTAAGTAGCATTCAGTTTTCCATTTATCTGACCTCAAATTTCAGTTACCTTGGATTACGGCTAATGGAATCCTAGAAGACTGACTGAAGTATAAAAGGATGATATCAAAAGATACAGAGATCAAATAATGAAACCTAATACAATTTATCTTTAAAGGCTTTGTACATGTTATACATGTATGATTTATAAGAATTTAATTTTACAGACAATTTTGTACTGGAGAGTACAGAAAAGATGGCGTACCACAAGGCTTTAAAGGAGCTATTTTCCACAGGTAACTTTGACAGAAATGATCTTTAGCATTAAGATCAGCGTTTATTTGATTTTAAAAAGTTATGAATGATATTCTTTTGCATAAATTTTTCATGCATTTCATTTAAATTTTTAGATGCATTAATTTTGCAGTTCCCTGTTATCAGATGAATATTTAATTTGGAATTTTATATTTCAGGGTAATTAAAGATTTTATGGTTCAAGGAGGGGATTTTGTTAATGTAAGTATAGTCACCTATAACCCACTCCCACTATCCCCATCTACCTCTTTGGGATCAACATCATACATACATCATTCCCCCACTCTCGCCATCTACCACTGTACTCATGGGTGTGTGATGAATTTAAATCAACATTGTACATACATCTTGCAACTGAAATGTCATAAAGAAAAGTTAAAATTGACAGGACCATACTTTTTACTTTAAAACCTTCAAAAAATTAAATAATATTTCATAGAACTTTTGTCCTAGGATTACAGACATGGCATGATAACCTATCATTTCTGCAAGGTCAAGGTCACTTCATAAGAATGATAACATTGTCATTCTGGTCTGGCCATACTGTTTTAGCTGCCTCATTTTATATAAATATTTCGGAATTGTTGTCTAGGACTCATTTTGAATGAAGACGATACATACACTGAAAGTCAATGTGCATACACTTATAGTCAATGTCAGCTAAGTCCTTAAATGGATAAAAATGTTTCAGCATGTTTGACTCTCTGATAAATCTTTATGCCACTAGCAAAGGAAAAACAACACAGAGGATCACTTTATACAGTTTCCATATATCGCTTTAATTAAACATGATATGTGTCATAATGGTATCAAACGTTTAGATGATTTTGCATGATGAGAATTAACTTCTATTCAGTGTCAAGGTCACCTTGAAGATCAAGGTCACACATATGACATGTAATATACAAATCTATAATGAACAGTGGAGTTCTAATTTCTGTTGATTGTAATATACAAACCTATTATGAACAGTGGAATTCTAATTTCTGTTGATTGTTATATACAAACCTATAATGAACAGTGGAGTTCTAATTTCTGTTGATTGTAATGCCAGATTTATTTCTTATGATGAAGATATAATATTTCAAAAATCGTTTTTAATGTAGGGTGACGGTACGGGGATTTCAAGTATATATGGAGGTGCTTTTGCCGATGAAAACTTTTCTATGAAGCACACATCAGCTGGTATTCTATCGATGGTAAGTAGTCCTCAGGTTAATAAGTGTGAGGTCTTGGTGTAACTACAGGTGAGATCTTGGTGAAACTACAGGTGAAAACTTGGTGTAACTACAGGTAAGAACTTGATGTAACTACAGGTAAGAACAGGTTTAATTACAGTTGAGAATTATGTGTAACTACAGGTGAGAACTAGGTGTTGCAACAGGTGAGAACTAGGTGTAACTACAGGTGAGAACTATGTGTAACTCCAGGTGAGAACTTGGTGTAACAACAGGTGAGAATAATCTGTAAGTACAGGTGAGAACTAGGTGTAACTACAGTTGAGAACTAGGTATAACTACAGGTGATAACTTGGTGTAACTACAAGTGAGAACTAGGTGTAACTCCAGGTAAGAACTTGGTGTAACAACAGGTAAGAACAGGTTTAACTACTGTTGAGAATTATGTGTTACTACAGATGAGAACTAGGTGTTACTACAGGTGAGAATTATGTGTCACTTCAGGTGAGATCTTGGTGTAACTCCAGGTGAGAACTTTATGTAACTACAGATAAGAACAGGTTAACCTACAGTTGAGAATTATGTGTTACTACAGATGAGAACTAGGTGAAACTACAGGTGAGAACTAGATGTAACTCCAGGTGAGAACTTGATGTAACTACAGGTGAGAATAATATGTAACTACATGTGAGAACTAGGTGTAACTACAGGTGATAACTTGATATAACTACATGTGAGAACTTGGTGTAACTACAGGTGAGAACGAGGTGTAACTATAGGTGATAACTAGGTGTAACTCCAGGTGAGAACTAGGTGTAACTCCAGGTGAGAACATGTTTAACTACAGTTGAGAATTATGTGTTACTACAGGTGAGAACAAGGTGTTACTACAGGTGAGAATTATGTGTAACTTCAGGTGAGATCTTTGTGTAACTCCAGATGAGAACTTGTTGTAATTTAACTACAGTTGAGAATAATGTATTACTACAGGTGAGAACTAGGTGTAACTACAGGTGAGAAGTAGTTGTTACTACAGATGAGATTTATATGTAGCTACAGGTGACAACTAGTTGTCACTACAGGTGAGAATTATGTGTAACTATAGGTGAGAACTTGGTGTAACTACAGTTGAGAACAGGTGTAACTACAGGTGAGAACTTGGTGTAACTATGGATGAGAACAGGATTAACTACAAGTGAGAATTATGTGTAACTACAGATTAGAACTAGGTGTAAGTACAAGTGAGAACTTGATGTTACTACAAGTGAGAACTTGATGTGAGTACAAGTGAGAACAGGTGTAAACTACAGGTGAGAATAATGTGTAACTACAGGTGAGAACTAGGTGTTACTACAGGTGATAACGTGGTGTGACTACAGATGAGAACAGGTGTAAACTACAGTTGAGAATTATGTGTAACTTCAGATGAGAATTATGTGTAATTATAGGTGAGAACTAGGTGTAACTACAGGTGAGAACTAGGTGTAACTACAGGTGAGAACTAGGTGTAACTACAAGTGAGAACTAGGTATAACTACAGGTGAGAGCTAGATGAGAACTAGGTGTAACTACAGGTGAGAACTAGGTGTAACTAAGGTGAGAACTAGGTGTAACTACAAGTTAGAACTAGGTATAACTACAGGTGGGATCTAGATGAGAACTAGGTGTAACTACAGGTGAGAACTAGGTGTAACTACAGGTGAGAACAAGGTGTAACTACAGGTGAGAACTAGGTGTAACTACAAGTGAGAACTAGGTATAACTACAGGTGAGAGCTAGATGAGAACTAGGTGTAACTAAAGATGAGAACTAGATGTAACTACAGGTGAGAACTAGGTTTAACTACAGGTGAGAACTAGGTGTAACTACAGGTGAGAACTAGGTGTTTTGACAGCTTCAGATTATAAGTGCATAGTTATGACATGTGTGAGCAGTTGTCCGTAAAATTTTTTCTCTATCCCTATAAGTACAAAATATTGCACCAGTTGAAAATTGTGGTACTCAGTTGTTTAAATAAAAAGTAGTATTTTAACACTTACAAAAACAACTCATATGTTTTATACAGGCCAACTCGGGGAAAGACACAAACGGCTGTCAGTTTTTCATCACCTGTGCCAAGTGTGACTTTTTAGATGGAAAGCATGTAGTTTTTGGTATGTGTGTTTGTATAGAGACATTAATCATCCAAGTTTATTTCTAACTTGTAAAGCTTGAACTTTTCTTAAATAAAAGGTTGTAACATCAAATATATTATTATTCTTTTAATTTTGGTCATACCTTTGACCTTGAAAATCATTTGAGGTCTATGAAAAATTGAATTTGAAAATATGAAAACCATCATAACCTTGTCCTGTCTGAAAATCTTGAGCTAACTTGGCCCACTTTGGCCTCTTGTTTCCTTTAAAAGCAAATATGTGTTATCTGATATGCTACATTGACTTCTACTTTGCAGGCAAAGTGATAGATGGTCTTCTGGTGTTACGCAAAATAGAAAACGTGCCTACGGGACCTAACAATAAACCAAAAATAGCGGTACTTATCAGTGAGTGTGGGGAAATGTGATATAATATTGCAGAAATCTTCACAGCTAAACAATTTTAAGCAGCAATGTTAACACGGTTAACAAAGAGTGATAAAGTGTACTGAAGCTCTGATGGAATAGTCTGCCATCTACGGTTTGTTCATCCCACGACGATGTGATAAAGGATGATAAGTGGAGACAACTCTCCAACACAAGTTGTCTGTAAATGGAATATTAATGTTATACAGAGCATTCAGAGATAGCAGGATGGAGATGCCGTAGATCATTCGTCCGATACCTCACCAGATGTGTTCACTTCTTAATGTTGTTTTAAATTGTATTTTTACAAAGTTGATCACTATAGTTGTTTGACATACGTAGTAACTGTTGCTTACACTGACTGAGTCAGAAAAGTAAAATTATAGATATCGATAAGAACGTAAAGTATAGGACCTGGTTATATCGTTGTGATTCTAACATTTTTTGGAGAGAATATAAACAAAATTATGACGTTTTGCAATGTCAGTGCTAACTTAATATGCTACAAATATTTATGCTACAGCAATTGAATGCTTTCACGGATTATCAGAGGATTTATTTAGAAGATGTAGGACAGATTTGTTTCTATTTTCTACTTCATATGGCTTTAACACATCAAAGATTGCATTGTGTAATCCAAGTTTCAGTAATGAAAGAAAACCTTTTTACTTATCATAGATAGCAATGGTTGTTATTTTAAATGTACTGAAAGTAATAAAATCTTCCGAATAAAGAATTTTGTCTTATTTGAATATCATAATCATGCCAATAGTAGATATTTTAATTTCTTCTGCTGCATTAAGTTTTCCATATAAATTCACGTTGACGAAGAAAACAAGACATCTCCATTCCCAGCTTCTTATAAGTCCTGATCTGTACATCAATATGTACATCACGACAGTCTCCGGATTATAAGTCCTGATCTGTACATCAATATGTACATCACGACAGTCTCCGGATTATAAGTCCTGATCTGTACATCAAAATGTACATCACGACAGTCACCGGATTATAAGTCCTGATCTGTACATCAAAATGTACATCACGACAGTCACCGGATTATAAGTCCTGATCTGTACATCAAAATGTACATCACGACAGTCTCCGGATTATAAGTCCTGATCTGTACATCAAAATGTACATCACGACAGTCACCGGATTATAAGTCCTGATCTGTACATCAATATGTACATCACGACAGTCTCCGGATTATAAGTCCTGATCTGTACATCAAAATGTACATCGAGACAAACACCGGATTTGACAGGTTTTCATGGAGCTGTTGCGACGGGTGTTGCATGCAATCAGGAGAGGCTGACTCTAATCGAAACAACCCAAGAGCTGCGAAAGAAGTTCATAATCTAAAAAATGAATTGGCATTAACAGATGTTTGGCGAATGTACAATGAGGATAGAAAAATGTTTACTTGGAGTAGGAAAAATCCTGTAAAAAGAGCGCGAATTGATTTTTTCCTAATCTCAGAATCCCTTTTAACTTTAGTTGAAAATACAGATATAATATCAGGATACAGGACAGACCATTCCGCAATAGTATTAGAAATAAAACTTACAGATTTTAAACGTGAAAAAGGTTTTTGGAAATTTAATAATTCTTTGCTAAGGGATAAAGTATATGTAGACAAAGTAAAAAGAAGTATAAAAGAAACTAAACGGCAATACGCAAATTTTGTGTATGATAGAGATCATATAGAAAACATAGATGAAAACACACTTGATTTGACAGTAACTGATCAAATGTTTTTTGATATAATATTAATGAATATACGGTCAATAACTATCCCATATTCAGCGGATGTAAAGCGAAAAAGAGATGAAAGATATAAATTGATTGAGCATAAAATAGAGGATATAGAAAATCAAATACATGATTCTGATAACACTTCTCTGGAAGCACAGCTATCAGAACTGAAAAATGAGCGTGAGACTATAAGAAAGGAAGAACTAAAAGGATTGATTTTAAGAGCTCGAGCACGGTGGGTTGAATTGGGTGAAAAGCCAACGAAATATTTTTGTTCCTTAGAGAAGAGAAATTATACAAATAAAAATATTGTTAAGCTTATAAAAGATGATGGACAGGTTATTTCTAAATACAAAATGAAATTTTAAATGAAATTAGGAGCTTCTATGAGAACTTATATGCTAGCAAAGATGATACCTTAGTAGATGTAGATATAAATGAATTGATATCAGATTCTGATGTTCCTAAATTATTAGACAAAGACAAACATGAGTTAGATGAGAATTTTTCAATTCAAGAAATAGCAAATGCAGTCCGTAGTTTAAAGAATGACCGTAGCCCAGGTCCGGATGGATATATAATACAGCCGAGTTTTTTAATTTTTTTTTTGGCCCGATTTAAAGATTTTTCTTTATAGATCAATAAAGGAAGGTTTTAGAAGTGGGGAGCTGTCTATAACTCAGAAAATGGGTGTCATAAGCATATTACCTAAAGGGGATAAACCTAGAGAGCATCTTAAAAATTGGCGTCCCATTTCCTTACTAAACACTACATATAAAATAATATCTAGTTGTATTGCATCGAGAATGAAGATTGTTTTACCGTATCTTATACATGAGAACCAAAAAGGATTTTTAAAAGGTAGATTTATAGGAGAGAACATAAGACAGTTATATGATATTCTTAATTATTTGGAGGATAATGATTGCGAGGGGCTGCTTCTTTTGGTTGATTTCGAAAAAGCTTTTGATTCTATATCTTGGAAATTTGTTGATAAAGTTTTACAATTTTTTGGTTTTGGGAGGAAATTCATACAGTTTATACATGTCCTGAACAAAAATTTCAAGCTTTGTGTAATTCAGCATGGAATTTTTTCGCCATTCTTTAATATTGGGAGGGGCTGTAGGCAAGGTGACCCGGTTTCGCCGTATATCTTCATTCTCTGTGTTGAAATCTTAGGTATAATGTTTAGACATAATAAACAGATTAAGGGTATTAGGATAAAAAATAAAGAAATAAAGATAACACAATACGCAGACGACACTGGTCTCACACTTGATGGATCAGAAAATTCGCTTCGAAATTCCCTGAAACTTTTGGATCAATTCGCTAAGTTTTCTGGCCTTAAGCCAAATATTGACAAAACAAAATGTATATGGATAGGTAAAAAAAAACATAGTACAGATAAACTTTGTGAAGACATTCCATTATCATGGTCTGATGAACCTTTTATTTTCCTGGGTATTACTTTTAGTGTTGACCTTGATTGTATGGAAAAATTGAATTTTCAGAAAAAAATAAAAGAATTAAAACACTTAGTATCATCATGGAATAAACGTAAACTGACTTTATTGGGAAGAATAACAGTAGTTAAAACAATCATGTTATCTAAACTTACACATCTCTTTATCACTCTTCCAAATCCAAGTGAAGAATTTACTAAACAAATTGAAAATATATTATTTAGCTACATATGGGAAAAAAAACCAGATAAGATTGCTAGGAATTTACTTGTACAAAAAACAGAAATAGGAGGTTTGAAAATGATTCATATTAATTCTTTCATAAAGTCTATGAAATTAACATGGATAAAGAGATTACTGACTACAGATACAGTTTGGTGTACAATTTTTGAAGAAATTACCCAGATAGATAAACTAAGGTTATGTTCATTTGGAGAAGAATTCATTAAAAACACAGCTAATAGGACTAAAAACAAGTTTTGGAAGGATGTTTTACAAGACCTGTATGAATTAAGACTCATAATTAAGAGAAATGAACAGAATTCTCAATTATTGTATACAGATCTATGGTTTAATAATGACATTAAAATTGATAGTAAAGTTGTTTACTATAAGAGCTGGGCAGAAAAAGGTATTTATACTAGAAAGGTTTCTTGTTGCGGTTGCAACAAGAGTGTCTTCCTCCTATACAATTTTTGGTTTGGAAATATGAAGGACGTCACATTACATGTATTTATATTATATATTTAAGTTTTCAAATAGCAGTAACATTAAATTTTCAAACCGATAATTGTTGGTGAGCAACCATTTGATTTTTTTGGGGTGGGGGGGGGGGGGGGGGCAGGAATTCTATTGCCAGCCGGTAAAATTTTTTCAGCAATTTTCTGAGCAGGCCATTTTTTTCAGCCATTACTGATTACCAGAGTCGGAGAAAAATTTTCGCCGGTTCTTCGGGCCGGATTTAAACAAATTGTCAAATGTTGTGAATGTCTGTGTAAGTTAAACTCCCCGCTGTTACAGAGTATGAGTTAATAACCGTTCCTTCAGATGTCTCTTTGCAATTAGCGAATTTCAGACAGATTGTATGATGTTTAAATAGAACCTTTTCTAGATTTTTGTGCCTATGCGTATTAGGTCTCTGGTAGATACAGCTATGTGAACAGTTTGTATTTATATTAATTAATTTTTTGACTTTAAATTGTCTGGCACAAAGGGCCAGCAAAAATTTCCATATCATGCAATGTATCCTTACTTTTGCATGGTCCGGGAAAAAAAAAATTGCCGGCCCTTTGGGCCGGAATATTTTTTTCAGCATTTTTCAGAGCCGGGATTTTTTTTTGCAAATTCTTCCTGCCCCCTTCCCCCATAAAAAAGGCGAGCTCGTAGCTGTAGAACCAATTTTCTTGAGAAGAGAAATGGTAATAACAAGTTACGTTCAATATATATATATAAATACCATGAGGTTCTCGCTGTGCAGGTTCAAATTTGGACCCCCCCTTCCCTTTTTTCAAAGTTTATTTTGAATTTCCATCATGGCGACATCGTTCAATATAAACAGAACTGTTTTCGAAAAACGAGGGGAGGGAAGAATGTTGGAGAAATTGTTCATCAATTTGTAAATAAACCAACCGAAAATTATGTTCGAACGTTTGCTAGAATTAGAAATTAAACTTGATGTTCAAAATATAGTTATTGAAGTTTAGAAACAGGTTTGTAGGTTAGAAATCTGAATCAAACTACCACTTTTTGTGTGTAAATTCTGGTTTGTAGCTGATCTCTTCTAAATTAATCAACTGTTTTAAAATCAAATTGTGTATATCGAAATGTATTTATGAAATGCATATTCATCATTGCCGTGAAATCGGAATTTGAAAATCTCAACACTGCTTTTCTCGAGTCGGACTCGGACTACCAATTTTAGTGTGCGCCCGATCTGTTGGCGTGAAGGTGTATCGAAATACCCAACTCAAAATTTCGATGCTCATATCTTTTCAACAGTAAGAGATAGGAAAAATCAGAAAGACTAAATAAGACAGATATATGGATAAAAAATAATAATATTGAAATTTTTAGGAAACTTCATAAGCTTAATTTTTGTTTACTATTATAAGCAAAAAAGTGTCTTCCTCCTATGAACTTCTGAATTTGGAAATATGAAGGACGGTGAAGGACGTCATCGTAATAAATCGTTACAGTGTGCATCTAGCATTTCATATCTTGCATGGCTGTCGACTTTCAAAAAGAATGGAAATTGTAGATAGCAAAATACGAGATATTTAAGCTTACAAATAGCAAAACATGAAATTTTCGGTCCTTTTGAGTAATTCGACGCTCCCGTCAAATATTTGAATCTACTAAAAAACATGATAAAAAAAATAACAGAGACCAAAAATAAAAAAGACCAATCTAGCTTTTACTCCAAACGTAACGTTGGAGAACTTTCATTGTCCGAGCTTACAGGGTTCTTGAGAAATCGCTGATCCAATTTTCCACGGTTACGAAAACAATAGGTCTTCCGACGGAAGTCGGAAGACCTAAATATTCACCATATAATGGATGAAGGACATTTTTTAAGTTATGAAAGTTTCTGTGAGAAATATTGTTTTTGCCCACCAATTACAGTATTTTATGGATTAAAAGTGTCAATTTTAAAATCTTGGCCAAAGGTAGAAGAATCTTATAATCAAATTATTTTACCCCATTATCCAACATTTATCAAAATTCTTATCAGAAATAAACAAAATAATATATCCATTTATGAAGTCTTTATTCAAAACCTTAATGTTGAACATAAATACAAGATAAAATGGAATTCTGATCTTGGCATTGAGCCAGAATCCTTGAACTGGAAAAAAGTACATTTATTAACAAATTACCTTACGGAAGATACTTCTTTAAGATGGCTACAGTTCAGAATAACTCATAGATGTATAGGTACAAATTCTCTACTTTTTAAACAAAACATTATCAATTCAGAATTGTGTAGTTTTTGTAAATCACAAACGGAAAGTATTAATCATTTGTTTTTTCTATGTAGTTTTTCAAGAGATTTTTGGAAAGATGTATCCAACTGGTTACAGGAACAACTTCATATACCAATAAGCATAGAAAATTTAGATGTTATCTTTGGAAAGAACATTAAAAATGATACATTGTTATTGAATATGGTTATTTTATTGGGAAAATCACATATATATAGACAAAGATGTAAACAATTATTCCCAAGACTTCAGCAATTTCTTATAGATTTAAAGTTTTATTATAATACAGAAAAATATCTTTATAAAAGAAAGAATAAAACGGCAAGCTTTGAAAAAAGATGGCACGGTTTAAATGATTTCTTTAATCATCGCAGATGAGCAATTTTGAGATAACATTGAATGATTTTTATGAAATATGTATAATGAAGAGTATGTGTGTATGGGCGGGGGGGGGGATTGTCTTTGTGCTGTGATGGATTTCTCTCTCCCTATCTTTTCATTTCTACATAATACTTTTTCTTCTTCTTTCTTTCACTATGACTTCTTTTATACACCATACAACATTGATTTTTCATCTCAGTAAAGTACTCATGATGGAATGAAAGTGGTATAAATGATGTGTGAATGTATTGCATAAAAAAAAAAACTTTCTCTCAAAAATGCTATATCGTATTATAAGATTATATATAATTTGCTGTAGAATGACTTGAGAGATTGACAAAAAAAAAAAAAAAAAAAAAAAAAAAGGAGAGGCTGACTCTTCCCGGGCACCTGGTCTCACTTCGGAATGTTGTTCATTCCGGGGTTCGCAACCGTTCCGACTGGAATTCTCACGATTTGGCCTTGCCTTCTGGACTTTGAGACTGAATAACTGATAGGTTTATTCTATATCAAACCAAAAATTATATGGGAGATGCATCTTGGGATGCTTATTGCAATGCATGATAAGGATGCTGCATCTAACACATATTTCATGTTTAAGCAACTAGATTAAGGACACCAATTTCCAGTTTACTAGAAGTCTTTAATCAACCAAAACTGTTATGGTTGATGCATCTGAGGATGCTTGCTTCAATGCATGGTAAAGATGCTAAATTTGACCAAAATTATATACCCGAGCTGTCAGGTTACTTTCATTACGGAAGATACAAGTATATTCGGTGGTTGGATGGTTCAAATGGTCTAAGACAGAATATTATCCACCACTCTGGAGAGTGGGACATCATAATGTATGATGAATTCCCCATATCAACCGTAAAACTTCCTCAGTGACGAGGTAAGTCGGTCACAAACGTATCCCTGACTGAGAAACTTATCTGAAAGACGCCTAGCTCTCAGAACAAAATCTGTATATTTTGTACTTGCATAGCGTATCAACTGAGATATGAACACGCCATAAGCAGGTGATGAAGGGATGCTGCTACTCAGAAAAGGAAAGTTTGTGATGTTGAAATTGAAGTCTTCACGTTTGTCATAGAGTGAGGTGTTCATGTGACCATCAGTGTCTTAGGACAACATTATGTCAAGGTAGGATGCTGAATTATTGTCTCTGTAGTTTCTTTGACTTCAAGCTCAATGCTCTCTGCAATGTATGATACAGATGCTGCAAGTTGGACACTTCCATTTCCAGTCTATAATAGGTCCATCATCAACCAAACTCTCAAGGAGGAAATAGGGCTGGGTTCGTCAACTTTAAATCAAACGTACAACGTATCGCATTTCTTTATCACATACGTTTTAGTTCATGCATTGGCATCCCTAAATGAATCCGATTTTGAGTTATGACACTGATACTGGATTCCCAAGATGCACAAGAATACATACAAACAGCGATTCATAGCTGGTTCTTCCAAGTGTTACACAAAGCTTCTCTCTATTTTGCTTACGAAAATCCTCACTCGTATCAAAGACGGTCTTTAGAAGCTAGTATTGTGCGTCGTCAATCAGATGTGGGTCCTTCGTCAATCAGATGTGGATCCTAGAAAAAAAAACTCAAAAGAACTGTTTGACAATCTCAAATCTCCGACTTTCAACCACATAACAAGCATAAAACATTTCGATTTTCCCCTCTGTACACCACCATACCTCATCAAAAGCTTTAAACTAGGTTGGCTTCCATATTTTAAAAATCCTCGTCCACAAAGTTGGCAATCACAGATACAAATACCTGCATGTAGGACGTTTAGAAATTTACTTTGTCAACGAACATTCTGATTCAGAACACAAGTACACTGAAGTGGACATCATCATGATGCTGGAATTTTTGATAGACAATATTTTTGTTGAGGTCAAATATTTCAACAAAGTGTCGGAATTCAGTTGGATACAAACTGTTTCCCTCTCCTAGTTGACATAGTCCTATATTGATACGAGATAGAATTCATACAGTTTCTGCTTTCAAAAAGAAGGTAGCATCTCAGTTCAACTGGACTTACTTGCACTCTGACTGACTGTGACGACGGGACTCCATGACAAGCCCTGCCCAGGCCCCTTCAGAGAAGACAGGGCCCCGACCACCTGTCCTCTCTGAATCTCAGTCGGACTCCTCGGGCGATAAGGCACGGTCCATTTGATATTTCAAAAGCCTCCAATGAAGCCCTTTTTCCTTTACCATGCATTCTTTTGATATTTTCAAGTATGGACTTTGCCATTTAAAATCAATGTTTTGATAGAAAACTATGGCGAGCGAAGCGAGGCAAATTTTTTTTTTATATGAATTGAAATTTTCAGGAATTTTTAGCGAAATTTTATGGTAATTCTTCAAATTCAGATTACTTGTGAGAGCAAGATTAATTTTTTCTGACACACCATAAGCAAATTTATTTTCTCAACAAAATTCAGAGGAATTTTTTCCAGAAAAAAAAAACCCCAAGACCCCCCCCCCCCCCCCCCCCCTTCCCCGAATATCAAATGGACGGTGCCTAACATGCATGAGCTCGCTACAGTCGGCAGAGAACGGACTTTATTACGTAGGTCTCTTTTTTTATATCCATTTACATACTCATCCATGTTTATTGGGCTCCTGCGTTTTGCTGTTTTGTGTCTGCGTGGTCATCTAACAACGAGGAGGTTGTTTACACTGCTATATTGTGCTTTCTTCGAGACCTCAGGGTAACCGGAAAAGTGGGAGGGTTGTTTGCACTGAATCCAGATATCCAAAGCATTTTCTTCTTGAGTAGCGAATGGCCTTCCCAAGTCGACGACGGTTACCCATTGGTCTCGTTGGTTTAATTGTGGTCTTTTTGTGTTTGATGTTCCTATGACATATTTCTCCTTTTCTTCTCTTGTTGTACTCGTCTTTGTGTTTTCGCATCGGGTGTTTTAGTGTTTTGTTGTTGGTTGTGCAACCGGGTCATGTTGGCGATCCCTTCCCCTCTTTATACAGTTACATTGACGTCTCTCTCTGCGCAATTTTTCCCAGGGAAATCAAAGAAAATAACTGTGAACAGCACTTCAGCCCCTACCTGGACATACTACTGTCGATCAAGATAACGAAAATTTGAACTCATCTCTTTATGACAAAAGTGACGATTTAAGAAATAATTGTAATATTTTTGGGTTGATCTACTTGATCGAGGTATGCGCGCGTAGCGCAAGATACATAAGTATTTCCTCAATTTTTGTCGTTTCGGTATTTATTAGGGGCATTCGAAAAAAATGATATGAATCCTCAATTTCGTATCCACAAATCAGTTATGGGTTTACATGAAAACGATCTGCCTGCATTTTGGCTACTGCAACAAACGGAGTCTTGTGAGAAAAATGTTATACCAATTAAAAAATAAGGGGGTACTTTATAGGACTAATATGCTCTCTTCAAGTGATATTTGAACTGATTTTAAGAGAGTTTATTTCGTAAGGATAAATCTAAAGAGTTCCAGGTATTTAGAGTGGACGGAACTTAAAGGAGAGAAATGGAGCTTGTATGTAGGTATACATGTATAGTAATTATCATATTGTCTAAGATTATAAGGCGTGGTCAAAAGGAATCAAATTGCTGATAGATTGTTGTGAATTTTATAGAACATAGTTTTCGTTTTTCATGCCTTTCGTTTAAATTTCTGTATAAAGAGAATCAATAATCAGTGGCGGATTCAGCCGGGGGGGGGGCACGGGGGCACGTGCCCCCCCCCCCGCAGTGCCCAACGAAGGGGCACTTATAAAAATGACGTGCTTTTGGAAGCATTAAACTGTTGTTTCCTAACAAAAATCTATGAAATTAATCAAAAATAGCCCCAAAACACCCCAGAAACCACCGATTTGAATAAATCTTCCAAAATTTTCTCGGGGATAGATCGTCTGTACATATACGTCTGTATACGTGAACAACAAGCTTCATTGAATCACGTTCATATAGGACTTTCTTCATCTGAGGGTTTGAATCGGGAATAGCAGTCGTATGCAAGTCATAAAACACACATATTTCTTTATCAAATCGTCGATATAACCATCTATAAAATTGACAATTTTTTTCCTTTTTTAAGATCAGATTTTTTTTTTAGGTCATTGAAATTTATTAAAATTGTTTGACCAGATTTGGACCGGCACCTCCAAGAATTTTACAAACAGTCAAAAATGCAAGTTTTTCTTTATTTTTTAAAATGGAATTGCCAATGAATAATCATACCGTATCTGGACGATGCAGAACATTGGGCATCCATGATCTCTTGTTTTACAGGGAAATTTGTCATTTACTTATTTTCTTCACCTTACAAAAATTGAAAAAAAAAACAAGCGTGGATCTAGAGTGATGGTTGGGGGTGGGGAGGGGGGGGGGGGGTTAGATCCCGCCTGGAATTTGAAAAAAAAAATGCTTATTTATTCCTAGCTTTTGCATGAAAGTAGTGTAAGAAGCCTCTATAGATGGGTAGTATTTTTAGAACAGGGGAATTCCGTGTTTTGTGTATGGGAAAGGGGGAATTCCGAGGGGAATTCCATGTTTATTTTTAGGTGTGGGGAAGTCCATGGTAAATTCCAAGGGAATTCCCAATTCTATATTTAGGTGTTTGGAAAGTCCCAGACCTATATTTAGGAAAATTCTAGATGATTCTGATGACTACTTTTCTAAAAATAGAGGTGGCCCTGAAAAGGGCCGTTTTTGTTGTTGTTGATTTCTACTGTGTGCATAGACAGCAGTGATCTTCGTGTCTGATCTCAGGTGGAGCACTGGGGACTGCTCTAGCATTCTGCATCCCTTGTAGGATGGAGTACATCGTCTTGAGTACTTTTCTGGTCTTCTTCAATTCCTCTATTATTACTGTTTGGTTTTGTTGCAGCAGTTTAATTCTAAGTTCCTCGGAACATTTCCTCCTCTCCTCCACTATGTGTTTTACTTTCTTAGGGTCGGGCTGCGGCGGTCTTTTGGGTGGTTCGACCTTGGCTGGTAGGGTTGGATAAAGGTTCTGTACCTCCATCGGTATGACTTGTTGTGGTATTGGTTGCTGTGGTTGCTGTGGTTGGCCATTGGTCTGTTTGTCCAATTCCAGCTGTTCGTTGAGGATGGACATCAAGATTGGGAAATCGCTTTCAGTTACTTCCATGTTGAGTTGTCAGGAAAGACTGCTGAACTGACGAGTGCGTGCTGTATTTATAACCTATAGTGCGGACGTGAGAGTAAACCCAAAACATGTCAAGTGGGATTGAACCTTTCAAAAAATTTTACAGTGACGGTTTTCACAAGAATACATCTACCTAAAGCATACTTGATGAATGAAATATGGGTTTAAACGTTACCATTTAATGTATTCTATCAAAAATACCACGAATTTTCACGAAAGCATGACCTTTTCTTTCATTTTGTGTCTTATTCTAGAAAAAATGTGACCTTATTGTATGATTACATATAGGATTGAATACTCTATGATTCTAGAAAGTGTCACCTTATTGTATGATGAGTCACCATATCTTAATAAAATTCCCGCCAAAACCAGACATTGTTTACATGGGGCGTACTCTCACGTCCGCAAGTACTAGCATAAATAGGAGAGGTTTGAGCAGATGTGCTTCACTCCTTGCGAGAACAATCGAGAAGAAGAAGAAAATGAATTCATACGAGTATTTCCAGACGTCGCAGAAATTGACGGAGCATGCCGAAAAGCTGCTGGCCATGGCTAAATTCTTCCAGGCGATGGGGGAGAAAATGCTCTACCGGGAACATTATCCCTATCCATCCGGTAGAGAAGACTGGGACCAGGAGATAAGGGAGGAGGAGGAAAAGAAGAAAGAAGTCAAGAAGAGGCGGTATAGTTACCGCATGTTCGAACCGAGCAGCAGTACCACCACCAGCAGTACAATAGTGGAGCCACCCACCTCTCCAGCTATGGTAATAGACGAGGAGGAGGAGGATTGGGAGCGGGAGATTACTATATGCCCGGAACCTATTTTCAAGGTGCCATCAGTACCAGCCAAAATGAAAGTGGAACAATGGCTGTCCTCTTGCCCTACCTGCAAGTCCAAGAGGTGTTCACACCGCCAGTAGATGACTTTTTCAGTCATAACAAAACAGCCCTTTTAAGGGCTACCCACATTTTTCGAAAAAGTAACCATAGTTTCAGACGCTATCAATATAAAACCCCAGTCCCTTACAACTAAGAGTTCATTTCACAAGTTGCATTGAAACAAGACAGACACACACGCAAAAATAAAAATGATGTATAGTTTATCCATTGCACGTTACATCATGAAAGATCGTACTTATCCCCACAATTTCGACGGTGACCATTTCAATACGTGGGCAGAACAAAAAGTCAATTCTTTTTTCGACGAAAGGAATTGGGTACCATGTACGGAAGAAGACGTGAGATTGGGAGAGGCGTGTTTCAACGACGAATGTAGTGACCCCCAAGACGGATTGAAATTGGTGCATCCCGAAGACCCTAATATGACTATCATTGCTTACTGTCAGTGTTGTAGAAGTCACCATTCGAGAATCTTGGAAAAAGAAATCAAAGACAGAGTGGTGGCATGGTGTAAATACGTGGCCTGGGATCGTTTCGAAAGTCAACGGGACTTGGTGGAAGAATTTAAAAAGAAGAAGAAAAAAGTGACATTTGATGTGTAATGTTATGTATATAGATGTTGTGTAAAATAAAATATGTGGAACTGGTGTTTGCTTTGGACTTACTTCTGACTACTTTTCTAAACATATGGTTGGCCCTTAAAAGGGCCGTTGAATTTGTTGGTTGGTAACCTATCAACAATAGGGACAGTGCCGCATTGTCCTCTTCCTGACTGATCTCCGCCTAGTCGTCACTGCTACCTGCCTCTGTAACTTTCTCGTCGCTTCTACCTGCCTCCGTAACTTCCTCTCCAGAACGAAAACTTGTGCCTTCAGCTCTTTGTTTTCATCTATCAATCCCTCCAACCAGGTGATGATCTCCTGGTTGGTCATCTGTTCGTCTGATGGTGTTGACTGGGCCGCTGGTGGTGACGCTGGCTGGGGAGCTGCTGGTGGAGGTGGTGGTGGTGGTGGTGGTGGGGCTGATGTAACTGCCCCATCATCTCTCTCCATGATGAACACCAAATCTAAAACCGCCTTCTCGTCCTCCGATAATCTCGCTGTAAACTCCATCTTACTCGTCTTCAATCAAAAGTCTGTGTGAAGTGGTTAAAAAATTCTCCTCCTATTTATGCTAGTACTTGCGGACGTCGAGGAAAGCCCCTAACCGACTTTCTGAACAATCAGTACTCTCTTTCCCGTTTGGCGCGCAAATTGTCCAATCAGCTCCTCGTACAAAGGCCAAGGTTGTCCGCCCAGGTTACATCCCATCTTATACGGGAAAGCCAGGGTATTTACCTCAAGGTCACCTAATGCTTCTAAACATTCTCGAAACCATTGTGTACGTTCTTCCCTTGTATCCCGATAGGGAGGAATGTGACGTTTATGTCTTTGGTGTGCTGTACCGTAATCCCATTGTGCTAAGAGGGATATGATGTATTTATGGTGACTGTAATATGTGACGATGGTACCCGGTGTGCCTCTATCTGGATAGACAGCCAAGTTTCTACCCCCTTGTGACCTTCTCCGACCGTATACATCGGACTCTGGATACCTTTGGGCAATGGTTAAACTCAATCCATGGGGACGAACGCAAAGACAATTGACGACGTGCGCTATGGCTTCTACCTCTAAAGTCAAAAGATCACCTCTTACGTATTCGACAGACATGATTGAAATGTTACTAGATTTTGTAATCCTTCATATATATAAGAAAAAAGAGATCACGTGACATTCAATACTTTAATGACAAAGTTCAAGAACAAACAAAAAGTTCAAGGACAAATATTCATATGTTCAAGGACAAACAAAGTCAAATGTTCAAGGTTACAAAATGTTTATGTTACAAAAAAGTCACTGTTGCATCTCTTCATTGTATCTTCTGCACTTGGGACAGATTTCCAGCATTTGTTGATTTTGGTGATCGTCAGCACCCACACATTCGGGATGAATGGCCGCATAGATGACCTCTTTGACTTCGGGTTTTTCCTTTTTCATCTTTTTCTGGGTCAGACGTTTCGGTTCCTTTTTCTTTTTGATGAATTTCAAAACTTTCAGTCCGATCCGGGTCGCTACAAAGTCGACGGAACCGTCATCGAGATGAACGAACTCGAACTTGCATTGTTTCGTGGGTTTGTCCACCAATTCGAAATGGCCACCCAAGTGTTGATCCATTTGTTCCTGAAATTTCATCAGTTGTTTGACATCTCGTTTCTGTTGTTTCTCCAGTTGTTCGCGATGAACAATTTCTTGATATTTCATAAAGTCATCGTACGAATCGATCCCCATCTTGTGCCTTTGTTCTTGATAAGCGGCTATTTCTTTTCGCAGTCTTTCACATCTCTGTTCCGTGTCGTCATCTTTTTTTGGAGTTTTATCGACAACAGCAGCAGCAGCAGCAGCAGCGTTCTGTTCACACGTCTGTTCCATTCTGAAGTTTTTGTCTGAATGAAGTGACGCTTGAATAAAAGTTCCTTATATTATGTTGAAACGACCTTGAAATTACCACCGCCACATCTGACCTCAAAGAACTATTTTAAAATCTTAAAATAGAAATTTCTGGAGTCGGGTAATTCTTCAATGGCATAGACATCAGGTAATTCTACTGTTTTTAAGTCATCGTCATCGATACCATTGGCAAGGAATCTTATCACCGACTTTAATTGTATAAACCTGAGACTAAGTCCCCATCCGGATAATTTGAACTTGTTTGCTTTTTTAACCCATTCTCTTCTATCTATTCTACGTTCTCCGTCACATTCGATGACTTTGATAAATCTATCGTCGACCGAATCGATGGAATCTTCTTGTACTTGGTTGATGTAAATCCTGATGGGATGAGGTAACTGTTCTAAGAGTAGTTCTCTCTTCAATGGATGTTTACATTCTCTGATCACTGCTCTAGCGGCGATGTCTTGTAGAGATTGCATTTTGAATTGACTCATTAACTTTAACTTGCATCCCTCGTCTGGTTTCTTCAACGGATCCATGATTTGATGGCATTGTTCAAAAAGTTTCTTGTATATATGTGTACAAAACGTCCTTGACCTTGTTACTTCTTCAGTTTAAATCCGTGTGCACTTGACCTTTGAAATCCCAGGACATCCATCTTGTCTTCCAGGTCGTGCCTTCTCAAGGTCGCAGGTAGTAACGAATTGGCCCAGTAAATGTGTCTCATGTCGGTAACGGTACACGTGGGTGGCACGTACACGCGGTTGTAGGCGTCTCGACACGTACACATGCATACGCCGTTGATGGGGCAGTATAGGATGGGTAGTCTTTTGACGGCACGGCGTCTGACATTTTTCATGTAGGCACATTGGTGATTGAGTCTACAACACACCCGTTTCTGTGCCCTGGGTTTGATGATCAGTTTGTCTCTTTTGTCCGATACTTGAAAGAAAGTGTTATCTGCCACCCGGATACCGTACTCGTACTCGCGAGGTCCTCTCGTGCCGAATGCCCAGTGATACCAGTAATCGATCATGTCCACGTGCACTTGATTGATTAAAATCCGGATTTGTTGCGGTATCTGTTTCAATAGTTTCTCTCTTTGAAGGGGTGGTTGAATTTCCTTAATGACTACTCTGGCAGCTAACGTTTGAAGGGTAGGCGTCTGTTGGACGGGTCGCCTTAAATGGTACCCGATGAAATCTAGATCGTAAGGTAGCAAGTGCAATTCCCTCCTCACTCGTCCATACGTATGATATTCGTTAGGTCGATAATCGTCCGTGCAATACACCGTGTGATTATACGTGTCCTCGTCTGGTATCTTTATCGGATTCATGATTTAATACTGATGCCAACAATCCAACGTCTTTTATATATATACATATATGTACACGTCCTTGACCTTTTAACCGCACACCATTTTGACATATTTGCACTGAGGACTGAATCTAGCATGTTCTTTGTAAGCGCAGTCATTAGGTTCCCAGAACTTGAGTCCTAATCCACATTGGAAACAGACGACCTTGTCCCCAATCTGGGAATAGAATAATCCAGAACGTGCCATGTCCTCGACCTTGGGACATCGCAAGTATCTAGGCCAAGAGTCCTTGAACGTTTTGAGACGTGTGGAATATCCCACGTATTCTGGATACAGCGGTTGTAAACTGTAGACTTTCTGAGGTTCGGGAGCCAGCACTATTTCTTGTTCTATACTGCGGCGATAAGTAGGAGTAGCAGGAGGAGGAGGAGATTTCTCTTCCCATAATCTATAGTAAGAAGGTACCGAATCGGTTTCGATATCGTTCTGGATAGAATGCTTGGCAAAACCACTAGCGTCCATCGAAGAGGTGCTTCCTTGTCCAGCCATCGTGAACAAATGATGGTGTGGAGAAGAAAACAGCTCTTTTATAAGAAAAGAAAAAGTCACGTGATTCAATTGCAACTCTTTTAATGGTACCCCGCTAACACAACGTGTCCGACAAGGATTAGGGTCGTCCCATTGTCAGACACTTACAATTTTATTGTGTAATACAGAAATATATACAACATGAAATGTTCAAAGAATAAAAAGGCCATCATAGTTTCGAGCAAGTCCGGTGGCGGTCTTTTCGACGTGGTCGACACTTTTGGCATTTCTGTGGAGGGACTGGGGGGATCCGATATCGTCTCCGAAACCATTGGTACACGTAACGGTCGTTCCAAAGTTTCTCCATCCCCCGGGGTGTTTTGGGATGAGGTAGTATCTGGAACGGGTTCCGAAGTCCTTGACTTCTCTTCTTCAGGAAATAAATGCAATAATGTCCGCATACGCTGGTCTCGTCGCTTTGATAACACACTGGATTGTACGTCATTTGTCGACATCTCGATGCCATAAACCGTTCAAATTCCCGGAGGGGTGGTAATCCGTAACTGTCAAAATATTCTCCTATCCCGGTACGGGGATCGATGTAGATACACACCCAATGTTCACCTGGTTCCGATGCCGTATCCGTATTCAAGACGAACGTTTGACCTATAGACGTCGAAGGTAAACGGTCCCTAGCATACACCCCGCCAAAATGAGGTCCCACGTCGGGATCTTGAGATAATATATCGTAGATCTGAGAGGTGCTTAGTCCTTGCATGATTTGTTAGTAATCCACACTGACTTCTCTCTGCTTGTTGATCTCCAACACGTTGTCGAATTCTCCGTACACGATACAGTTGATGGTGTTTGCCAAGGCTGCTGAAAACTGCAGTTCTATTCTCATGTTCCCGGTTTTTATCAGGTGAAATTTCTCGAAACTCTGAGCATTCTGATCGGGAGTGAAATCGTAACCCCACAGGGTAAATCCGTTACCGTATTCTTTGTAGCTGATGGCGGGTGCCCAGTCTTCTCCGACACGTCCCAAAGCTTGATACAGGGACATGTATGAGCGCAGGTAAAAGTTATCGTCAAAATCGGGTTCAAAAGGGCGGGTATTCTGTGTTTCTCCGTTCAGGCTGATCTCCACCTTGGTACAGTTGAAATGTTGAAAATTGAACGGGTTGGTACCGATACTCCCGTTAAAGGCCGTATTCAACACCATGCCCAGGAAAACTCTCTTGGGTAATTGTCCGGCAAAGACGTTGTCCGTGATTTTAGAGCGGGTACCGGCAGGAATGGTGAAGGACTTGACTTCTACCCGTCGCAAGGGATACTTGGCCGTACTGCTATTCAATAATGCGTTGGCTCGATTGATGATACCGGGCATCGGACGCACTTTGCGTACAAATAACATCATGCTGGAAATCTTGATTTTTCCGTCGGCAGTGCCAAACAAACAGAAAGGGGTGCTGGCACGATTGAATCTCAGACGTACATCGACACCGTTGACCAGGTAATTCTTTTGTTGAAACATGTCCAAGTGGAGACGATCAAAGAGTTCCACTTCCTTACTTCCCTTTATCAAACTGTGTCTGGCTCTCAGAGACTCATTGTAATCGTCTTCAGTTTTGTCGTCTTGGTGGGGATTCCCAGCATCCATCTTTCCCCCTTCATCTTTGACCCACAAATTGCTGGCTTTGATAGATTTCTTCAAGGTATCGGGTCTGTAAGACAACAAGGTCTCCAAATAGGCTCGATACGGATACGTGTTGGTACTGGGTGAAATGATTTTTCCATTCAAGGACAGATCGATCTCGTTAAACATGCTGTGTAAGAAATTGTTGACCGGGGTCGTCTGGGTATCGTTGGCCAAATCGGTGTTATTCGTTTGGGTAATCTTGAGTTTGATGTACACGTAAGTCTGTGTCAAATCCAAAAAGTCTTCACCGTGACCTTTGATCTCGAATTCCACTGGTGCTCCGGCATTCCTGTTGTCTATGGCATTGAGAGGATAGTATTCTTCCCATTGAGCTTTCTCTAAAACGCTCATGGTTTGAGGAACCCGATCAATCTCTAATCCCTCCGTTGAACATTCGCATGATTCGCGGTGCATCATCTTGGACACTAATCAAAGATGTCTATCGTTCTTCTAATGATTCTTTTGACTTTTTTTCTATTAATCCTGCTGGCTTTTCTCAATCTTTTTCCCAGAATCCTCTTGAGAGCTGCTGACCTTCTCCTTCCACGACCTCTTTGCAAATGAGGCCTTGACCTTTTGACACGGCTTTTATGGGTACGTCGAGAGGCGGCTGAGGATGCTGGTGGTGGTGGTGGTACTCTTCTTCTCTTCTTTCTTCTCATGCGATCTACCACGGCTTGTCTCATATTCTTTTGATGGGTCTGTACCTGTCTCTTGGGTGCACGGGCGTCTCTCATCACGTAGGGGGCTTCCCTGGCGGCCGCGTATGCAAATTGTTTACCCCGGGTCATTAACGAGTCTTTGATAGGTTTACCGTGCATCAGGTCCAGTCCCACATGAAAAGCCGACTTTAAAGCTTGGGGACCAATTCGCTTCATGGCCGCTTTGGCTATATCCATGAATCCTCGTCCCGTCTGATGATAAGGTCTCATCCAACGTCCCACATACCCTCCCCCTCTTCCTCTCTGTCGCGGAATTCCTCGATGTACGATCATAATTGCTTTCTCTGGAAGTGTAGTTTCACGATGGCTTTACCGGAAAAGAATGGCACTTTTTCTCCCATGTCGTTCCTTATATGGATATCAATCGTGTCGAAATAATGCTTGCTGATCGGAAGATACTCCCGATGTCTTCCTTCCCATTGCGCATGGCCATTGGTATTGTTCTCTTTCTGGTTCTCAAAAGGAATGATTCTCATCAACTGTAGATTCTGTGAACCCACAATCTGTGTTTGCACCACATCACTGTACAAGTACAAGCCACTCATGCCCATGTAGACGTCCGGTGGTACGGGGGCTAATTGGTTGGTACGTAACCAATGAGTGGGATGAAAAGAAAGGAGGGGATCTCCAACAACACGAGGTTGCAGCACCCACAGCAAAATCCCAAAACACCCATGCAAAAAACACAGAACAGATACCCACAGAAAGAGACGCAAAAGGGACAAGGAACACCAACTCACAACATAGAAACATAAAAGACTACACATAAACCAACGAGACCAATGGGCAACCGGTGCCGACTTTGGACGGCCATTTGTCACGCAAGTAGCAAATGGTGTGGTTATCCTGGATTACGTGCGCACAACCCTCTCACTTCTCCAGTTACCTAGAGGTCTCGAAGAACGTACAAATGTGGTGTAAAACAACCTCCTCACTGTAAGATGACGTCACACAAACAAGACCGCGAAACGCAGAGGCCCCAGAGACACAGATGAATATGTAAATGGATATAAAAAGAGGGCATGCGTAATACAGTCCGTGCTCTGCCGGCTGTAGCGAGCTCATGTATGTAATCACCCGAGGAGTCCGACTGACATTCAGAGAGGACAGGTGGTCGGGGCCCTGTCTTCTCTAAAGAGGTTTGGACAGGGCCCGTCATGGAGTCCCGTCGTCACAGTCAGTCAGAGTGCAAGTCTTAAGAATGCGCTCGTACAAGACTGTATATTGGTCAAGTACCAAGCTTAGTGTCCGTCTGGTGACATTAGGATCATATCCACGGTATAAAAGGCGTTTGATGACTCTGACGCATTTTCGATACATATGCTGTCTACCTTTGATCCTTCTTATTTTGTTAATTATGTCACCATAAAATGCAGGTTGTGAAATACCTAAAGTAATATACTCCGTTGCTTTTATGGGTCCGAATTTCAAAAGAAGTTGATCATAATTTTTGTAAAATTTCCAGAAAGTCTTTACTAGTTTGTGAAAGCGAAAACCTTGACCTAAAAGTTTCTTGTAATTTGTAGATTTCTATTATGAAAATCCAAAACATCAGTACATGCTCTAGCATACCGGATGAGCTGTGAAATATAGATACCGTATGACGGTAATCTAGGGACATGACGTATGTACCGTAATCTAGGGACTACCGTGTTGCGTGGTGAGGAATCCTAGTTGTAAGGCTAACCGATTACAGAATCGGACGAAATAAAAATGTATGGTATTAATGGTAGCTCCCGTAAATTCCAACGCCACACGATTGTAGGACGTGTTGTATACCAATCGAATCTTGTTGGGGTTGGGGGGATTGGCATCAGAGCCTTTCATCACCGGATCAATGGCATGTTCCAAGGCGTAATTGATTTCATCCACCAGTTCCCGCGCCGATCGGTAAAAACCATGTTTAATCGCTATCCTGAGGATATTGGCCCTAGGGTTTTGAACTTCACCTCTCTCATTGGTAGGTCGTGCTAGTCCCGGAATCTCACTCAATGTGTGGGGTGTCCTACTCTTCATAGTAATCCGGTATCGATTGGTATCCGAAGTGTGCAAAATAAAACTCCCAGCACCTTGATAGTAATAAGGCACCACAATTTCAAAGTAATTACAGCCGTCATCCACATTATTCAGAACGGTAGGATACACTACTTCCGAAAGGGCCACTTCCCAGTCTCTTTCCTCTAATTTCATAGTTTGAGGTAATCGTGTTCGAAACGTTGAAATGGTATTGCCCGGGAAATCCTGCATCGATCCATCGCTGGGTAAAGTGACGTAAAAGTCACTCATGATGATGATGATCCTTATTGGTGTGTCCTTCTTCCAGGTAGTTTAGATTCTGACATCTTTAAGGTGGGACTGGGCATTATATAACCCATGCAACCACTCAACATGACCATCCAAAATTCTTTGTTGTCTTTGTCCAGGGCTAAGCAAGCGATGCTGGCTATAATGACCGTCATGGCCAGAATCATTTGAGCAAAGAAGACGATCTGTCCTTTGGGTAGAGCTTCACCACACCATTTCCAACGTACGGAGGTGGTAGAGGGTTCTCTACTCCCCAATCCCACGTCTACCGTATCATGTCCTTCTGGGGGATCCATGAATCAAAACTAGGAGGATATCCTTTCCACCGGACCAACACTTCCTCTATCGTTTTCTTGCCCACTTTCCGTTTCCGGGTTTTCAAAATGTCTTCCACTTCGTACACGTCGTCTCTCTTGATCACTTTCTGTAATTCCGACTCGTAAAAAGTACCTTCCAATTCTTCACCGTGATCGTCCTGAACCACGTAAGCGTAAGGTACGCGTCCCACCACTCGACGTTTAATGGTAAACAGTTCCGTCGTCCAATTGGGGAGATATCCTTTCTCGAAAGTGTGTTTGGCTTTACTGATTCTGACGCGATCACCCGCCTTATATATAGGTTTCTGCTTCTTCTGGACTCTTTGAGGGGCATAGGCATACAACCAGACGTCCAAAACGTTTTGGTGCGTCACGTCCCGAGGGGCTCTCCCGATGGTGGAATGCTTGGTACTGTTGTAGCCTTTAACCAAACGGGGCAAGACCTCCACGTATCTCCTGGTTTTCTTGTGGGTAAAATATTTCCACATCCGTCCTTTCAAGGTCCTTTGAAACCGTTCTACGATACTGGCTTTGGTTTCCGTGTTATGGGTGGTGAAAAAATGAATGTCTTCTTCTTTCAACATCTTTTGAAATTCCTTGTTGAGAAATTCTTTGCCTTTATCCGTTTGGAAACGTCTAGGTTTCCGTCCTTTAGCTCTTTTCAAGATGGCACCAAACCCTCGGATCATTTCTTTTGACGTTTTGTTTTTCAAAGGTTCCACCCAGGCATACTTGGAAAAGACGTCAATGACGCAGAGTAAAAAGGTGTTCTTATCGTTCCAGTCTTTCATGCTAGAGACATCGGCTAAATCCCCTTGCCACTGTTCGTCCATGGTAGACACGATAGTACGACTACGTCTGAATTTACGTTTGATCGGTTTGTGTAACGTATACGTCGATTGTTCTTGTATCCAATCCACCACCTCTTGTTTGCGCACCACTTTAGGATAAATACGTTTGGCCTCTCTGTACAAAGCCTGTATGCCGGCAAAAGCCACGGGACTCTCGGGATCGTAATACAAACGGTGTAAGACAGAAGGTAAATCTATTTTTTTCCGAACAACCATTTTTGAGGTGAGGAAAAGCCGGTGGGGAGTCTCAACCAACTTTTCTCCAAGTCCGACTGACTTTTCTTCCCGATGCCCGGTGTTTTTATACGTGGAGGGGTGGCTAAAATGGTAGAAGCGTCGACAAATCCACTCTCTTCGTCATCCTCGTCATCCGAATCTTTGCGGGCCGCCGCCGCTGCCAGCGTGGGTAAAGTAGGTGTCGATGAAGCGGCCGGTTGGCTAGTGGACGGTCTGGGGGAGGGTGCCACTTTAAAATGTTTGATGAATTTGGCATTCCTGACGTAATCTCTGGGCATATTCATTTCACTCAATCCTCGACTAAAGAGTTCGATGCCTTGAGGACGGTATCCTTTCCGTTCCGTGGAACGCACGGAATCACTGACCAAATCGATGATGTTGGCATTGGGAATCACTCTACCCCGGTACTTGACCCGTCCTTCGGGATCCCACGATAATATTTGAGGATGTCGTTGCATGTGTTGTAGCATCATCTTGGCTTTTCCACGCATGGGTTTAGGGGCACTGGACACGATCTGATCGATCAATTCTTCGGCCGGAGGTTCTATGGCGACGTCATTGGAAGCTGCTGCTGCTGCTGTACTAGTAGGTACAGTAGGTGCTGGTTTCGTTTTGGTCTTATGTAAATAGGTCCGGTACCGATGCAGTTCTTGTCCATACAAAGCAGCCTGTTGAGCCGGAGTCAAGTCTCCTCGTTGATTCAACGTGTCTAACGTTTGACCCGCTTTGACGGCTGCCGTTACTTCGGGGGGATAAGGTAAAGGATGGGGTAAAGATAAAATATCTTTTTCCCGACTCTGCTGCATCTCTTCCAAAAAGCTTTGAGGTACCAATACCATCTTGCGGGCCATCTTAGATTCCTTTTAGTAATAAAGGTGCGATCATGGATATCAAGGGTAAAATAGGTAATCCTTTACCGGTTTGACGGACCAGTGTTCTGCGGCGTTGTTGCACGGACAAACCCGGTTGCACCAGTTTCCTTAACACGTGCTTGCTAGGTGCCAATTTGCGTTTCTGACACTTGCTTAATGGTACCACCCCTTTTAAAGTGTTGTAAATGCACTCGCACAATTTACTTATGGTAGCGTTAGGTGCTTCTTGTAACACACGTTGTTTGAACTTGGTGGAATATCCTTTGTTAGCCAACAGTCTTAGGATATCCGCATGCGGTTTTAATCCACTCTTGCCCATGTTACTCCATCTATGTCTGGGTACACTATGACCTTTTCATTCCACCTCGCTGCCTTTTATACACGTTTGGCCATTTTCCAAGGTCCCCCTCTATCTCCCAATTTCTTGCGCGCCGTAAACTTGACGTTTTTTCTTCCGGGGGCATACCGTATGTGTTGGGTGGGACCCGACTGCGGGGATAAGCGTATGTGTTGGCGGGAATGAAAAGAGGTACCCGGCTGCGGGGATAGGCGTTGGTGGGAGGGACCCGGCTGCGGGGATAGGCGTTGGGTGGAGGGACCCGGTTGCGGGGATAGGGGCAGCATGGCTTGTAAATGGGGAGGGAGACCTATTTGACGGTCTAATGCTTGCAAAGCCGTCGTGGCCGGTGCACTTAAAGGGGTGGACGTCATAGGATGAAAGGTAGCTCTTCCCGTTCTTTGAAACTCGTCGGCACTGGCATATCCAACAGGTGTAGCTATGAGTTTTTGTGGGGTCTTCTTCTTCTTCCTCTGGGGTGATTTCTTTTTTTTCTGGGGTGCTGCCTTGGGTGCTGCTGCTGCTGCCTTGGGTGCTGCTGCTGCCTTGGGTGCTGCTGTCTTCTTTTTATTGGGTGCTGCCTTCTTAGGTGCCCTCCTCCTCCTTCTAGAAGATTTTTGAGGGGAACCGGTTTTGTATCCTCCACTCTTTTTGGAACGTATCGTATAATATTTCCGACGATTAGGTTCACGTTGCGGCCATTGTAGCATGGTACGGATGATGATACCACCTAAAAACCCGGCACCTCCTCGTCTCAGGATGATTTGACGTTTTTCGTCTGCCGACGAGTGTCGATCCGCTAAAGTTTTCAAGAGCTCGAAATTTCTCTTGACGTAGTTTTGGGTAGGTTTGGTCAAGGGTAAACTCCCGTTGATCATATTACGGGCACCCATACTGAACCATTTCAACAAGGCTTGACGTCCCAAATCCACCAAGTCTTGACGTTTGTTATCATCTTTTTCGTTCCGTAGTTTTCTTAAAATTTTCACCAGTTCACTAGAGGCCGAAGGTAACGCCATTTTTCTTTGATGCGATCGCAGTCTCTACCAGTGTGATACTGACGTCAGAATAGGTACCACACTCATTTTTATATGTTTTTGGGACTGTACACCACGATCCCTCCTGCCAGGGGGTGGTGGAACACGTCCGTTCTCAACCGTAAAGTATCGGGAGTAGTGGGTGTCATGTCTACCACCAAGTACCCGTGGGGTTTACTGGTAGCATCCTGGTACGCATAATTCAAACAGGGAAGTTTTAATTGTCTGGACAACACTTCAACTTGTGATTTATCTCGGGGATTTTTAAACAAGACCATGTAATGTGTATTGAGACTGATGGTGCGGTGATGGGTACTGCGGTCAAAGACGTTTTGTGTAATGTATACGACACTGGTATTACGATGATGTGCTTTGCGTGTAAACCAATCTACAATGTATTCACCGCTATGACCACCCATCATGTCGTCAAAGACCAACAAGTGTCTGGTGTTGAGGTCTGACACCAAGATTTCGTCTTCTGGTGGAATGTCCTTGACAAATTTGACTTGACCTTGCATACTCTCGTAAGCTTTTTGCCATTCACGATAACACCAAACTACTTTTTGAGGAGGAGGATGAATGACCTCGTCCTTGTATCGAACCAATTGTTTGACAAATTCGGTTTTACCGGAACGACTAGGCCCGGCGACCACCATGGTAAACTCGTGTTTAAACACGAAAGCACTCAAATCGTCTAACGTCTGTACGTGAGTACTCATGTTGAAAGAATGACAAGAGAATGCAAAGAACATTTTATTTATAAAGAACAAACAAAGTTTTCTTCAAACGTAGGTTCAAGAGAATGAATGTAAGCCAGAACTAATGTATACATCATAGGTATGTCATCATCAAACACTTGTGGATCATTAAACATGAGACGTAAGAAAAATATAAAGTCTTGCATGAAAGTTCCATCTTTACCGCCTTCAAACATGGCGTTGTAAGCTCCACAAAATCTCCAAAAACACTGCCTGTCTTTACATCCCGGACACTTGTGTCTCAGTCCCGACATCCGTAAGTTCATGCCTATGATACAGGTAATGATGTGATGTAGTGAAAACGACAAGTATTCGATTAGTGGGTAGGAGGGCAGTACAGCGTCATGGCTACTTTGGGCGTCTTTTTGGTGACCAGGATACATGGTGATCCGTCTTTAAATGTTCTCAAAATAAAGTGTTCGTCCCAATCCCAATCGATGTAAGGACAGTCCGCCGTACAAAAGTATCCAATCAAAGTTAGCAAAGTCAAAAACATCAGGCTGCTTCAATCAATCTTTGTCTGTTGTTACGACGTATGGCTCGTCTCAGACGTTCGAAAAAATCATCAAAGTCTCTATGGTACCTTCTTCTTCCTTGGAACCAATAGTATATGTACAGTAAGACAGCCAGCAACATTCTGAATGAGTGGTGAAAAGAATCAAGTCTTTATATATACAAACTGTTTAAACGTCCTTGACCTTTCAGAATCCGTAAGGTAAAGTGTTCAGGTTTTCCAGAATCTGACGTTTGTCATACACGATACGATAGTCCTTGGTCATGTCCTTGGAAAATAACTTGTGATCTTTCCCGCGTACAATCTTGGAAGGGTAAGTGACCGTGACCTTGTCCACATCTGTTTGATTCAATACCATGTTTTTCATTGTTTCGAAATTGATGATTTGACTGGTCTTGTAATCCAAGGTCATGCCCTTGACTTTGCACACGGTACTACCGTCATTCAATTGGTAAGCGTAATTCTTGGGTCCGCCCGACACGAAGGTAGTGATCTTTTTCCCGCCTAATTCGTCGGTCCAACATCCCAAACTATCTAAGATGGGGGGACTCCATTTGTGATCGTCGTGTACGTAGATGATGCTGTCGGTATCAAAGTACAGGACTCTGTCGTCCAATCGGCGCAAGGCATCGTACAATTTCAAGCGGGCCAAAGCTGTAGTGTAGCAGGCGATCACCACGTTGCCGAAATTACAAGGCGGTACGAAGTCGTCGTTCTCGGAAAAGTTGGCTAAGATGAGGTCCAGTTCGTCGTTCTCCTGGTTCTGAATCAGTTCTAAATGCATCACCTTCTTGGTATCGTCCTGCATAAGTTCCAATAGTTCTCCACGATCCGACAAGTACCTGTAAATGTATAAATTAGTATTACTGAAATATCATTTTGAATAAACACAAAAAATATGATTTTAGATTTGAAATAAAACCTTACCTGTTCTGAGTCAGTTGTTGGCGTTGTCCGAATTTTCCCCATAGGCAGTTTAAAAACATCTTGGCTATTGTTCTCAAGACCGGGTTTTTGTTGACATCTCCGAGTCTGATCCCTTCTCTCCGAAACACTTCTTTGATGAATTCGGCTTTCTTTTCCACGGTGTCACATTCGGGAGGAAATCCGCTAGCTTCCTGTTTGATTTTGAGGAACGTGTCAATATAGTCTTTGAACAGGGTCCTGGAGGTCTGAGGGAAATTCCACACTTCGTGAACACAGTCTAAAACATATCCCATTTCCAAAGCCATCTTAACTTCCTCGATCACCCAAGTTCCGGTCAAGGCTCGTGCTTGGGCGTTGTGAGTGCATCGGTAGTCCGGGCCGATCTCTTCTTTCATCTCCACGCAGGTGCGGCAAAGGGGGAACAGTAGTTTACCTCCGTAACGGTAAGGTAATACGGGATGGTACAATTTACGTGGCGGTATGATGCGGCATTTGATTAAGCCCGTGTAATCTCTGATATCGTCAAAGTTCTCCGTAATCAGAACCGGATGTCCGATAGGGAAAGTCCCGTGCTTTAGAACAGAGGGGTAGAGGGAACAGACATCGATGTAACGCATGTCTCCTTCGTCACAGTATAGTCTAGTAGCATTAGTTCTACCGCCAAACAAAGCATCTCTGGGTTGTAAGGGGTCCACGATTTCCTCGGCCATTTTCTTGGCGAACGCTCCGAATTCCGGATCCTCCTTACATCGGCGATCGTAATCGTGCTCCCAAATGTGTTCTACTCTAAATCCCAACTCGTTCAAAAAGTTTTGGCGGTCCTGGGTGGCTTGATACAGTTGCTGAAAGGTGCAGTCGTGTCTGACCGGATGTTCTTCCAATTTCATGTTGGGGTAGCATTCGGGACACCCGTGCCAGAAGCAACCGTAGAACTCGTAGACGGTCTGCATGTTCATGTTGTAGCCGTCGATAGACAGGTGGGCTATCTTCATCTCACCCCCGTTTCTGGCATGGCGGATGTCCTGGTTAGTCTCGTGGGCAATCCATCTCAACCATCTCAAAGCTTTGATGGAGTACTTCCGTTCGGGTGAGTATCCTTCCGGGGGTAAGATGGCTACAGTTTCCCTAGGCATGAAGTTGCGGCGGAAAGCTAGATTGGCTGTACTGGCAAAGGTAATGCATTCCACGAACGGGTCCACTTTAACGAGGGACAGGAGGGTACCTCTGAATTTACCGCAGCAACGTCTCAAGATGTCTACGTCAGACCTGCAGTATTCCTCCATCTCTTTGGCAAAGTTGAACTCCTCTCTCCTCTGCACTTTGTTTTGGTACCAAGCCAGGAACTCCTCTCGGGCTTTGCCTCTCATCCCGTCGGGTATGTAAGTCTCGATAGGTGGATACAGTCCCACATAGTTTTGGTTGGCTGTAGTGTTGAAGAGGTGAGGGAAGTAACCCTTCTTCAGCTCGGTCAGTCCAAAGGCAGATGGTAGACGGCTCAAGGCATCGGGTAGGAAGTTGTAGGAGTCCACAAACCTCACACCGTGCGCAGACATCGTCATGATTTTAGCACCATTCATCAGTACCTGTTTAAAAATAAATAAAGTTTTTTGAATTTCAAATAAAGTTAGAAATATTCAAGAAAAAGAAAAAAATTAAAACTTACATCTGGTTTGATACAGGCTCGGTTCACCAAAAAGTGGAGGATGAATTGGCCGTCATATCCCTTCATGTTGTGGGCGATGGCTGTGGCTCCCTCATGACACATCTTTTTGATATTTTTGTCGTTGGTGGTACAAGTGTTGAACAACCAAACCATAAATTGGTCCAGGGTGGTCTCCCCCTTAAAAATGACTTCGCGTCCGCCTCCCGGTAGGTTGGAACATGTCTGACAGTAGTCTTCGATAGGTAGGTTAATGCAAGCTTCACAGGCCCGATGAACCACGCAGAAGTTGGGGATATGCTCTCCGGTTTCCTGGGTACACTCGAAATCGTAGAAGATGTACAGGTCGCTCTTCTTCTTTTTCTTTTTCGGGATGGGTACCGTCTGCACGTAGCACAAGTGTCCCTCTCCCACCTGCTCTTTACAGATGCTACAGTAATGGTCTTTATCGGCACATTTATGGACAGGTTTCAAACGCTTGGTGATCCAACTACCACATTCCTCGCATCTAGTCATTAGGTCGCATACGCTATTACCGGACTTGTTGGGTTTGAAATGGTTCCAGTAACATCTCATACTATGGAAATTACCACCACAACTGTTACATTCCACGTTAGCGTCTTCCCATGGGCAAGGGGGTGAGGACAGGCACCAGTAACAGCGGATAGGACAGGCGTTGCGATGACTGTCAGCATTTCTGTATCCCACATCGCAAAAGTCGCAGTAGTATTGGGATTCTACCAAACCAGGCATGGATGTGATGGCGTCATAATGGTTATCGGTGTACAGTACATGAAGGATCTTGGGTCTGATTCTATCATTGGGCGCGGTCCCTCTGTAAAGAGAAAAAAATATTAAGTACCTGGAAACACAAATCTAAATTCAATGAAATGATTATAATGATTATGAAATAAACTTACTTGTACAGAACGTCAAATTTTAGACTTTTGGCAACTGCATTCTGCTGGTAAATTTTCAGCCTGTAGTTAGGTGTCAGGACTTTCTGAAACTTCTCCCATTCAGCTGGACCGCACCCATGCTCGCTAGACACCCCTGCCTGGTCGCATAAAACCTTTGCTCTTTCTTTCTGCAACTTGTAGTGTTTGGGTTGTCTGATCTTGTCCCATTCTCTTTTCCATTCCTCGGATTCCTTTTCCGGCTTGTTGATATGGACCATAGTCACGACGATGGCACGAGACAGGCACATGTGGTCCTCGTCGTTTTCTATACGAACTATAGATCTCTTCCCTTTCCTGAAGTTTTCCTGGTCTGTGTGCAGGTGTTTCTTACTGTTCCCGCCGCTTCCCATAGGCATCTCCACATGTAGCAAATCAATGGTGGTCTGGCCGTCCTCCATTTTAAAGTCCTCGTTGGATTGCTGGACCTTTTGAACTTCTTTTAAAATGGCGTCCCCGGACATCTCGGTACTCTGGGAGAACGGGATCCAGATTTCGGATTTCAAGGAAGGGTGGTGTACGATGGCCCGTACGTAGTCAGCATCCTTGATCCCGTTTTCGTCTTTCAAGTCATCTACCAAAGTGTTCATGATCTTGGGCAACACTTTAGGGAACTGGGTGGGTGTAATGTCCTTACTCATATCTTTGAATTGTACCGTATACTTCTTTCCCATGGTCCTAAATTTGCGGGACTGGTAGGCCTTGTTGACATTGATGTCGTAGTAATCCCGTACATCTTTAGCGTCAAAGTCCCTTTGTTTGTTAGTTTCTTCTTCTCTTTTTTCCCTCTGGGTAGATTCAACATCTTCCCGGGTCTTTTCTCTAATGTCAGCAACAGTTTTCTTGTCAGCAGCCATCTCGGTCTCTTGTCAAGGACAAAATGATGTTGGCTCTGTGAAAATTGGGGTTTATATATACATAGGGAATTCTAGAAAATTCGGTCACGTGACTGATCACGTGATCACGTGTCATTTGACCTTGAGTATGACCTTGAGTATGACCTTGACTCTGACCTTGAACGGGAAAGACACGTGTCACATATATATTACCTAAAATATTCTTGGTAAGGTTCTGCCTGACCTTAATGTACTAACCATTTATTCTACAGGATTCCAGGTGACTGACATTATTGTACTGACCGACTTTTTTATAGCGCGCCCAACATTAATGACGTCATATGTTCTTGACACTTCTATACAATTCTTACTGGCAAGTAGCCAGCGCGTGCCGTTGACACGAAAGGTTGTTTGAAAGTCAAAGTAGCACGTGCTGTTGACACGAAAGGTCGTTTCAAAGTCAAAGCTGCAGGTGCAGAGTAAATGACGTCATATGTTTTTGACACTTCTACACAGTTCTTACTGGCAAGTAGCCAGCGCGTGCCGTTGACACGAAAGGTCGTTTGAAAGGCATATGTTCTAGAAAGTTCTCACTGGCAAGATACCAGCGCGTGCCGTTGACACGAAAGGTTGTTTGAAAGTCAAAGTAACACGTGCTGTGAAAGGTCGTTCAAGTGCACTTAGAGCTAGGACATATGCAAATTAGATAGAACACTCTAGAACAATGATTTGAGTATATATTTCACACACATTTTCAAAGCCAGTCATTCATGCTATGTGCTTCATAGGAGACACAACTAAGATGGCATCTCAACAAGTTTCTGATATTGATTTAACCAACTTTGACTTTCAATGGCCAAACGGCAATGTACAGCAGCAGCCTGCAGACAACAAAATGGACGACATCCATAGCAATTGTCAGCGCATGACTGCCATGATGGAAGATGTACAGACATCCATTTCCAAGATGCAAGCCGACATCCAAACATTGATGGATAACAAGAGAAATGCCGAAGAGGGAGGAGACGAACCGCCTAAGAAGAAAGCTAGATACGTATGTTACAATTGTAATGAAGAGGGACATTTTGCTACCGAATGTCCTCAGCCGCCCAAGAAGCAGAACGACATTTGCTACAAGTGCCAAGGCACGGGACACTGGGCCAAAGACTGTCCTGTACAACAGGAATACAACACGTATCCAAACAACTACGGAAGCTACAGGCCAAATTACCCCAGACCTATCTACGGAGCAAATAGAGGACGACCCATCTATGGAGCAAACAGAGGACGCTCACCTATGGCGAGTCAGAATGTGAGGCCACAGTACAGTGCATAGACTTTTGAAATATGTACAATGTTGAATAAAATATGTATAAACTTTCAATTTGTCTTTATTCTTTTTCATCTAGTTGTAGGGGGAAATTATTCCTTCCACAAATAGATGATTTTCTAGAACAACACTTAAAAATAAAACTGGGACTTTCCTAAATCCTTAATATAGAATTGGGAATTCCCTAGGAATTTAGGAATTCCCTTGGAATTTACCATGGACTTTCCCATTCTATAAATAAACACGGAATTCCCCTCGGAATTCCCCCTTTCCCATACACAAAACACGGAATTCCCCTGTTCTAAAAATACTACCCATCTATAGAGGCTTCTTACACTACTCATGAATAAACGGCTGGACGCCCCCCCCCCCTTTGGGCTGACCTCTCTGTCCTTTTAAAACTTTTCTTGATCCGCCCTCCCCCCCCCCCCCCCGGCAATTGGGGTTCTGGATCCGCCCTTGATATTAGAGAGGTACTGTAATCCAGTAACAATGCGCGCTGCCTGATTATTTTTTTTCCAATTTATGCTGATCAGCCAAAGAACAACCATCCCATAATTCGCAGGCATACTCAAGACAGGGAAGAATGAATGTATTATAAATTACATCTAATGAGTAACGACTAAGAGAATACTTCAGTTTTCGCAAAACATTTTCTTTTTTCATAGAATTTTCACATATGCAATTTATGTGATTGGACCATTTGCAGTCGGAACTAAAGAGAATACCCAGATGCTTACGAGAATTAGTATTGTATCTATGGATTCAACTTCACGATTGGAGATTAGTAATCATACGTCAGTTTTCATATGATTAAAAGAAACTAACCAATTTTGGGACCACACATGAATTTTGTCAAGATCTGTATTTAAAGTTCTCGATATCATTGATACGCTTCTATAGAGGAATGAAGGAGAGATCAGACGCGCGACACTTTCAAGATCAGTGGCGGATCCAGCGCCCTCTTTGCCGGGGGGGGGGGGGGGTCAAGGGGCGAATTTTGCCGATTTTTACTGAAAATGGGCCAAGTTTTTCCAAGTTTATTATCATCTCATCACCTCAGTTAATACAATGGTATGGAGAAAAATGTTATACATGGATATAATATTGGACAGAAATGGTGTATAGATTATGTTGACAATTACAGGTGACAATACAATGCTTACAGAGAGAACAAAAAATATAAATGAACAAAATGCATTTTCTTTGATCTAGGCTCCATGTGAAGTTCGAAATTAAACATTTGATCTATTAATTATATGGGAGAGAGAGAGAGAGAGAGAGAGAGAGAGAGAGAGAGAGAGAGAGAGAGAGAGAGAGAGAGAGAGAGAGAGAGAGAGAGAAAAGAGTTCCAATAAGTATGTTAAATTCTTATCGCCAGTTTTTCTTAAATATTATTCTTATAAATGCACATAATTTCTTAACTACTGATTGTTTCTTACAAGTCATGATTTTATTAAATTTGATAATATTAGGGTGCCTTAAAGTATAATTTGGAAGCATGAGTCTTCTTTCGACATAGTCTACATTTTCTTTGATCTCTTGGAATGTTTGCCCACCTACCCTTTTCAATCGGTAAATAGTGGTTACAGGTTCTAAATCTACCAAAATATAGTGATTTTTTTTTAAAAGTGGGTCAGTGCCGGGGGCGGACGCCCCCTCCGCACCCCCCCCCCCCTAAATCCGACACTGAAGATTATCACCAAATATCGTTTTAAAACTTAGATTAGGCACGGTCCATTTGATATTCTGGGGGGGGGGGGGGGGGGGGGGGGGCTTGGGTTTTTTGTCGGAGCAAGATTATTTTTTTCGCCCCGGACCGGCTTAGACTCTATGGTGATACATATGTATCTATTAATAGTGATAAATGATATTGATAATGTATTTTTAAGGAAACCTCTTTTTTCAGTCACATGTATACTTTTGATATTTCTAAATATGAACTTGCCATTAAAGAAGAAAAGTATGGCGAGCGAAGCGAGCCTAAAAAATTTCATATAAAGTGAAAACTGTGGCGAGCGAAGTGAGCCTAAAAATTTTCAGGAATTTTAAGTGAATTTTATGGTTATTCTTCAAATTCAGATTACTTGTAAGAGCAAGATTATTTTTTCTGTCACACCATAGGCAAATTTATTTTTTTTTCATCAAAATTCAAAGCAAAATTATTTTTTTTCAAAAAAAAAAAAAAAACCCAAGCCCCCCCCCCCCCCCCCCCCCCCCCCCCCGAATATCAAATGGACCGTGCCTTAAGAAGAGAAAAGGTATGGATGTCACTAGAAATGATCAATATTTGATAAAAGAAGTAGAGATAGTACATTATTTCTTTCTCTCTCGCTCTCTTTCTTTCTTTTTTTCTTTCTTTGCGAACCAAAAATATTTATTACTTGACTCGACTTGACTTGGAACGAGTAAGCGTTTTGTCAAGTCGACTACTTGTTCTGTTTATTTTGATTTTCAAAACAGGAGAATGCGTGGCGCCTTTTTCGAGAAATTTGAATAAAAGTAAGTATTTGAGTTAATTGATAAATCAAAATTTCATAGGAAGAATAACTGAATGTTTTTACACTCATAAAGGTCCTTTTAAAGGGTTGACCAGATGTGTTTCTTCAAATGAACACATATCGAATTTTCTCTGACCACAATGATAAGAAGTTGGCATAATTTTTGGTTTACAATTTTCAATTTTAATCAGCAAATCTTGTCAGAATTCAACACCTTCAACTCAAAGATTGTAAGATATTCATGTCAATTTCATTTGTAAACATTGTTCAGATGGTCACACAGATTTGCGATTTGGCCGATTTTCAGTCAGGGGTGCTACTTGAACAAGTAATTAAAAAATTACTTCTACAAGTAATTATCTGACTGATATCAAATGTACCCATGATTTAGTAAAATAATGTCTTATTTCCTATGGCAAGTAAGAAAATACAGCAGTAGAAGGCAAGAGCACTTCCATTATTTTCAAAAGGAAATAACTTTCTTAGAAGAAACTTTTTGAGTTAAGAAAGATAGCCGAAATTGTAGCCAAATTTCACTTAAAAAGTTGCAAATTTGTGCAAGTTTGTAACCTTGTAGATTTTTAAACAGAATTTTCATCCCAATAGCAATAATTTTTCCTGTAAATTCAGACTTTCCTTTTCAAAATAAAATTTAAATATAATGTAGAAAATTGGCGCCTTACTTACTACATATATAAAGGTGATACTCACCGGCTCAGCTCAGCATGTATTGTAAGGCGTCTCACCCTGCATTTTCCCGTCTTTATCCTTCTATTGTACTCGCCCCGTCCTTCTTATGCGTGAGTGACGTCTGTCTGTGGTTCTCTAGTGTTCCTCGACTATTCTGCCCTTCCCCATATCGTTTTACCCAGTCTCCCTCAAAACACGTCTGCCTACCCGTCAAGCTGGATCCAAAGAGAGCGGAATACAAGTCCGTCAGCTCGTGCGCTGCCGCGGTTCAATCTGATTGGCTTAGAACATGGCTTGACCCTTCGTGCCCCCATATTGGCATATCCTTACGCGGTGTTAAAGGTCAAGTAACCCCATTTTACTACACTCCCCCCAACTTTCTTTATAAGAGGGGAGTGGTATTCCACAAATCTTGTCACTGGAATTGGATGGTCTTCGAGTTCTAAGCAGCTTCTTTCAAGTTCCCGGCTTCAGCTCACTGTACGGTGGGAAGCTTTAAGCATCCCCTAAATCTGCATCCTGCCAATCAGTAACTTTTTTGAATTTCAGTTTTCCCCACATCTCCAATATACTGAGTAATCTTGCTGTGTAATCTTCTCAGACCTCTAACTTCTTTTCCACTGATCTTCTTTCCAGACAGACACCACCCATGCACTATCACAGTTCTGCTTTACATATTTACATATCTTAACTAACTTAAAACTTAAGAACATCACCAAGTTGTACCTCAACTTCTCTCCACATTACAACATATCTACTTTCACTAAACACTACAATACAGTACTTCTCATATATCAACCTTTTACTCTACAATTACTGTCATACTTCACATATAATACTGGCATAATCACTACAATGGGCCTCACAACTACAAATCTCTCTCAATGCCCTACTTTTCATCATCCACATATCATCAAAATCACACCAGTAATAAATCAGTACATCACACAACAGCACAACACTTATATTTTCTGACGTTTTGTATATCTTATATTTTTTTTTTAGCTTTTATATATTTTTTTTTCCACAGGTACACATCTCTCACACAACAAATACTTAAATCAATGCAGAAAAATCACAAAATCTCAGTGCTCTACTCAATACAATATTCACATCTACTTTTTAGTGCCATCGTAACAATAATCTACTAATCTCTCCCACATAATCTGACATCTTTGCCAATTCTACTTCATAATCTCCCCTACTCTACAGTTCATAATGTTCACAATGAGGGCTCTACATCTCCTGACTCTACCACTGTCTACGACAATATACCCTCCCATATCTCACTGTAAATACATCTCATCACTGCCTTACTTCAAAAATCTAGCACTAAATCACTATTTGCTCCAAAATACACAAATATATACTTTTCTCATTGCACTGAGTCATATTACATATAACATATACCTGCACTGACCATTACACAAAAACTGCTGCTCTAGTACATATACTCATACAATACAATCTCAGTTTTTCTACAGTTTCTCACAAAAATAGCACTCATAGTCAAACACTTCACATGGTTTTCATACACATCACTACAGAAACCAAACTAGTACATCTAAAACCGGGGCTATTAAAAATATTCTAATAAACATACTTTAACTTCACATCATTCCCATTTCACTCAGGAAACCCAAGACTCCTTCAATGTGCAATTTTCAAAAATGTTTTCATGTGAAGAAATCAGAATGTTGGTTGTAATATCCAAAAATAAAAATCTCACAATAAAAATATCACTTGGTCATTGGTCATTCCATAAATCAAAAATGGGTTACTTCTCTAACAGGTCATTTTCTTATCTAACATCTCTACACTTTTCCCACCTTTAAATGACTAGATCTTTGTATGTCACTCAAAATTATTCCCAATGATTTTTTATCCTCTCTTCTACACTCTCCCCACCTTTAAATTATAAGTGTAGACCCAAAATTGACAATTAACCAAAAATGCAGCACATCACCTCAACATATAGTTTCTTGTGCCATACATTACACTTGACCAAAAATTGCACATAATCAAAAATATCACATCATAAAATCAAATCTATACATATACATAAAATGCAAAAATCTACAATGTCCAGTTTTCTAATTTTTCCCCCTAACACCGTTATCTGTATATCTTCTCCCCGTTGCTGACATCTAGGTATTTTCTTCCCATCACTGACATCAAGGTATCTTCTTCCTATCACCAACATCTAGGTATCTTCTTTTTACCATCACTGACATCTAAGTATCCTCTTTCTGTAAAATCCATAGGTCTTTAAGTCCCCTTCTGTCCAAAAACTCAAATCATGGGCTTCTGAGTCCAATTATTAATCTGATGTATAGATGAGGAGATCTGTTTAATTTTTCTAATGTGGATTTGGGAGGGGATCGGGGCCAGGTAACCAATATGTGAAATACGGATGGCATATCTATGCCACTCTGTGACGTGCTGTTCTGTGCATACGGATGGCATATCTATGCCACTCTGTGAGGTGCTGTTCTGTGATTACGGATGGCATATCTATGCCACTCTGTGACGTCACATGGAGAGAGTGAGTATTTGGGCAGATTGGCACCGGGTCCCGACAGAGTACTACACCAGGCGACAGAACCTACCGAGGATAGGCCCGCAGCAAGGCCTCACGGTCCCTTTGGCTAATATGACACAATATAAACAATAATACTCTCCAATGGACAAGTAACCCCACGGAGTTTATGCGTGGTGAAAATGAGAACTCACGTGGGGGCACTTCCCCTTGGGAGAGAGCCAGGGATCTCGCTGCGGGTCCATACTCAGCAAGCTCTGCCTCCGGGTGGCGAAACCCTGCCTGAACCCAGCGGTACAATCGCTCGATAGTACCCTGGGGCCCAAACACCCACTCCGCCAGCAGCTCCAGGACCTCCACCCGTATGGCCTGTTGTCTAGTGTAATATGCGGGGTCCAAAAAGATGTTAAAGACGGCCGGCAAATGTAGCTCATGAACGTGGGCCTTTAATCTCCTTCCCCGATACGTGCACGTACTGATAGGACAGTACGTCATTCCCCGCCGGAGCCCGAAAGCTCCAATGTAGAAAATTGGCGCCTTACTTACTACATATATAAAGGTGGTACTCACCGGCTCAGCTCAGCATGTATTGTAAGGCGTCTCACCCTGCATTTTCCCGTCTTTATCCTTCTATTGTACTCGCCCCGTCCTTCTTATGCGTGAGTGACGTCTGTCTGTGGTTCTCTAGTGTTCCTCGACTATTCTGCCCTTCCCCATATCGTTTTACCCAGTCTCCCTCAAAACACGTCTGCCTACCCGTCAAGCTGGATCCAAAGAGAGCGGAATACAAGTCCGTCAGCTCGTGCGCTGCCGCGGTTCAATCTGATTGGCTTAGAACATGGCTTGACCCTTCGTGCCCCCATATTGGCATATCCTTACGCGGTGTTAAAGGTCAAGTAACCCCATTTTACTACAATAATTTATGATAATTGCTTAAAGCTTTACTCCTTTTATTTAAAGATAAGCCCCTTTCAATGAATATTACTTAAACAAGTAATTTTAAGGGAATGGTTTTACCTTGATATTTCTGTTACTGAAGCAATTATTACTGATATGAGTAGCCCTTATAACTGCTTGAGAACTTTAAATGTGTATGCTACAATCATTACTGATTACAAACCATCCATTGCCTGACTTTTTATGTATATTACTTGTATAAGTAACATGTTGCATGGACATCGCAAGTAAATCAGTTACTTTTAGAGGTAATCATTTTAGAAGGCAAAATTAAAAAGTTACTTGAAAAGGTATTTTTTTTAATTACTTGTTGAAGTAGCACCCCTGACTGATTTTGAATATAGATGAAATTTTTTTTTTCTAAAATTTGTAATTTCGATCAAAAGCTCGTAAGAGCATGTGTTTTATTTTTCATATGTACAACTAACTTTAACTTAATGTTATCTTGTCACCTGTAACATGTGTAAGTGAAATCATGGAAATCAATTTAAAAAAAAAGGCAGTGGCTCCGGATACTAATGTTAGTACCTTTAGACCTATGTCTCGGCATACGAACACAAATCGTAGTGAGCTTCTGCATATACATTTCAATTTTGTCATGGACATAATTTGCACTTTAATATCTAAGATAGATAACTTCTACTAATTAAAATAGTTCTGAGAGAGTGTATGAATATGGATGGATGCGAGACATAAAATAGTTCTTATCTGACTGACCAATGGTCATCCTATATCCTTGCGCATGCGTCCACAATTCCCTTATATTCTTTTTCCCCGCGATTTATAGTATTCTTACATATTATTTCTACAACGCATCACCTGTAATTTTCATGATGTTACAACTTTGAGATGTAGTCACGCCGATAAGTTTAGTTACAATTATACAATTTATTTATTATTTGATTCGCCTTATCGATGATTAATAGATTCTAAGAGAACTCCGGGAATCTTAGTTTTATTCAAGATTCACCACCCTGGTGACAATTTGGTTAGTTTTTTTTTTTGAAGGCATCTTGTGTTCAAATTGTATCTTTTTAGTGACATATTCTGAAAAGTTAATTAAGTGAAAAGCATGGAGTTGCATCTACATGTACGTATTTGTTATCGTCTCAAAACTTTCAAAAACTTCAACTTCCACTGCACACAACAGCCGACAAGTGCGCGTCTATAACTGATCAGTGATCACTATAATGATTGAGAGCATAGAAAATAGCCTCTTGTCCTGTTTGCTGAATTACAGATTATGCAGAATAAACTTGTATACCTTGATATGGTTACAAAAATCAACTTTTTATTTTGTTATGGACACATGACCCGAGTCACGTGACAGTTACAGACCAATCAGAAACATGTTCGTACGGCGAGACATACTTTTGTAGGTCTAAAGATACGAACGTTCGTATCTGGAACCACTGCCTTAAAAAAAAAAAATGTAGAAAAATGTTGGACATTAATGATGAATCATATTGTTGTGAAAAGAATGGACTCGAGTCAAGTCAGATAGAGATTTCTCTCTCCCTCCCAATACTCTGATTAAAATTTACATCTGCTTTTGCATTTTCTGCTCCTACACCAGAGAATATGTCAGTTTGACATGTTTGAAGGAAATGTTGGTTACCAGTACTTTCGACCGTATTCACTTTCGACCCAAGTCTTTTTGTCCTTTTGAACTTTCGACCTTTTTAGAGTTCGACCTGTCAATTTTTTTTTCGACTTGACGATTATTCGACCCGAAGACTTTTCGACCAATTTTGGGGTACTTTCGACCCAAGCGAAAAAACTTATTGAAAAAGAAAGATTCTGAGGTTTGATTTGACTTTTCTTACGAAAAAAGAGAAGAGAGCAATGAAATTGCTTGTAAGGAGACCAGTACAACTGGAAAGATTTTAATCCCCCTCCCCAAAATTTTGACACATATACAGTGGCAGATTCAACCGGGGGGCACGGGGGCACTTATGACATGCTTTTGGAAGCATTAAACTACTGTTTATCATCATATATCATTTTGTTCAGAATGAAATTTACAAAAAATGTACTATTGTAATTCGATGAAAAATAAAATTGCCATATTTTTCACTTAAGGTGGTTTTTGCTTGACGGCCGTCATATGTAAGAATCATGAAGTCATCTTTTTTGTCTCGGACTTGGATCCAGATTTTATAAGAATCAATGGAAACAAATTGTATGTCGAGGTCGAAAAGTCTCTCAGTGAAAGGTAGAAAAGTAAGGACGAAACGTATTCGACCTGGTCGAATGGTCTTGAGTCGAAAGTTCAAAAGGTCGAAAAGACTGGGGTCAAAAGTACTGGTAACCGAAATGTTTAACAAGTATTCTTTCAGACTGACAAAACTTTGCAGTACTTTTCATTGTTCGGACCGAAAAAGCTACTAAAACATCTGACATAAGTGAAACAGATTTTGACATCTCTGCAGTACAGTACATATATATGTCTGATGGCCACTTGCGTACGTCTTGCTTAAGCCTAGATCAGCATGATCTTGGCTCAAGCCTAGCTTAAAATTTCTATTTCGCTTGCACACCTGTACGACTTACTTGAGAGGAGCTCAGATTTGAGCAAAGATCTGATCCCGGTATAGGGTAGGTTTAAGCCTAGGTTCATTACTTATTTTTGCAAAATAAGCAGTTCTAATGTTGTGGAAATACAAATTTAGACAAAAACAACCATTTAGAGATACTAGCATTTAATGCACTATAACAAGACTAGTCAATCTAGAGATCAATCGAGAGTTTCTCGAAATACAACCCCCCCTTTTTTTTAAGTGCGGTCGACATGTATAAACATGTAAATTTCGTACTGTCCGTGCTTTTCAAAGGAGCTGTTGCATATATCCAACTGGGAATGCTTGCTTTGCAATAGATTCAACATGGAATCATAAGTAACATCATATTTTCAATATATGATTTCAGTGGCGGATCCAGCTTTTGAGTTAGAGGGCGCGTAAAATAATGGCGAGTTGGTCCCTAGCGGGTCCAGGGCAGAGCCCTGGTAGTGGGACCAGGCCCCCCCCCCCCCCCCCGGAAGCTAAAGAATTTCAGCCTTTTATGACCCATTTTCATGACTGAAATTGATTAATGAATTGAAATTGATGCATTTGACAATTATGTTAACTAACAGGTAATTAATATTTACTAATATGTTCTCTTTTTTATATGGTAATTAATATTAACTAATATGTTCTCTTTTTTATATGGTCACCGTACCTAGAATTTGTAAATTCTAGTTGGGGGGGGGGGGGGGGGGTTACGCCCACCTTGAATCCGACACTGGGTTTAGTAAATTTGTCAATAATTGATTATCCTATTATCTCGAATGTATGTATCAAATTTCATAAAACTTATTTTTGAAGATCTGAACATTTTAAGATTTTTTCATAATTATCAGCCACTTTTGCATTGTGATCCAGGCTCAAGCTGTGCTCAGGTAAGTAAACGTGGATCCACAGGTCAGCATTCCAACTAGTTCTCACCTGAGCACAGCTTAAGCCCGATTTAAGCTAGGGTTACCTGATCCGGGGATCACCCCGCGATCCTAGTTTACCTGAGCCTTACGTGCGCAAGTGGCCATAAGCTTCGTACATGTTGTTTATGAACAAAAGAAAGACAGTTGGCATGCCAAAACAACTATGAATTTTTATGCCTTTTTCAGAATGAGTTTTGAATTTGTTGTCCCTTCGTCACGGAATGATCTGTTGAATAAAACAGGTATCAGCCACTATGTTGTTGACGAGGTTCTGACACTGAGAGAAATTCCAAGTGCTCTTCAAGGTCGGTATCAAAACTTCTACAGAGGGCAAGGCTATCATACCTTTAATTTGTTTAAACATATTTGAGCATTTCTAATTTCTAAAGATAAATACCGGTAGCACATGTAAAGCGGTGTAATTTTATAATTATATTAAACATGTTGAATGCATTTCTGATATTTATGCACTATTATATACATTTCTGTATCATTACATTTGTAGGTGCCAAGAATAGCTTCAGAAGCCATGGATGTCGATGTGTCTTAGATAAGTTTGATGTCTTCTTCAGCATTGTTTGGTAAGGAATGTTTGTTTGTGTAATCTTTATAAGATGTAGCTCTCTGTACCAGTAATTTCAACAGCTTAAGCTTAACTGTTCAAATACGATTTCTACATGAATCAAATACAGTGTAGTTTGATCTGAACTAAACTTCATATCAGACATAGAATTACGGTGATGTATGTTTAGAACTAAAGGTTACATTTTTTTTGTGGAAAATTTGCTATGAAGAGGTAAATGTCTCTAGTGCAAAAGAAAAGTATGGATTGATAAAAAAGCTTAAACCTATTGAATTTTTCACCACTTTGCACAGGGACAAGGAAATCCCAACTGTATATCAAACTTTTACAGTCCGCAACAAGTTTTTTTTTACATGGATGATATTTATTTGTCCCTGTGCAAAGTGATGGTAGCTATTTTTAACTGATAGACAGTCCTTTTAAATGATATTTTGAAAGTTATTGATCTCTGTTTTAGTTTGAAGAAAGACGTACAAGCCGATCTGAAAGATGATGCATGGCAGCTATTGCTTAAAGGTGAGTTTATGAATTTTAATGGTAAGAATCGACTGTTTACTGTTCTTATATTGAAGAGTCTAATCTTTTATTTATTGACTCCCAACTTCTGTTGTTGTGACTAACACTTGAATCAAGAGATACAATGTACTATTGTACATGTTTGTAGTAGTAATTAGTATCTAAGAACTGCTGTACACTATGAAATATTTCAACCCATTTACATGTAGTTTCATTTTCCCCAATTTGCTCTCCAATAGGAGGGTGGATTCTAAAGTGGACGAATTTCTCTCCCATGTAAGTACAAAAAAAAATTAATGAATTACAATTTATCAAATTCCAAAAGTCTGCCTTTTTAAGGTCTCAAAACTTATCACATGAGGGACGAGCATAAACTTAAGTTCCTACAATGAGAATTTATACAGTAACATAAAAGCATAATCATTTTCTTGATGTTTGAAAAAAAAGTTTAACGTCTCCATGATCAGTTTTACTTATATTAAAACTTTAAAGCTATTTTATTAAAACTTTAAAGCTATTTGAGTGAAAAACTAAATTTTTTCAGTTGGGAAGTCGCTGGCCACTGACGTAGCCAAGGTCCTAGAGGATACATCGCTGGAGACGGAGGTACGACAGGACAACCTTAACATGGTCAAGATGTTATGTTACCTGATATGTCAGTATATGGAAATGTTTGAGGAAAGTCATCAGGAAGCTGGACAGGTCATCACTACAGGAAAGGTCAGTATAAACTATAATATATATAACATGATCAAGATGTTATGTTACCTGATACATGTATGTCAGTATATGGAAATGTTTGAGGAAAGTCATCAGGAGGCTGGACAGGTCATCACTACAGGAAAGGTCAGTATAAACTATAATATATATAACATGTTAACAGGATAACCTTAATATGGTCAAGATGTTATGTTACCTGATATGTCAGTATATGGAAATGTTTGAGAAAAGTCATCAGGAAGCTGGACAGGTCATCACTACAGGAAAGGTCAGTATAAACTATAATATATATAACATGTTAACAGGACAACCTTAATATGGTCAAGATGTTATGTTACCTGATATGTCAGTATATGGAAATGTTTGAGGAAAGTCATCAGGAAGCTGGACAGGTCATCACTACAGGAAAGGTCAGTATAAACTATAATATATATAACATGTTAACAGGACAACCTTAATATGGTCAAGATGTTATGTTACCTGATATGTCAGTATATGGAAATGTTTGAGGAAAGTCATCAGGAGGCTGGACAGGTCATCACTACAGGAAAGGTCAGTATAAACTATAATATATATAACATGTTAACAGGACAACCTTAATATGGTCAAGATGTTATGTTACCTGATATGTCAGTATATGGAAATGTTTGAGGAAAGTCATCAGGAAGCTGGACAGGTCATCACTACAGGAAAGGTCAGTATAAACTATAATATATATAACATGGTCAAGATGTTATGTTACCTGATATGTCAGTATATGGAGATGTTTGAGGAAAGTCATCAGTAAGCTGGACAGGTCATCACTACAGGAAAGGTCAGTATAAACTATAATATATATAACATGGTCAAGATGTTATGTTACCTGATATGTCAGTATATGGAAATGTTTGAGGAAAGTCATCAGGAGGCTGGACAGGTCATCACTACAGGAAAGGTCAGTATAAACTATAATATATATAACATGGTCAAGATGTTATGTTACCTGATATGTCAGTATATGGAAATGTTTGAGGAAAGTCATCAGGAGGCTGGACAGGTCATCACTACAGGAAAGGTCAGTATAAACTATAATATATATAACATGGTCAAGATGTTATGTTACCTGATATGTCAGTATATGGAGATGTTTGAGGAAAGTCATCAGAAAGCTGGACAGGTCATCACTACAGGAAAGGTCAGTATAAACTATAATATATATAACATGATCAAGATGTTATGTTACCTGATATGTCAGTATATGGAGATGTTTGAGGAAAGTCATCAGGAGGCTGGACAGGTCATCACTACAGGAAAGGTCAGTATAAACTATAATATATATAACATGGTCAAGATGTTATGTTACCTGATATGTCAGTATATGGAGATGTTTGAGGAAAGTCATCAGGAGGCTGGACAGGTCATCACTACAGGAAAGGTCAGTATAAACTATAATATATATAACATGTTAACAGGATAACCTTAATATGGTCAAGATGTTATGTTACCTGATATGTCAGTATATGGAAATGTTTGAGGAAAGTCATCAGGAGGCTGGACAGGTCATCACTACAGGAAAGGTCAGTATAAACTATAATATATATAACATGTTAACAGGACAACCTTAATATGGTCAAGATGTTATGTTACCTGATATGTCAGTATATGGAAATGTTTGAGGAAAGTCATCAGGAGGCTGGACAGGTCATCACTACAGGAAAGGTCAGTATAAACTATAATATATATAACATGTTAACAGGACAACCTTAACATGATCAAGATGTTATGTTACCTGATATGTCAGTATATGGAAATGTTTGAGGAAAGTCATCAGGAGGCTGGACAGGTCATCACTACAGGAAAGGTCAGTATAAACTATAATATATATAACATGTTAACAGGACAACCTTAACATGATCAAGATGTTATGTTACCTGATATGTCAGTATATGGAAATGTTTGAGGAAAGTCATCAGGAGGCTGGACAGGTCATCACTACAGGAAAGGTCAGTATAAACTATAATATATATAACATGTTAACAGGATAACCTTAACATGATCAAGATGTTATGTTACCTGATATGTCAGTATATGGAGATGTTTGAGGAAAGTCATCAGGAGGCTGGACAGGTCATCACTACAGGAAAGGTCAGTATAAACTATAATATATATAACATGTTAACAGGATAACCTTAACATGATCAAGATGTTATGTTACCTGATATGTCAGTATATGGAGATGTTTGAGGAAAGTCATCAGGAGGCTGGACAGGTCATCACTACAGGAAAGGTCAGTATAAACTATAATATATATAACATGTCAACAGGACAACCTTAACATGGTCAAGATGTTATGTTACCTGATATGTCAGTATATGGAGATGTTTGAGGAAAGTCATCAGGAGGCTGGACAGGTCATCACTACAGGAAAGGTCAGTATAAACTATAATATATATAACATGGTCAAGATGTTATGTTACCTGATATGTCAGTATATGGAAATACTTGAGGAAAGTCATCAGGAGGCTGGACAGGTCATCACTACAGGAAAGGTCAGTATAAACTATAATATATATAACATGGTCAAGATGTTATGTTACCTGATATGTCAGTATATGGAAATGTTTGAGGAAAGTCATCAGGAGGCTGGACAGGTCATCACTACAGGAAAGGTCAGTATAAACTATAATATATATAACATGTTAACAGGACAACCTTAACATGGTCAAGATGTTATGTTACCTGATATGTCAGTATATGGAAATGTTTGAGGAAAGTCATCAGGAGGCTGGACAGGTCATCACTACAGGAAAGGTCAGTATAAACTATAATATATATAACATGTTAACAGGATAACCTTAATATGGTCAAGATGTTATGTTACCTGATATGTCAGTATATGGAAATGTTTGAGGAAAGTCATCAGGAGGCTGGACAGGTCATCACTACAGGAAAGGTCAGTATAAACTATAATATATATAACATGTTAACAGAACAACCTTAACATGGTCAAGATGTTATGTTACCTGATATGTCAGTATATGGAAATGTTTGAGGAAAGTCATCAGGAAGCTGGACAGGTCATCACTACAGGAAAGGTCAGTATAAACTATAATATATATAACATGGTCAAGATGTTATGTTACCTGATATGTCAGTATATGGAGATGTTTGAGGAAAGTCATCAGGAAGCTGGACAGGTCATCACTACAGGAAAGGTCAGTATAAACTATAATATATATAACATGTTAACAGGACAACCTTAACATGGTCAAGATGTTATGTTACCTGATATGTCAGTATATGGAAATGTTTGAGGAAAGTCATCAGGAGGCTGGACAGGTCATCACTACAGGAAAGGTCAGTATAAACTATAATATATATAACATGTTAACAGGACAACCTTAACATGGTCAAGATGTTATGTTACCTGATATGTCAGTATATGGAAATGTTTGAGGAAAGTCATCAGGAGGCTGGACAGGTCATCACTACAGGAAAGGTCAGTATAAACTATAATATATATAACATGTTAACAGGATAACCTTAACATGGTCAAGATGTTATGTTACCTGATATGTCAGTATATGGAAATGTTTGAGGAAAGTCATCAGGAGGCTGGACAGGTCATCACTACAGGAAAGGTCAGTATAAACTATAATATATATAACATGGTCAAGATGTTATGTTACCTGATATGTCAGTATATGGAGATGTTTGAGGAAAGTCATCAGGAAGCTGGACAGGTCGTCACTACAGGAAAGGTCAGTATAAACTATAATATACATGTATATAACATGATCAAGATGTTATGTTACCTGATATGTCAGTATATGGAGATGTTTGAGGAAAGTCATCAGGAAGCTGGACAGGTCATCACTACAGGAAAGGTCAGTATAAACTATAATATACATGTATATAACATGGTCAAGATGTTATGTTACCTAATATGTCAGTATATGGAGATGTTTGAGGAAAGTCATCAGGAAGCTGGACAGGTCATCACTACAGGAAAGGTCAGTATAAACTATAATATACATGTATATAACATGGTCAAGATGTTATGTTACCTAATATGTCAGTATATGGAGATGTTTGAGGAAAGTCATCAGGAAGCTGGACAGGTCATCACTACAGGAAAGGTCAGTATAAACTATAATATACATGTATATAACATGATCAAGATGTTATGTTACCTGATATGTCAGTATATGGAAATGTTTGAGGAAAGTCATCAGGAGGCTGGACAGGTCATCACTACAGGAAAGGTCAGTATAAACTATAATATATATAATATGGTCAAGATGTTATGTTACCTAATATGTCAGTATATGGAGATGTTTGAGGAAAGTCATCAGGAAGCTGGACAGGTCATCACTACAGGAAAGGTCAGTATAAACTATAATATACATGTATATAACATGGTCAAGATGTTATGTTACCTAATATGTCAGTATATGGAGATGTTTGAGGAAAGTCATCAGGAAGCTGGACAGGTCATCACTACAGGAAAGGTCAGTATAAACTATAATATACATGTATATAACATGATCAAGATGTTATGTTACCTGATATGTCAGTATATGGAAATGTTTGAGGAAAGTCATCAGGAGGCTGGACAGGTCATCACTACAGGAAAGGTCAGTATAAACTATAATATATATAACATGGTCAAGATGTTATGTTACCTAATATGTCAGTATATGGAAATGTTTGAGGAAAGTCATCAGGAGGCTGGACAGGTCATCACTACAGGAAAGGTCAGTATAAACTATAATATATATAACATGATCAAGATGTTATGTTACCTAATATGTCAGTATATGGAAATGTTTGAGGAAAGTCATCAGGAAGCTGGACAGGTCATCACTACAGGAAAGGTCAGTATAAACTATAATATATATAACATGTTAACAGGATAACCTTAACATGGTCAAGATGTTATGTTACCTAATATGTCAGTATATGGAAATGTTTGAGGAAAGTCATCAGGAGGCTGGACAGGTCATCACTACAGGAAAGGTCAGTATAAACTATAATATATATAACATGTTAACAGGATAACCTTAATATGGTCAAGATGTTATGTTACCTGATATGTCAGTATATGGAAATGTTTGAGGAAAGTCATCAGGAAGCTGGACAGGTCATCACTACAGGAAAGGTCAGTATAAACTATAATATATATAACATGTTAACAGGATAACCTTAACATGGTCAAGATGTTATGTTACCTAATATGTCAGTATATGGAAATGTTTGAGGAAAGTCATCAGGAGGCTGGACAGGTCATCACTACAGGAAAGGTCAGTATAAACTATAATATATATAACATGTTAACAGGATAACCTAAATATGGTCAAGATGTTATGTTACCTGATATGTCAGTATATGGAAATGTTTGAGGAAAGTCATCAGGAGGCTGGACAGGTCATCACTACAGGAAAGGTCAGTATAAACTATAATATATATAACATGTTAACAGGATAACCTTAATATGGTCAAGATGTTATGTTACCTGATATGTCAGTATATGGAAATGTTTGAGGAAAGTCATCAGGAGGCTGGACAGGTCATCACTACAGGAAAGGTCAGTATAAACTATAATATATATAACATGATCAAGATGTTATGTTACCTGATATGTCAGTATATGGAAATGTTTGAGGAAAGTCATCAGGAAGCTGGACAGGTCATCACTACAGGAAAGGTCAGTATAAACTATAATATATATAATATGATCAAGATGTTATGTTACCTGATATGTCAGTTTATGGAGATGTTTGAGGAAAGTCATCAGGAAGCTGGACAGGTCATCACTACAGGAAAGGTTGTTAACATTGCTAAACATACTATTTTCATTTAATGTCATGGAATTTCTCTATTACCCAGTTTCGGTTCTATATTTCATGGCTTTTGTATCTATTTTTGAAAAGTTCATGAAATGAAAAAAAAAAGTTATTCTTATAATAATTTACAAGAAAATTTCCAGCAGTTTAATTACATGCACATGTGCCATGTTTTTTAATGGCCCCTTTATTGGAGATTGATGGGGGGGGGGGGGGGGGGGGGCAAATACTTGTCTTATCTGTTAATTCATGTTATTTGTCCGCAAAATTTTAAACCTAGGCAAAAATTTTAAATGGTAAGAAGCTTTGAATAAATCAGTGTTATACAAAAAAAATACTTACATGGACATTTTAAATATTTCTCGAACAGCTATGCTTCAGTACTCTTATATTGCTTATAAATGAATACATTGTTCTAATTCAGGGTCGAGGCAAAGGAAGCAAGAAAGCATCATCCACTGACAGCATTGACTGGGAGACAGAGAGAGAGAACGGTGTTAAATGTGTCCTACATATAGTTACACAGGATCTTCTCCGCCTTTGGGATCCACCAATTGCTGAGGTCGAATTTGTCAAGTAAGAATTTTGTAGCTGTACACAGAGATACATTAAAAATGTTGATAGAAACCACTGCTTGAGTAGCCACTAAAGCTGCAAATTAATTTAGTAGATTTTTCTAATACATTGGAAATTTTTATTAACTGGGCTGATTTCCTGCAAAATTGTGCAAGGTCCTACATGTAGTTCATTCAAAATATAGAACTGATTAAAGGCACCATCTGCATGCTTACAAACTGGTAAAAAAAGGAATTTGGTAGAAACATAGCTTTTGCTACCATGGTTACATACATATGTTTACTTGCAGTATGGTGACTAACTGTGTTTACAAGTTATTGGAGAACACCAACATAACGTACGTCAGGTCCAAGGAAACAAGGGACGCTATTAATAACATCATTGGTATTATGGTCAAGAGATATAACCATGCTCTTAGTAAGTATTTAATTACCTACACGTATAACATGTCCTTTAGTCTTTTGCTGTGAGGCTTACAGACCTTAAAATTTTTTGACACACTTTTCTACAGCTCATTTTCTTTTGACCTAGTCACCTTGAGCTTTTGACATCTTTAAAAAGAATACAAAAGCATGATAAGAGATATTGCTTCCATATTTTTCACGAAGAAACTCTTTTACAAAAGCTTTCATTCTGAAGCATGACCTTTCACCTTGTGACCTTTGCCTACATTTCTTTGGAATAAAATTTTCAAAAGAGTGAACTTTGAAATGAACCCCATATCCTGTCTAATGTTTCCGTGTCTCCTGTGTAGGTGCCAGTTTGAAGATCCTACAGTTATTGCAGCATTTTGAGCACCTTGTGAATCCGCTGGCAGATATGGTGGAAGTTATCACCAACCAGTATGGAAACCGGAGTGTCGTAGGAGAGATTATGAGGTTTGTTACTACATAAAGCTGAAAAATGTCTATCATAAAGAAAACTCTTAGAAGTTAAGTATCCATTTGTCAACAGAGACTTTTTAGAGTTACAGAGTGAAAAGCAGTTAGTGGTAAAGACTTATAATAAACCCCAATAACTTAAAAGAGAATTTCAAAGGTTTTTATCGATGTACATGTATTTATTTTTCTCTGGCATCAAAGATGGAACACTTCATTTTTCTCTCCCATACAAATCTGTCTACATGGAAAGTAATGTATTTTTATCATGGTTACAGGGAAGTAGGAAGGAAAGATCCTAAGGATCTTGCTCGTGACAACTCTGGTACACGCTCGTTTTCTTCATTCTTGGTGGAAGTAGCAGAAAAAGTGCCGTCTGTAATGTTGACCAACATCAGTGTGTTAATGTGCCACCTGGAGGGGGAGGTAAAGACAATGTCTTATTCTCTTGATTCTTATTGCCTCCCAAGTACAGCTACAGCTAGTATCATTGATTGATTGAATTAACCTTCTGATTGCCTCCCAAATACAGCTACAGCTAGTATCATTGATTGAATAAACCTTCTGATTGCCTCCAAAATACAGCTACAGCTAGTATCATTGATTGATCAAATTAACCTTCTGATTGCCTCCCAATTACAGCTAGTATCATTGATTGATTGTATTGACCTTGTGAATGCTTTCCAGCAAAAATTCAAATACAACTTTCTGAAGTAAATACATTTACATGTTTAAGGTACAAAATGGCAATAGGCTATTGACCATGGTCTAACATAAACTTAAAAAAAAGTAAAAAAAAAAAAAAAAAAGGGAAATATTTTGCATGTACATTCAAATACATATACATAAACAATATTTTTGTGTGATAACTTTTCAGTCTTACACTATGAGGAATGGAGTATTGGGTATACTGAGTGAAATCTTACTTAAAGTTCTCAGCAAGGAGGATCTGGAGGACAAGATGAAGGACGCTCGGGATCAGTTCCTAGAGAAACTCGAGGTATTTTTCTATTTTTTATCTGGAAATTTTCTTTAGACTTGATTTACCATAGCTAACAATTATTTTAGTGAAATTCTTCCCTTTTCAATCATAACTAATATAATGTATATCGGGAATTTTTCGTGTGTGTCTGATTATCGCTAAGTTCGCAAGCATTATAAAAAGAAATGGACATAGCAAAAAAGAGACACAGATCTTAAACCTTGATCTTGTTATTGTTCCTTAATAATGCTTAGAGGTATGGTTATATGTAACTGTCCCGAAGAATAGTGAGTACTCGTCTGATTAAGATAATTATACATGTATGTTAACAGGTAACATTGATTGATTTAATTACCCAATAACCTATATAATGCATGTCGGCTTTTATTTTAAACCACCTGTTGTCTTACTGTAATTACATGTAAGACAATTAGCATTTTGATTACCTATGTATTTTTCGCAAGTAGCTAAATCTAAACAATGATTTGGAAGTAAAGTTTTTGGATCACAAAACTTTATGACTGCTTGCGTGAGAAACCAGAAATTGTAGCCGATTGTTTAAAAGAAGCCGGCATCGTTTATGCTTTAAACGAGTGAACTGTATAATGTACATTTGTTTTTTGTACTTCTATTGGTACATAAACCCAGGCAGTAAAACGTTTGGAGTTGTATATTAATCATGCATGATGGTATTTCATTTCACATTCAATAAATCTTTGTACAAAGTTTGAATTTTTGGTATTTGTAGATTAGCAAAAATTGGACTTGGTGAAAAAAGACACTATTAGTTATACAATGTTTTACAGGGGGGATACAGAAATATATTGGGTCGATGAAAAAAATTGTATTATCAATACAACTTTTTTCATCGACCTGAATGTTTCACTGTATAACAAATCTATCCTGCCGATGGCTTTTGGTTTGTGTATGTTTACGTCAACATATTTTAAAGCATCTCGGTGACGTCAACAGTGTAAAGTGTCTTAGTGGAAGTTGGATATTAAAAGTAATATCCCGACAGTTACATAATACAACATAATATTCGGTTCATCTGGGCCAATCAGATTGCAAGAAATTTGCCAGAGGTGGGATAAACATTTTTAGTGTCATTTTCGCGAAAATTTACCTGATGCGAAAATTACGTGATATACGGTATATCTGCTATATACCTACCTAAGGGTGAAACGTTTACCAAATTTCCTAAACGTGTACACGGAAGGCTGTAAACGAAACGTAAACGTTTAAACGCGTCTTTGTATTTCTAATGTGAAAAGTGATATCCACTAGTATTCATTTGTAGACATGGTCATAAATTGACATAAATACGACTTAGTTACGCTTGACTAGATCAAATTCGCAACTTTAGTACGACATGCTGATGTTTCGTACAGCAATAAAACTTTCAAAGATTCAAAAATCAAGCTGTTATTTTCAAATGTGTTTGAATAATTCCCACAATTCAAAAGTGCAAGTAAGTTACAAAAACAGTAACTCATGGAAGGTTGGACACTGGACCATCAAGAAAAGGCATGGGCAGAGAAATAGACGAAGAAATAGATGGCAATGACGGAGAAAGAGACGGTTGCGGCGGTGTCAATTTTGAGATATCGGCTCTTTCTATAACAGGATTAGATTGATTCTCAAACAGATTTTCTTCCCGTTTTAAGCGTTTGTTTAAAGTTTGTCCAGTGTGTTTGAATCAAGGATGCATACATAACTCCGACAGCACATACATGTACATTTCGTACATACGTTAATTGAAGAATCAATTGACTTACTTCGCGACTTCAGGAAATCAATACAAGTATTGAGTTTCAGCGTAATATTAATGATATTAAAGAATATCTTTTTATTGTATGTACAGTGGCCTGTGTACACGTTTAGAAATTATGTAAATGTTTACAGTCAAAAAACAAAACAGCTCCGTGTACACGTGTAAACGTTTCACCCTTATACCTACCTGTACATTTTATAAGAATTGAACAGCTCTCATAAAATGATATTTGTCGTATATATTTCTTAATACTCGTTTCAGGAGCACGTCCATGATATCCATGCCTTTGTACGGAGTCGAGTTCTTCAGATCTGGCTGACACTCGTTAATGAGAAGGTAACAATTTGTTATTAATAGTTCTTAGATTCATTCATTTACATTGTATTTTCTTCGGATAAAAGTATTTATTGGAAGGATGGTTATAGTGCTTAGGTAATAGATGATTACATGTAAATTTTACGCTTGTAGTGCATTCCCTTACCCAGACACGAGCATCTCCTGGAGTTGATTATCGGCAGACTTCACGATAAATCAAGTCAGGTCCGTAAGCAGGCCATACAACTTGTTACGGCTTTCATCAAGTGTAACCCATTTGCTGCAAAGGTGAGTGCTTGTCATTTAGAATAATTTAAAGTTGTCTGGTATATTGTGAGTTTTCAATGTATTACACAGTATCTGTATGTATCATGTGTTGAAAAAAACCAGTCTCTCATTCCTAGATAGTTTGTAACACACACACATGTCTATAAATCTTTCAGTTTGTAGCAGTGTGAAAACAACTTCTTTAAGTTGAAACTGTGGTTGAATAACTACAACATGATTTAGAAAAATTCTTTGATATTTGATTTATTTTGATTTACACAAACAGCTTCCACTTGAAGACTTGAAGAGTAACTATGAGAAAGAAAAAGAAAAGCTGGAGGAAATGGGACCACAAGAAACTGACCAGTCAAATAAAGGTTTGTATTTAACCAATCCTCAACTCTGTTTCAAATGGTTTCGGAGTTTTCTTTCAATCTTCTTCATAGTCTTGTTTTGTTGCAATTTTTATATTCCACAGAAAAGATATTGCTTTTTTGACAGAAAATTTGATGAAGAAAATAGAAGATGAATGGCTTCCCTTTGAAAACAAACTAAAATCCACCATTCAGGATCAAGCTGACATGGAGACAGAATCTACTGTGTCGGACGATCTGATTGGTGAATCTGAGTCAGCTGACAGGTAATTTTACAAATTATTACTGTTACCTACAGATACACATGTATGTATTCATTAAGATATTCAAATTCAAACTCAAAATCTTTGTTGACTTTCACCATATTGGCATACACTGCCATCCATAAATAACTATACAAACAAGGAAATAATTCTAAATTCTTTATAAGTGTATCCTAATTTTTCAGTCCTGAACTTGAAAGAATCATAATAATTGGCTTCACATAATTTAAAATTATGAATTGTGGTAACGAAAATGTAAAAAGAAAATTTTCTCATCTGCACAATTTTTTTCCAAAAATTGTCATTTTTATATAAAAAGTTTAAAAATTCAAAAACTTCAAATATTTGGGTCAAGTTTGTTACAAATTATTTCTACAAGGTTCATTATTAGAATCATACAACAACTGTTCATTTTATAACAGCAGAATGAGTAGAAATGGTGTATACTAATTTGTGGATGGCAGTGTATATCAACACAACACATGATATGCATTAAATGAACGAATGGTAATATTTGGTTCACATGTACATGTACAAAGTATAATCAATCAGTCATACATGTATAACGTACAATGTTAAAAATCTTAAACTAGCGATATATTTTGTATTATTTGTATATATTAAGACAACTTTCAATTATAATAGATTTATCAATATTGATAGAACGAAAAAAAAAAACTATTTTACTTCAGATTTAGAAAATGAAATGTTTGCTTGTATGTGTTCATCAACTGTCAGATGCACTTTAATTTTTGAAAAAAAGGGACACTTCCAGCAATTCCTTAAAAGTATGTGAACGATATATTCTGTCTACTCCAGTGTCATTGAGAGGATATTCAACATGCTAACGGAGGAGAAGTTTACAGAAGCTCTGGCTTTATTGACATCGTTTAAGGAGAGCTTTCCTGGAAATCCTTTACTTACAGAGAATTCAGAATCTCAGAGGTAATACTGTTTGATATCTGTATCTTTACATTTATCCGTTGGCCTGAGAAGCAAAGTGACCGTTACGGACCATATTGTTTAGTGTCTGTCTGTCCGTCCGTCAGTTTGTACGTGTATGTCTGTCTGGCCGTTACTTTTCCACAGATATACATATAGGTCAAGGTCTGTCTTGCCGTTACACTTCCACAGATATACATATAGGTCAAGGTCATACCTGTTCTTCAACAGTTTCGTTACATTGTGTTTGATGCATTATGGGTACATGTGTGTGCTATCCTCTAAGATATACATGTACTAGTACAAATAGAAAAAAATCTTGGATGAAACATTGCTTTACTTCTTTACTCTATAGCAACTTTGATTTGCATTTTCTGTTGAATAAGCATTTTCAGATAAACTATAAATTTGTGTGTAGGGCAGTAAAGTAGACACTGAATTCCACAACTTTTTACTGTATCGAGTGTCTTCAGATTTTTATTTGAGTATTAATGCATTCATATTTGACTGTATTAATTTTTGTGTGACATTAACCATTACCTTTTGACAGTATGGAGGTTGATGGAGAGGAGTCCAGGAGTTCTACAGAGTCAACACCAGATCTAACCTACCTCAGGGCTATATTCTATGGTAAGCTACATTTGTCTACACCAGATCTAACCTATCTTAGGGGTATATTCTATGATAAGCTAACCTATCTCAGGGCTCTATTCTATGGAAAGCTAACCTATCTCAGGGCTATATTCTATGGTAAGTTAACTTACATGTATCTCAGGGCTATATTCTATGGTTAGCTAACCTACATCGTGTCTCAGGGCTATATTCTATGGTAAGATACATGTAACTTTTCTCGGGGCTATGTTCTATGGTAAGTTAACTTACATGTATCTCAGGGCTATATTCTATGGTTAGCTAACCTACATCATATCTCAAGGCTATATTCTATGGTAAGATAACTTATCTCAGGGCTATATTCTATGATAAGCTAACCTATCTCAGGGCTCTATTCTATGGTAAGCTAACCTATCTCAGGGCTATATTCTATGGTAAGCTAACTTACATGTATCTCAGGGCTATATTCTATGGTTAGCTAACCTACATCGTGTCTCAGGGCTATATTCTATGGTAAGATAACTTATCTCAGGGCTATATTCTATGGTAAGCTAACCTATCTCAGGGTTATATTCTATGGAAAGCTAACCTATCTCAGGGCTACATTTTTAGCTCACCTCGACGAAGTTGAGTGAGCTTATGCTATAACCCCACGCGTCCGCGTCCGCGTCCTCGTCCGCGTCCGTGTCCGCGTCCCTGTCCGCGTCCGCGTCCGGTTAAGAAGTTTGGGGTAGCTCAGTATCTGACAAAGTACTAATGCTACAGTAACCAAACTTGCACAAGTGATTCATCTTTGGATGCTGAGGTGAACCCATGCATCGGATGCAGCATCTGACCTACATTTTCCGCTTGAGTGACTTGGTTAAGAAGTTTGGGGTAGCTCAGTATCTGACAAAGTACTGATGCTACAGTAACCAAACTTGCACAAGTGATTCATCTTTGGATGCTGAGGTGAACCCATGCATCGGATGCAGCATCTGACCTACATTTTCCGCTTGAGTGACTTGGTTAAGAAGTTTGGGGTAGCTCAGTATCTGACAAAGTACTGATGCTACAGTAACCAAACTTGCACAAGTGATTCATCTTTGGATGCTGAGGTGAACCCATGCATCGGATGCAGCATCTGACCTACATTTTCCGCTTGAGTGACTTGGTTAAGAAGTTTGGGGTAGCTCAGTATCTGACAAACTACTAATGCTACAGTAACCAAACTTGCACAAGTGATTCATCTTTGGATGCCAAGATGGACCCATGCATCAGATGCAGCATCAGACCTACTTTTTCCACTTGAGTGATTACACTTTTAAAAGCCAATATTGAGCAAAGTATAAGTGCTACATGTACCAAACTTGCATATTGGATGTATCTTTGATCAAACTTTCATAAAATGACCTTGACCTACTTTTTCCGCTTGAGTGGTTTTGCCTTTAAAAGCCAATATTGAGCAAAGTATAAGTGATACATGTACCAAACTTGCATATTGGATGTATCTTTGATCAGTCTTTCATAAAATGACCTTGACCTACTTTTTCCGCTTGAGTGATTTTGCTCTATAAAGTCAATATTGAGCAAAATATAACTGCTACATGTACCAAACTTGCATATTGGATGTATCTTTGATCAAACTTTCATAAAATGACCTTGACCTACTTTTTCTGCTTGAGTGATTTTGCCTTTAAAAGCCAATATATATGTACTAAGAAATATGTTTGAATTGAATTTTGCTGTCACAAGGTGAGCTTTGTAATCTGTGATTACCTATGTTTACATATAAACTCATATGGCTGTTGTGTTTTCTCTAGTCCTGAACAGAATTATCTGGGATGGTTATGTGAATTGAACTTTTCTGTCGAACGAGAGACTGAATATTATACATGTATGTTAGAGCTGAAACCAATATTTGAATATTCATGAATGAATAGTTTTCGGCGAATTTTCGAATCTAAAATTGGTGTTTGAATATTCGTTAGTATATATATAGTCCCCTCATTATACAGAAGAGAAGGAAATATAAAGCATTGTATGACTAAAGTTAACGAGACAGAGTTATTCCCATAGACACACAATCCAATATCCATCTTGAGCAAATGAATGACCCACTAACGTTTGTACAGCTGGTCAGCTGTCGTGTATCATTTGCATTAAATCAATAAATGATAAAGAAGCTTCAATGTCTTTCTATAACATAGATTTCATCTGATGATATTTTCAAGCGAAAGCGGCACCTGAATACCTAAAGTTGCATGACATGTACCCTGTGCCCCGTCCCCCTTTCCTCCTGTCATATTATATAAGAATTTAAAATTTTAGAAAAATTGATGTACATACATTGCTATAACTTTCCGACATCTTTTTTTGGTCACCCTCAAATCATAGGAAGGATATCCATAGTCTGTTTTGACCGGAATGGGAGGGGGAATTGGATCACTAACACTTAGTGTATAATACAAGCTTTAAACGTGTGTACAACGTGCTGTCTCTTTATGAATTCCATGAAGATTCATGTACAATACAATCAAGTTCGGTAAATATCCATTTGGGACCACGGCTTGATGATGATTACGACTTTTTAACTTAGAGATGCGTTAGTGTTTCAGGGAAACAATTGTTTATTCCAAACTCTTTACGGGAATTTTTTTTTTGTACAAGGTTTTTTAGCTCACCTCGACGAAGTTGAGTGAGCTTATGCTATACCCCCGCGTGTCCGTGTCCGAGTCCGCGTCCGTGTCCGTGTCCGCGTCCGGTTAAGAAGTTTGGGGTAGCTCAGTATTTGGCAAAGTACTGATGCAACAGTAACCAAACTTGCACAAGTGATTCATCTTTGGATGCTGAGGTGAACCAATGCATCGGATGCTGCATCTGACCTACATTTTCCGCTTGAGTGACTTGGTTAAGAAGTTTGGGGTAGCTCAGTATCTGACAAAGTACTGATGCTACATTAACCAAACTTGCACAAGTGATTCATCCTTGGATGCTGAGGTGAACCCATGCATCAGATGCAGCATCTGACCTACATTTTCCGCTTGAGTGACTTGGTTAAGAAGTTTGGGGTAGCTCAGTATCTGACCAAGTAGTAATGCTACAGTAACCAAACTTGCACAAGTGATTCATCTTTGGATGCCGAGATGGATCCATGCATCGGATGCAGCATCTGACCTACTTTTTCCACTTGAGTGATTTTGCTTTTAAAAGCCAATATTGAGCAAAGTATAAGTGCTACATGTACCAAACTTGCATATTGGATGTATCTTTGATCAAACTTTCATAAAATGACCTTGACCTACTTTTTCCGCTTGAGTGATTTTGCCTTTAAAAGCCATTATTGAGCAAAGTATAAGTGCTACATGTACCAAACTTGCTTATTGGATGTATCATTGATCAAACTTTCATGTAATGACCTTGACCTACTTTCGCTTGAGTGATTTTGCCTTTAAAAGCCAATATTGAGCAAAGTATAAGTGCTACATGTCCAGAAAATTTACATGTGAAAAATGCGTTGTAAATTCTGGTGATGTAAAGCAAAGCGATGCGCATAAATCCCTGGGCGAAACAAAACAGATGGATGGCCATATTGCCGCGATACCAGAAAATGTCACGAAAATAGAAATGGAAGGTATGAAGAAGATGTTTGGTACATTAGAAAAAGAGATCTTAAGGCTAATGTCCAAACTTTGTGATGAGAATGCCCAACTTAAAGAAAGCATTTTTGAGGAAAAAATGAAAACAGTGAGTACAGAGAATGAAAGGTTAACAGCGTTAATAAGAAAAAGTGAAAGTACGGAGGAAGAACTTAGAAATCAGATTTTGAAACTCAAGGAAAAGAACAATAATTTGAATGCTGAATGTGAAAACCTAAGGGTGAGCAATGCAAAAAAAAATGAAGATGCACAAAAGTATGAAGAGCGCTTACGAGCGAAAGATGATGAGATTTTGATCTTGCGCAAACAGGAAACTATAGAGAAGCACATCGAAATAGTCACTGATCATGAAGAGACTGACAACAGAGGAAATGAAAGAAGATCGCCTATTGCAAATGTCCCAACAGCAAACCGATTTGAAAAAGAGCGAATTGGCACTGATATAGTTGTAAGCAGCCTAAACACTAGGTTTATTGAAGGCCACTTAGATCCTTTATCAAATTTTTATTCGATGACCTTGTATTGGAACAAACATCGATTTCACAGCGTTGAGCAGGCGTTTCAATATGAAAAAGCTCTTCGGCATGGTGAAAAATCTCTGGCCAGCAAAATCGACCAATCTAGGCATGCAGGAATAGCAAAGAAGCTAGGCAGACAAGTCAAACTAGATCCACGTTGGGATATGGAGAAAGAGCGGCTCATGTATAACCTTCTTCGCACGAAGTCTAGGCAGTGTGGCGAATTCCGGGAAAAGCTCATAGAAAGTGGAGAAAATCAGCTGCTTGAAAACAAGCCTGATCCGTTTTGGGGAATCGGGAAAGATGGAAAAGGAATGAATGTCTTAGGCAAAATGATGGTGGAGCTTCGAAGCGAATTATTGCAAAGAATGGAAAAGGAAAAATCAAAGCCTAAGGCGGTTGTAATAGGAAGTTCACTCGTCAAAAATATGAGAGGTGATTGGCTGTCATCTCGAGTTTCAACGGATGTGCATATTGCTTATACGATCCCAGCGGCAAAGGAAAAAATGCAGGATATACCGTGTTATACAAATGTAGTGTTGTTTCAATTATTATCAAATGATGTGAAAAAAATGTCTGAATCGAAATGCGTAGAAGATCTTGAAAATCTTGTCAAGTTAACCAAGGAGAAGTGCCGTTCAGCCCGTATAATCATATCTCTTCCGCCGAATCGAGGGGATTCTAGAAGTCTAAATACCAAAACGGATGTAGTCAATGCGCATGTCAAATCGCTATTTGCAGAAGATAATATTGTATCCATTTGTGACAACTCCAACCTATCGTATCGAGGAGAACCGAATCGCCGTTTTATTTGTGGTGATGGGGTACATCCTACTCCTGAAGGAGAAAAGGTATTATTTGCGAATATCCGGCGTGCAATTGAGGGTGTATTGTAAATACACGCGTAGTCAGAGTGTAGAATTTGAAATTTTTAAAGGAAATTTTAAACAACTATCATCTTAGAATTTTATCTGTATTGTATGCATGTTGTTTTGACGATGTTATAATTTGTTTTGTGCTATGGATAGTAGTAGGTACTTTAACAGACGACTAGGTATTTGCCATTGGAATATAGAGGGTATTAAATCATCGAAATCTTCTAAGTTAGATGACCCAGAATTTAGCAAAGAACTAAGGGCTCATGATATAGTTGCATTAACAGAAACCCATGCAGGTCCGAATGACCATGTAGGATTACAGGGCTACACAACATTTATGGCTACTAGATCGAAACAAAAGAAAGCTAGAAAACATTCTGGTGGAATAGCTATACTTGTTAAAAATAATATAAAAGCAGGGATAGAATTTCATAAAACATCTGCTGATCTCATTTGGTAGAAATTAAACAAAAAATTCTTTCAGTTTGAATCTGACTTGTATATTGGAGTAGTATATATTAGCCCTCAAAATTCATATTGTACGAAAGAAATATCAGAGAAAACATGGGAAGATCTAAAGACTGGTATTTTGAAATATAATAATTTAGGGAATATTATGTTGTTAGGGGATTTCAATGCAAGAACTGGTCGTCTGCAATGTGATTATATTATTGACGATGAAAATAGATACATGGATTTTGATTCATCGTACATATCTGATAATCCTATTTATGAGAGAATTAGTATGGACAAAAGTGTGAATGAGTATGGGAGAAATTTACTTGAATTATGTAAAGCTAATAGACTTAGAATTTTGAATGGAAGAACTATTGGTGACACTATTGGAAAGTTTACATGTTATCAATGGAATGGGTGTTCAGTCGTTGACTACTGCATAGTTACTGAGGACCTCCTGGGGACTGTGGAATACTTTCATATTCATGATCTAAAAGGATTATATTCAAATCATAGTAAACTGTCCCTTCAAATTCCATCTAAATTTAACTTTATTGACAATAATGAGGAAATGGTTGATCTACCTTTACAGATAAGATGGAATGCGGAAATAGAGTCGATATATAATCTGAAATTACAAACAGATAAAATCAAGACGGATATTACTGAAATTTCAGAAAAAATTGAAGTAAATGATGAATCTATAAATGAAAATGTTAAGGCTATAAATGAAATTCTACTTGATGCTCTTCCGACAAATACGATCAGAAAGCGGAAGGTCACGAAGAAAAAATGCAGAAAAAAGTGGTATGATGGAGACTGTCGTGAATTAAAGCGTATGTTAAATCGTGCGAATAGAAAGTTTATTCTTAATCCGTGTGATATGTCTGCAAGGGAAGCGTTTTTCTGCGTACGTAAAATGTATAAGAAAACTCTAAAATTCAAAAATAAACTTTTCAAAATTCAATTGATAGAAAAAATAAATAATATTGATAGTAAAAATAACAAAGAATTTTGGGAAGTTGTTGATGAATTGAAAATCATTGATGGCTCTAAATATGATAACAAAGCTGCCCTAATTTCAGGAGAAACGTGGGTGTGGCATTTTAAAAATTTGCTACAAAAAAGAATAGATCCAGGAACCAAGTTAATTATGGATACTGAATTTTTATCTGAAGAAAATGATCTAAGCGCAATCATAACAGTTAGTGAAACAATGGAAGCGATAAAAGCTTTAAAGAGTGGAAAATCAAGTAGTTTAGACATGATCAAGAATGAAATGTTGAAAGTTGCAGCAAATTGTTGCGCAAATATGTTTACGAAACTCTTTAATAAGATTCTTAAAACGGGAAATTTTCCTTTAGAATGGAGTAGAAGCATAATCGTACCTCTACATAAAGCGGGCAATTGCCACGATACAAATAATTACCGTGGACTGGCATTAACTAGCTGTTTGGGAAAAGTTTTTACATCAATTCTAAATAAAAGGCTGAATAAGTTTACAAAAGATAGAGATATTATTAGTAAATTACAAATTGGATTCAGTGAAAAAAGTCAGACCTTAGATCACATGTTCGTCTTGAAAACATTAATGGACAAGTATAAGTTTGAAAACAAGAAACTATACCTTGGATTTGTTGATTTTAAGAAAGCTTATGACACCGTTTGGAGAGATGGATTAATGTATAAACTTAATAAAAATGGAATAAATGGTAAAATATTCAATGTCATAAAGGATATGTATTCAAAATCGGAAACATGTATAAAAGTTGACGGAAAACGAACAGATTTCTTCAAAGACAATGTCGGTGTCAAACAGGGTGAAGTTTTAAGTCCACTTCTATTTAATATCTATATTAATGATGTGGTCGATGTATTGGGTGATATTGATAGTCCTGTCTTAAATAAGAGTGTAATAGACTGTCTTTTATATGCTGATGATTTAGTTATTTTGTCTTCTACTTTTGGAGGATTGCAGAGGAAATTTGATAATCTAGCGAAGTACTGCGACCGCTGGAAACTTGAAATAAATGAATCAAAATCAATGGTCTTGCAAGTGTCAAAACATGGACGAATTTCTTCAGATACTATTAAGCTCAAGCATTCTGTTTTGACAAACACTAGTAAATACAAATACCTTGGTGTAATATTTGATTCCACTGGAAATTTTCATCCAGCTAAAAAGAACATGTATGACAGAGGCGCCAAAGCACTATACAAACTCAAGTCAGTAATTGATAGAGAAATAATGTCGCCAAAAATTAGTTTTGATCTGTTTAATAAAACTGTTAAACCAGTATGTCTGTATGGAAGTGAAATGTGGGCAAGCACACTAAAAATCAATCGCCAAGATCTGAGTTCGAACACTAAAGTTTCTCTTGATAAAATTTGCAATTCTCTACCAATAGAGAAGATTAATATTTCCTATATGAAGTGGATACTTGGTGTTCATAAGTATGCATCAAATGTAGCTGTAATGGGGGAGTTAGCTCAGTATCCCATGGCCATTGACGCTGTAATAAATTCCTTTAATTACTGGAAACGTGTGAAAGTAAGATGCAAAAATAGACCATTACTGGAAAATTGTTTGCTAGAAGCTGAATATATTGATAACAAAGGCGGACGATCATGGATAACATGGATTAAAACAATTGATAATTTACTGAAATATAACTTAGAGTCTTATGATACTAAGAAATTACGTAAAGAATTAAGAGCTAATTATCGAGAAATCTGGGAAGAAAAACTCTGTGAAAATAGAAATGGTAAACTAAGAAACTACTGTAACTTTAAAACATGTTTCGAGCTTGAGGAGTATTTGGATTCAAATATGTCATTTAAAGTACGGCGTGACCTTGCACGGTTCCGTATAAGTGCCCATAAGCTCAAAGTTGAAACCGGAAGACATACAAGGCCGGTTACTCCATTAAATGACAGGTTATGTGACAAGTGTAATACTGGAGAGATTGAAGACGAAAAACATGTAATTTTACGTTGTTCTGCGTATAAACAACAAAGAAAGAAATTCTTTGATATACTTTTTGAAAAATGTCCAAATCTTATTTATCTGGACGAAGAAAGTAAAATGAGTTTTATTTTCAATAATGGTGACATGAATTTGATAAATAGTTTGGGTCATTTTGTACACGATATATTAAACTAAATTCAAGAAGCTCCCCAGGAGGTTCAAATGCACATATAGATCACGATGTGAGTATGGGTATATAAATGTGTTGTTACTTTTATATGCATGATGACTTTATAGTGAGTTAATGCAATAAATGAATTTGAATTTGAATTTGTACCAAACTTGCATGTATGATTTATTTTTGATCAAACTTTCATAAAATGGCCTTGACCTACTTATTCTGCTTGAGTGATTTTGCCGTTAAAAGCCAATTTTGAGCAAAGTATAAGTGCTACATGTACCAAACTTACATATTGGATGTATCTTTGATCATTCTTTCATAAAATGACCTTGACCTACTTTTTCCTCTTGAGTAATTTTGCCTTTAAAAGCCTATATTGAGCAAAGTATAAGTGCTTCATGTACCAAACTTGCATATTGGATGTATCTTTGATCAAACTTTCATAAAATGAAATTGGCCTACTGTTTCCGCTTGAATGATTTTGCCTTTAAAAGCCAATATACATGTATTTAGAAATATGTTTGACTTGAATTTTGCTGCCACGAGGTGAGCTTCGTAATCTGTGATTACCTATGTTTTTTCAAGTAAATTCATTGGTCAGAAACATAACTTTGAGGATGCTCTTAAAGTCCTTACAAGTAATAAAGAATATTCGAATATGAATCGAATACGTGTCACGAATATTTGAATAGCATTTTCAGGTATTCGTTTCAGCTCTAATGTATGTTATATACTGTACATGTAAGTGTACATACTGATGTTTTAATGAACACAAAGGAGGAAATCTATGCTATCTGCTATGCCTTTACATTGAAAGGAAAATTGTCCTGTAAATCATTAACATATATGTAGATTTAAAATAAAACACTTATTTTGGTGATAATTATAGGTCATAAAAAGCAGTCGTTGGTGATATCTGGTGGTGGAATGGAGGATAAACAACAAGAGGATACCACTGTCATCAACGAATTCTCTAAACAACAAATACTTGTTCAATACCTCAAGGTTTGTTTATATGCAATGAAACTATACTACTCGTACATGTATGTTTAAAAGAACATTTTTAGATGGTAAAGCTATTTTCAAAGCAGTTTAAGTGTGAATTTGTAAAATACAATTTGTTAAATGCAATTTTGCGAGTTTCTGTACACTGAAAAGCCAAATTTCCAATTCATTGTTACTTGGATCACATTTAGATTACAATTTTCTTACCTGTAGAAGGTCGTCTATGATAATTTTTCTATTATTTTCTCCATATTATTGATGAGAACAATATGATATTTCAGGACTGCCTAGCCTTTGCCACACAGATACAAGCTGCTGTACCCATCATCTGTCAGCTTCTGGGATCTAAGACCGTAACAGACGTCCTAGAAGCTATAGATTTCTTCGTTACGGGATTTGAGTTTGGAGTTACTGCCACCATGATGGGTATACGTAGAATGCTGCATCTAATCTGGTCACGAGAATCAGGGGTCAAGGACGCGGTGGTGTCCGCATATAAACGACTGTACCTCGACCCACAAGGTGGAAATCAAAGGTACGTAAAGGTTGTAGAGTTATAGTCCAGGTGAAGGACAAGGTGATACATACAATGTACATGTATATAGACTAAACTACCTTAGGGTTACCCTGAATTATTTTATGACTCCCTGTATATGTGACTGTATTACATGATGAATTCCCTCTGAAGACTTTTTCCTTTTATGAATAAGCTGATTTTAGTTACTCCTTGCCTTATGTGACAAGCGACCATAATTTTGCCATTCACTTGAGTTCATTGTCTGTTATAGAGCCAAAGCCAATGCTGTTGTAAAGAACCTGTCAGCCCTCGTGTCAGGGGCAACGTTAGGGGACTTAACCTCTATGGAAGGCTTGGTGGGTATCATGATCAAATACTCGTACATTTCATTGTTCTTAACTTTCGCATGCTATAATCTTTGTCAACTTTTATCAGAAGCCACTTTCATATGAAAAGATTTAGTTTAAACAATATTTTATTCAAAAGATTTGAAAAAGGATTGGACAACTGGCAAAGCCAATTTAAGTCCTCTCCCGAGATAAAAAGATGAAAATGTATACCAATTTAGGAAATATTTTTGAAGATATTTATGATAGAATTATACTAGATCTAGGCAAGTAAAAGTTACTTAACATGGCAATTTTAATAAACGTACATCAACAGATGGTAGAACTGATGAAGGCCGGAGAAATAGACAGCAGTGTTATACAGATGCTGTGGGAGAGGTTTGCCATGAAAGTACCCAATACAACCCAAGACGAGAGTAAGGCGGCCATTAAACTCATCGCCATGGTAGCAGGGTATGTTTATAGGTTTATTGAAATTTATTTCGAAGGTCATGTAAAAAGTACATGTAAATGTTTGGATAGTCATGACAGATAGAAAATAGTGGAAATATAAAAACGACATTTGACGACATTGTACATGTACCAGCTGTCTGTACCTATGTTGTCATAAATCTGTCTTATTTATATCTCATTTATATCTCATTTATACATGTAAATCTGTCTTATTTATATCTCATTTATACATGTAAATCTGTCTTATTTATATCTCATTTATACATGTAAATCTGTCTTATTTATATCTCATTTATACATGTAAATCTGTCTTATTTATATCTCATTTATACATGTAAATCTGTCTTATTTATATCTCATTTATACATGTAAATCTGTCTTATTTATATCTCATTTATACATGTAAATCTGTCTCATTTATATCTCATTTATACATGTAAATCTGTCTCATTTATATCTCATTTATACATGTAAATCTGTCTTATTTATATCTCATTTATACATGTAAATCTGTCTTATTTATATCTCATTTATACATGTAAATCTGTCTTATTTATATCTCATTTATACATGTAAATCTGTCTTATTTATATCTCATTTATACATGTAAATCTGTCTCATTTATATCTCATTTAAACATGTAAATCTGTCTTATTTATATCTCATTTATACATGTAAATCTGTCTTATTTATATCTCATTTAAACATGTAAATCTGTCTCATTTATATCTCATTTATACATGTAAATCTGTCTTATTTATATCTCATTTATACATGTAAATCTGTCTTATTTATATCTCATTTATACATGTAAATCTGTCTTATTTATATCTCATTTATACATGTAAATCTGTCTTATTTATATCTCATTTATACATGTAAATCTGTCTTATTTATATCTCATTTAAACATGTAAATCTGTCTACTTATTCATCTGTTTCATTAATTCTATCGGCATCTTGAGTTTGATTTTTGAGTTGATACACAATATATTTTTTTTTCCTTCCTTGTTTGTAATCATGCAATTGCGGGAGAGGAATAATTCTACGTGTTTTAGAATGGATAACTCGTTTCTAATCTTTTGATATTATTATCAATAAAATATGTTGAATCTAAAAATGTAACTGATGTGAATACTTCAGCAAGGTTTGTATAATGACGTATATTCTATGTATTTTATTACAGAGCTGATATGGGTGTAGTGAAGAGTAACATAGATGTCTTGGTAAAGGAAGGACTCGGTGACAGGGCCGTTAACGACTTTATACTGGCTAGGGATACATGTCTGGCTTTACTCAAACTGGGCACAAAGAAAAAGGTTTCAATTCTTTGTCATGTTTGTTAATCATCTCCCCATTTCAAAAAGTATCTATAACTTTGAAAAGTATCTTACCTCTAACTATACCTACATGTAAATGTACGATAAGTTGTAAGAGATAACGCTTGTCACATGTACTAAAACAAGTACTAGAAAAGCTACGAGGATATATTTGCATGTAAATGTAGAAACACTATTCTTTTGCAGTATTAAGATTTTAGTGCTGTGAAGATCAATATTGGAAAATTTGAGAAGCTAAAGAAAAACATTTCCCTAAATTTTGTATTAGTTCATCATTGTCCTTAATTTTCACTGTTTATTGATTTATAAAGATTATGTAAGTTGTTTGTTCTATTTATAGGCGCAAGGAGCCTTACCCCCGGAGCCGTATAGACTACCACAGGGACATGAAATGTTCACACGCCTACATGACATATTGGTAAACGGTATGTATTATATTCATTTATGTACATCTATGCATTAATGTAAGTATAATTTGGTGTGAAGGGACTACCATGTCCTGTGTATGTCTGGTGGTAACACATTCAGATGTGCTTTCATAGAATTTACAGGATTGTCAAATAAGGTGATAGTCAACTTAAAAGAATACATGTATGTCAACTTCAAACAAGCAACATATCTGTGTAGTGTAATTTAGCTGTATGCGTATAAGTTACTATAACCTTAACTTTAGCATGTTTAGGAAGAAATTGACTGAATAACCTACACTGTACGTTTTTACCACATGCATTTTGATTCTTTTAGAATTAATCAATCTGTAGATGTGAAAATTTTAAATTATAGGATCCAGCCAGTTAAACAACCCCTACTGGGTGCCGCTTTCAGAACAAGCCGTCAATGTTATATATAAGTTAGCAGAACACCCTGATGTTATCTGTGGGGATATCATCAAACAGATGGCAAAGGAAGTTATTAAGGCAGAGAAACTTGACCAAACTAAAGCACAAGAGGGTAAGAAATGTAGTTTTCGAGGTTTTTTCGATACACAGAGTTTCTTCCCTTTTGGGACAGAATCTGTCATAAATTAATTATGAAGTCATCGAACTTTAAGGAAAATGGTGAAATTCAGGGAAAATAATATCAGCTTTATGGAAAATAGGGTGAAATTCAGGGAAAATAGTATCAACTTTATGGGAAATAAGGTGAAATTCAGGGGAAATAATATTAACTTTAGGCCATGTAAAATAAAATCTATGTTTCTCAGACACCGCCGCGCGCTATAATTTGCCTCCGATGAGACGTTTTTATTGTAACTTCAGAAAAAAATATCCGCCGTGTCTCATCCTCGATCATCGATTAAAATCGAAATATCCATTTATTTCATTGAACTTGTTTATTGTCCCGTAAAATCGTCCAAACAGTACCCGATGAATAAAAACGTTTAAAAGCCTTATAAATTACGGCGCGTTCCGTATTTATGTTACGGGTGAAGACTTTATCCATGCGCCGTTTAAAATATACTAACAACGTGCCGACATGTGCCGCGGACATTTAATACATCGAGTATTACATGTATTAGAACGTTGGTATAGTTTTCTTTATTGAGTAAATACCTATGCCGAACAATAGCAAGTACTTCCGAATCTATTAATAATGACGTTCACGTTGTAAAAGGACCTTTTGTAAGCAAGGACCGCCGACGAACGCAAGAGAAACATAGTTAAATCCTTAAATCTATGAATAAAAGAATGTATATTGTACCCGTGTACCTTATTTTATCAGACGGTGGTTATTTAATGCTGAACACTTCATTCATTCTGACTAGACTTCCGAAGATATACGCTATCGGCCAAATTTTTGACCATATGAACGGGTCCATCCGACGAAGTGAGGGGTCGTATTTAACTGGGTTTAAACAAGGTGTGGGCAAATAACACCCGTCGAGTCTCTTACGCGATTCTACCTATGAACTCATGGCAATCAAAACCTGTCATACTTCGTATATTTGTATCTATAAGCTTCTTCCATTCAGACAGATGAGCTACGTCTCCCCGTTCTCAGAAGGAATAGGCTATTTTACTTTAAAAAAAAAAAATCAACTTATTTACAGGAGAAAGTCATAAATTTGAATGTACATGTACCATTATTTTGACTGACGGTTCAAAGAGTTTTCTATGAAGAAAAACGAGGGGGGGGGGGGGGACAGCATAAGATTTTTTGCCTCAATATATGAATAATGGGGGGGGGGGTTGTAGACAGCACATACAATTTTTTTGCCTTACATGAATAATAAGAGTACTCTTGATGGAAAAAAAAAACAAAAAATAAAATCCCTACCTACCTTGCCACTTTTTTTTGACCCAATTATCTGAGAAACATAGAATTAATTTTACATGGCCTTATGGAAAATAGGGTGAAATTCAGGGAAAATAGTATCAACTTTATGGGAAATAAGGTGAAATTCAGGGGAAATAATATCAACTTTATGGAAAATAGGGTGAAATTCAGGGAAAATAATATCAGCTTTATGGAAAATAGGGTGAAATTCAGGGGTAATAATATCTTCTACATACAGTGCTCGTTAATGGAATTCATCATGACTTACATTTAATTGATTCATGTCAGAACATGATAATTAAGTATCTCGTCAGTTATTGTTTCACCAGGTGTTTACATATTTACGTTTAAAAGAACTTTATTGTTGAACAACTCTGCCTTGTTTGGTGAGTCCTTAGTATTTGGTGTGTTTGCAGATAGAATAATCCAAGGGATATTTAAAATTGATTTGTTTTATTTTTTCAGAACAAGAGAATACAGAGATGCCTACAGAAGACTCCCCACCGACCCTTGATGATTCTCAGCCGAGCAGTCAGCCCCAGTCATGTGCTTCCTCTGTACTGACTAGGCTGATCTCGCTCGCTGGTCACGTGGCGTTCAGACAGATGGTTCATCTGGACACACACATCTTTGGAGAACTTAAACGACGGAGGGCTATACAAGAACACAAGTCACAAACAAAAACACCAAAATCTACACGGAAAAGTCTCGGCAAGGTACTTTTGTGATAATTTTAGAATTTGCCCCTCTCTGTCATGAATTGTCCATAATTTTTTTATGATTATATTTCTGACTGATAGCACATACAAAATATAGGGGGTAAGCTGTGATCAGTATAAACTTAGTGACTAAGGTTTCAAAAAGCTCTTATACTCATGATCCTTTTTAATTATGACCAATCAGGACAGGCTGGCGTCAGAAGCTATAGAAGACGAGCTCGGCCTGGCAGGGGCGGCAGCCGAGGACGCAGACGCTGAGTATATCAGGAAAGTCTGCGAGATGGAAATCGTCACAGGTCAGAGAAATGATTAGTAATCTTCTGTTATTGACTTCTCCTTGGTTTAAGATTTCTATTGATTATTTATTTTCTAGTCTAGTATTCATATACATGTACATGTATCTTATAAAAATCCTATATACATGATAAAATCAAGTTGTTTTGATTGAAAGTTGAAAATTGAATGGGAAGATATAATTTTTGTTGTTATTGTATAATATTATCAATATACATCGATGTTACATGTACCAGTACAGTATTTGATTTTGATACCATCTATACATCTAGAATTGACCCTTCCGAACGCAGGAAAAATTTAAGAAATTCCTTGAGGTCACAATGCAATTTCGATGTTTGACCGAAGTTCGAAGCTTGTTTGTCCAAGGTAAAAGCATTGTGACGTCACGACATTTTGCATTTTTTTTTCCGCAATCAGAAGGGTCAATTAAGTTCAACAAACTGATTTTTTGGCAGACACCGAAACTCACAATATTCACATACCTGTAGATGTAAGTCATTTCTTTTCATATAACATTATCATTTTAGGTGACACATTACTGAGCAGTATCGGTCCATTGTTAGAGACTGTGTGTGTAAATCAAAATAAATACGCCGACCCTGACCTCAGAACGGCAGCTTCTCTAGCTCTGGCTAAATTTATGCTTGTTAGGTAAGGATGTTAGTAATGAAACAAATTCTTTATAGCGTAACTTTTGGTTTTCAAAATTAGAAGTTAAGGTCAAGGCTATAGCATATGATCAGTATAATGTGTGAACTGTTAGCCAATGTAAGTCTTAGAATTTAAGCTTTCCTCCCTCAGGCTAAATTCATGAGGAATTTAACATTGAAGTGAAACTAGAGTGTGATGTCTATCAAAATTTAAAAATTTCAAAATCGGAAGTACAAGGTCAAAGTAAGTGCACATGTTTATAACTTGTAGGAAGGATGATGTTTTGAGCCTGTAGTCCATGGTTTTTCAAACTTCATATAAGTTATCACTATGATAAGGTAGAAATGTCAAGGTTACAGTACAAAAATAGTTTTCTCTTCAGAAAAATCTCTTCATTGTTCTGAAATTTTACAGGATAACAATCATTGTTATAATAAATTGATATTGTTCGTGCTTTACATGATGTTTTTATTATGTTTCTAGCTCGGAATTCTGTGAGACCCACCTGCAGCTCTTATTCACCATACTAGAGAAGTCCTCTTACCCTACAATACGAGCTAACACTATCATAGCTCTAGGTGACCTTACCATACGATTTCCTAACCTCATAGAGCCATGGACTCCACACATGTATGCCAGGTAATTACATGTATAGTAGTTCCCTGGTTTTCGGAATATTTGAAGTTTTTTCAGATGAATTTTGATTCCATGTGGACAGAATTTATAAATGGACCTTTAATTTTGTATGCATTGACCTTTAATTTTACACATGCAGGTTACGTGACGAATCTCCCAAGGTGAAGAAAAATACTCTCCAGGTACTGACGCACTTAATCCTGAATGATATGGTGAAGGTCAAAGGTCAGATCAGTGAGATGGCGACATGCATCGTGGATTCTGACGAGAGGATCTCTAGCATGGCCAAGCTGTTCTTCCTGGAATTGTCTAGAAAGGTAAAAACATAACTTTAAAATTACTATCTATCTAGGCTCAACAACCTCAAGGTCACATATTTAGGGTCAAACTGTGACAGAACACTTACCTGTTCATAACCACTCTAGATTTTAATTGATACTGAAGGGCAAAAAATATGTGAGCAACTACATGTAGGTCTTAAAAATCTGATTACTTCATTATATGAAAACTTGACAAATAAAATTTTGTGAATAAGGACAACATAAACTAAAGGGAATTCCTATCATTTATAGGAATTGCAGTATCTCCATTTTCTTTTGCTAAATTCCTTGTTTGCTATTCGCCTTTGAGTCATGCTTCCACTCCTGTTACACATTTTGCATACAAACTAATGCCTGGCTCTCTTGATTCATAAGTACATGTATATCAATGTGAATACTTAAAAATTACATCCACATGTTTTCCACTTAATATATGAAAGTACATGTGAAAATGCAAACTGATGCCTGTCTTTGTATATTACAGGGAAATGCCATATATAACATAATGCCAGACATCATCAGTCGACTCTCCGATCCTGATGTCGGTGTAGACGAGGAAAACTTCCGCACAATTCTCAAGTAATGTATATTGTATCTTGTAGTAAATGAAAAATTAGTTAATCTTGAGCCAGTTTTTCTCGTGAAAATAAATTTGTTAGAATTTGATCAGCTTATTTGGTTCAGTGGTGAATTTTCTCAGATATTTATTGGATTTTTGCTATTTCTTACACCAGATTCTTACACCTGATTGTATCGTTAAAAGCTCTGTACTTTGCATACAGGTTAGATGCTTTCTATTTTAATATTTGTGCATATCATTATTCTTTTTTGCAGGTACTTATTTTCTTTCATTCAGAAGGATCGTCAGTGTGAGAGCTTGGTAGAAAAACTCTGTCATAGATTCAGGTCAACAAAGTAAGTGTTAAAACAAGTAACTAGCTCTTCTTATGATATGCCTTCGAAATGTTATTTCAGACATTTAAGATGCTTTTAGACTGAAAGTGATCTTGAACATCATAGATTTTAACCTTGAAAGTCAAATTTGAAACTACTCGTAACTCTTTATTAAGATAAACATGTATGATTGAAAATGTGATTTAAAGATGTCTTTATATGAGATTACAATGTTATAACATAATACATGTACATGTATAATACTATACAGGACAGACAGACAGTGGAGAGACTTGTCATTCTGTTTGTCCATGCTGTCATACAGTGATATTACATGTTATAATATAATACTTTACAGGACAGACAGACAGTGGAGAGACTTGTCCTTCTGTTTGTCCATGCTGTCATACAGTGATATTACATGTTATAATATAATACTTTACAGGACAGACAGACAGTGGAGAGACTTGGCATTCTGTTTTTCCATGCTGTCACACAATGATATTACATGTTATAATATAATACTATACAGGACAGACAGACAGTGGAGAGACTTGTCCTTCTGTTTGTCCATGCTGTCGTACAGTGATATTACATGTTATAATATAATACTATACAGGACAGACAGACAGTGGAGAGACTTGTCCTTCTGTTTGTCCATGCTGTCATACAGTGATATTACATGTTATAATATAATACTATACAGGACAGACAGACAGTGGAGAGACTTGTCCTTCTGTTTGTCCATGCTGTCATACAGTGATATTACATGTTATAATATAATACTTTACAGGACAGACAGACAGTGGAGAGACTTGTCCTTCTGTTTGTCCATGCTTTCCTACAGTGATATTACATGTTATAATATAATACTATACAGGACAGACAGACAGTGGAGAGACTTGTCCTTCTGTTTGTCCATGCTGTCTGTCATACAGTGATATTACATGTTATAATATAATACTTTACAGGACAGACAGACAGTGGAGAGACTTGTCCTTCTGTTTGTCCATGCTGTCCTACAGTGATATTACATGTCATAATATAATACTATACAGGACAGACAGACAGTGGAGAGACTTGTCCTTCTGTTTGTCCATGCTGTCCTACAGTGATATTACATGTTATGATATAATACTTTGCAGGACAGACAGACAGTGGAGAGACTTGTCCTTCTGTTTGTCCATGCTGTCCTACAGTGATATTACATGTTATAATATAATACTATACAGGACAGACAGACAGTGGAGAGACTTGTCCTTCTGTTTGTCCATGCTGTCCTACAGTGATATTACATGTTATAATATAATACTTTACAGGACAGACAGACAGTGGAGAGACTTGTCCTTCTGTTTGTCCATGCTGTCTGTCGTACAGTGATATTACATGTTATAATATAATACTTTACAGGACAGACAGACAGTGGAGAGACTTGTCCTTCTGTTTGTCCATGCTGTCTGTCATACAGTGATATTACATGTTATAATATAATACTTTACAGGACAGACAGACAGTGGAGAGACTTGTCATTCTGTTTGTCCATGCTGTCATACAGTAATATTACATGTATAATATAATACTTTACAGGACAGACAGACAGTGGAGAGACTTGTCCTTCTGTTTGTCCATGCTGTCGTACAGTGAGAAGTCTATCAGGAAGCTCCAGGAGAACTTTGCGTGTTACGGTGACAAGTTAGCGGAGGATGAAGTGTATAACTGTTTCTGTACGATCATCAGTAAATCAAGGAGTTTTGCCAAACCCACAGCCAAGGTTTGTTATACTTGTTCCTTATATACATGTTGTACATGTACGGTTTTGTATATACATGTACATGTACATGTAGGTTAAAACCATTGAACTTGTGCTATGATTTTTCTCAAACAATATCAGAGTTATTTAGGCCCAGCTCTGTTATTACATGTATCTTGTCAGGACAAAAGTCAGACAAACAAATATCAATCCTTTAATTTTCTAAAAGATTTACAGGGGGGTAATATCAAATGATGATTTCAAAGGATATCTAACCTTATTGCTGTTGAAAATGAATCTATATTTTTTTTTCTTCATTATAAACAGACCCTGATAGACGAGTTAGAACAAAGACTTATAGCATGTCATACAAAGGGTCTGGAGGAGGGAGATATCGCTGTCAAGGCTAGCCAGGTGTCAGCACAAGCCAAATCTAAGGGCAAAACTCCCATGAAGGGCAAAACACCAGCAAAGTCAGGGAAAACTCCAGGTAAGTCAATAACAACCCCAGTAAAGTCAGTAATAACTCCAACAAGTCAGGAAAAACTCCAGGTAAGTCAGTAATGACCCCAGCAAAGTCAGTAACAACCCCAGTAAAGTCAGTAATAACTCCAGTAAAGTCAGTAACAACCCCAGTAAAGTCAGTAATAACCCCAGTTAAGTCAGGAATAACTCCAGCAAAGTCAATAACAACCCCAGTAAAGTCAGTAACAACCCCAGTAAAGTCAATAACAACCCCAGTAAAGTCAATAACAACCCCAGTAAAGTCAATAACAACCCCAGTAAAGTCAGGGAAAACTCCAGGTAAGTCAATAACAACCCCAGTAAAGTCAGTAACAACCCCAGCAAAGTCCAGAAAAACTCCAGGTTAGTCAGTAACAACCCCAGTAAAGTCAGTAATAACTCCAGCAAAGTCAATAGCAACCCCAGTAAAGTCAGAAATAACCCCAGCAAATACCAGAAAAACTTCGGGTAAGTCAGTAACAACCCCAGTAAAGTCAGGAATAACCCCAGCAAAGTCCGGAAAAACTCCAGAGTATGTCAGTAACAACCCCAGTTAAGTCAGTAATAACCCCAGTAAAGTCAGTATTAACCCAAGTAAAGTCAGTAACAACCCCAGTAAAGTCAGTAATAACCCCATTAAAGTCAGGAATAACTCCAGCAAAGTCAAGGAAAACTCCAAGTAACTCAGTAACAACCCCAGTAAAGTCAGGAAAAACTCCAGGTAAGTCAGTAACAACCCCAGTAAAGTCAGTAATAACCCCAGCAATGTCAGGAAAAACTCCGGGTAAGTCAGTAACAACCCCAGTAAAGTCAGTAATAACCCCAGCAAAGTCAGGAAAAACTCCGGTAAGTCAGTAACAACCCCAGTAAAGTCAGTTATAACCCCAGTAAAGTCAGGAAAAACTCCAGGTAAGTCAGTAATAACTCCAGTAAAGTCAGTAATAACCCAAGTAAAGTCAGGAATAACCCTAGCAAAGTCAGGAAAAACTCCGGGGTAAGTCAGTAACAACCCCAGTAAAGTCAGTAATAACCCCAGTAAAGTCAGTATTAACCCCAGTAAAGTCAGTAACCACCCCAGTAAAGTCAGTAACAACCCCACTAAAGTCAGGAATAACTCCAGCAAAGTCAAGGAAAACTCCAGGTAAGTCGGTAACAACCCCAGTAAAGTCAGGAAAAACTCCAGGTAAGTCAGTAACAACCCCAGTAAAGTCAGTAATAACCCCAGCAAAGTCAGGGAAAACTCGGTGAAGTCAAGAAAACTCCAGGTAAGTGAAAAAAAGTTCAGTGAATCAGGAAAAACACCATCAAAGATAGTGAAATTTCCTGGTAAGTCTGTTAAAGAATATTTCCCACCTTCATTGAAGCATCATTTGTCACCCTTAATCCACATGAGGGACAGCAGAAACACTTGGTAAAAACACACACTAGGTAAAGTACCAAAGCTTCTAGTACGGTTACGTTAAATTAACAAAAAGTGTTCAAGAATAGTAACAAACAATTAATCTGTAAAAACTCCAGACAAAATAGGAAAAGCTTTAGGCTTATAAATACATGTACATTATAACTCTAAAATGCTAACAATCACACAATGTAAATGTTTACACTATACATGTATATCTGCAGGCCGTAAAGGGAGAGGGAGGAGAATAGCGGAGAGTGATGACTAACAATCACACAATGTAAATGTTTACACTATACATATATATCTGCAGGCCGTAGAGGGAGAGGGAGGAGAATAGCGGAGAGTGACGATGACAGTGTAGACGGAGACTTCAGGGAAAATAAAACTCCGCCCAAACGACAGCAGGGAAAACGGGGCGCTAAACAAAAACCTAAAATATCGTTTGATTCAGACGAGGATAGCGAGATTGAGTTATTTGATCTGGACAAATCTTCTCAAGGTATCGATGTTTACGGTCTTGATAGAATGACTTTCCTCAATTCTCACCAGTATTATAATGTTATACATGTACATTGTATTATAGATTTTCAGGGCTCACACTGGCTCAAAATTTTGTGTCGCAAGTTTGCGCAATGACACAAAATTGTGCGGTAGCACAATATTGCGCGACGGCAAGGTTGCTGAAAAAAACTTCTATTCTCCATAAAGATAGTGTATGTGTTGATCTATGTGTTTTATTTGCAAGAACATACATATTGTTCATTTCCTTAGAACTGTGTTAATCAATGACAAAAAAATATTAGATTCAATAGAGTCAGAGACTCTTTTCAGCACTACTTCTAGACCAACTCAAAAAGTCACAGAATTCTTCTAGACTTCATAGAAGCCCTCACATCAAAGTAAAAAAAATATATCCATTGGAGGGCCTTCTATGTTTATCATCATCAATTTACAGTAATTGACAAGGTGGTTAGTTGGTAGCTGCAAACAAGATGTAAGCTGAAATAACTGCAGCTTTGCTTTTAGACCAGGCTATAATCCTGAACCCCCCCCCCCCCCCCCTTCAATTGGCTATTGTAGCCAAAGACAGAAAGAATTATTAATGATACAATTTTTTATCAAATTATATACATGTACATGGGCAGACCTAGGTTTTTTCCTGTGATGGAGAGGGGGACCAATGATTGTGAAAAACATTATACATAAAACTCATTCCAAGGAATGCATGTGTCGCCTGCGAAACATAGCGACACTCAGGAATCACTTTTATAGGGTGTGACATCCAAGTGTGACAGACAGACGGACAAAGTTATCCCTAAGTGTCGCTATGCTTCGCAGGTGACACAAAAACTGGAAAAATAGCATTTTAGGAAAACTCCAAGGTGGCTCCTAACCCCCTCTAGATATGCTCTTGATCATTATTCAATGTAACTTGAAACCGGTCCCCTTAAATAATCTTTGCTTGTTGTGAAAAAAAATTTTTGAACAGATTAAATAAGGGCGGATCCCCCCTTCGCAACCCCCCCCCCCCCCCCCAAAAAAAATCTCAACGTAACTTATCTGAATGAATATTTCTCATATAGATACATAAGCTATTTGTGGTTTGTTTTCATAATCACCATGGCCTAGAAATAAAATAAGTAATCTTTTCTTGTTCAATTCTTCGTCGCCGACTCTTTTTATTTCATGGGTGATCAATGTCAATGACGCTAAATTTGGGGTGCTATTGTGGGTTCATGACGTCGAGCTCGTATACTTTTATCCTAAATACAAAGATCGCAAAACCTGGGTGCTATTGAAGGTTTACCGGTATATTCGATAGTTTTATCGTCAGATCTTCAATTTTGTAATTTATTTTCCGATGCGGAATCGGATCGGAAATTTCTAAGTTATATTTCCCCATTTTAAAATCTGAATTATATGATACAGTGGTACTATTTCGGGGAGAAACAAAGAATTGAAAAAAAAAACCCTCAATAATTATGACATTCTCGTGATGATCTAAACTTTTCAGTGACATCGAAAGATATAAAGATCGCCGTAATAAAGTTAATCGCCTTTTCAAAATTAGGAATACAAATGTTGGACAGCTTATCTCTCTTCATAATCCAATTATCTAATTAGCAGTGGCTACCAGTATTTCACACCTTTTACGGTTACCCTTTTACCTGCGTTACACCTGAACGCTTTTATTGCACTTTTGATTACGTAGAATCGATCTGTCATTGTCGAAATCGTGTGTTTGCCGGTACTTGAAAACTCATTTTAAAAAAATTCCCTTTGTCGCAAATCACGATTTTCTGTCGCAAATGAAAAAATTTTGTCGCAAAATGCGACATTTGCGAAGCCCAGCGTGAGCCCTGATTTTGGAATTTGTAATGGAAAAGATACAGAAGGTTCATGAAAATAATTATAGTCTTTTTTATTAATAAACTTATGTACAGTTTATGAGTGATTTGCAAACTTTTCACTGATCGAAAGCAAATTCTTTAAAAAATTACTGGATCTACAATATTTTGGAAATTATTTAATTCTCCTTGTTATTCTTAAGAAATGAAGATTCTGATTGGCCGAGAAATTGTTTTGATACATGTACCTGCATTAACCAAAACTGGAAGTACATGCTTAACAATGTCATAAGCAACGTCGTGGGCAACACAATTTCAAAGCTGCAATTTAACGTTGAAACGCGACGAATTGAAATGATAAGTAATAAATGTAATCTTTTTATACGCCCGTCATTTGACGGGTCGTATTATGGTATGGCGAAGTCCGTCCGTCTGTCCGTCCGTCCGTCTGTCCGTCTGTCCGTCCGCCTATGGAACGCAATAACTTGATTATACGTCAACGGATTTTCACGAAATTTATACATTATGATTGGACTGTGGAGAGGAAGCCGCCTTTTGATTTTCAGGTTAATCCGATTTGTTGTTACAGAGTTATGGGACTTAGATTTTTAAAATACAGTGAAAATATACTAAAATAGTTAAAAATTATTTAAAAATCCATTTCTGGTCGAAATGTTTTGAAATTTGGTATACTTCAAGTAGAAAGGATGTTGTTTGACATATGTAACGGGTTTTTAATTTTTTTGTCGCATAATCGAGATATTATGTGTAATGGGAAGGGGGGGTGGGTTATATGCACATACATGTTAAGCTAAGGGCAAAATATAGGCGCATGGAACGCAATAACTTGAATATGCGTCAACAGATTTTCATGATATTCATACATTATGTTTGGATTGTGGAGAGGAAGCCGCCTTTCGATTTTCAGGTTCATTCGATTTGTTGTTACAGAGTTATGGGACTTAGATATTTTAAAATACATTGAAAATATACTAAAATAGCTAAAAATTATTTAAAAATCTATTTTTGATCGAAATGTTTTGAAATTTTGTATACTTAAGGTAGAAAGGATGCTCTTTGACATATGTAACGGGCTTTTAATTTTTTGGTCGCATAACTGAGATATTTGTAATGGGAGGGGGGGGGGGAGTTATATACACAAACATGTTAAGCTAAGGGCAAAATATAGGTGCATGGAACACAATAACTTGAATATGCGTCAACGGATTTACATGATATTTCTACATTGTGATCAGACTTTGAAGAAGAAGCCGCCTTTTGATTTTCAGGTTCATCGGATTTCTCGTTACGGAGTTATGGGACTTAGATATTTTAGATACAATGTAAAATTTACTAAAATAGTTAAAAATTCTTTAAAAATGTATTTCTGGTCAAAATGTTTTGAAATTTTGTATACTTCAAGTAGAAAGGATGTTCTTTCACATATATAACAGATTCTTAAATTTTTTGTCTATTTTAGTATATTTTCACTGTATTTTAAAATATCTAAGTCCCATAACTCTGTAACGACAAATCGAATGAACCTGAAAATCGAAAGGCGGCTTCCTCTCCACAGTCCAAACATGATGCATGAATACTGTAAAACGAGAATATTTAGCGCTCGATTTATTTTAGCGCCTTTAGCGCAGATGCATGGTTGCGCTAAATTAAGTAGTGCGCTAAAATTTTCAGATGCAACATCAAATTTCAATAAAAAGTATTCGACATTCTATTCAAAGTGCATTACACCGTGTTACTGTCCACGGCATGGTCTATCCGGCAACGCTTGTTGTTTTTATAGCTAATTAGATAATTGGATTAACGCTAGCGCTTGGGTAGATAATGATAGTACACGGGCCATGATTTACATGTACATTTGTACTGGGTAGATCATGATTGTCTATGTGTCGTAATAACCAATCATGAAATATAAATAAGAGTCAGATGAGATTATTGATCTTTAACAAAAAGATGTTAGATGGCTTAATATTTGTGTGAAAACACAGTACTTTATAACATAAGGTACATATACTGTAAAAAAAAAAAGAGATCTATAAAGAAAAGTTTACAAACATTAATACAAGCATACGAATAGGCAATTCAATTGTCCAAGACACGTGCCGGCATGTACATGTAGTCAATACCTCTATGTATATTGCTGTGAACATGTAGATTAGATACGCAGTCTTTAAAAGGATTTATTTACTCAACATGAGTTAAATCGGGATGTTAACGCCGTTGCCGTAAAATGATTCGTAACGCCAAGTTGAAAAATTGGGACGATATATATTCATCCATGTTACAGAACAGCATTATTTTCTTTCATCACTTTTAATAGAATTGATAATTATTTCGTATTACCAACGATCGTCCGAACATGAGACACGACGGATATTTTTTGTCTGACGTTACAAAAAAAAATACGATTCATCAACGGCAAATTGCTACCGACGATGTATGAAAAGTCCTAAATCACTGTGCGCTAATTTTATTGACCAGATGGTGTTAATGCGCTAAATTAAGTTTGCGCCAAAAGGTTTTCAGCCCTCATTGCGCTAAAATATGTTTGCGCTAAATATTCTCGTTTTACAGTATCATGAAAATCTGTTGACGCATATTCAAGTTATTGCGTTCCATGCGCCTATATTTTGCCCTTAGCTTAACATGTATGTGCATATAACCCACCCCCCCCTTCCCATTACACACAATATCTCGATTATGCGACAAAAAAATTAAAAACCCGTTACACATGTCAAAGAACATCCTTTCTACTTGAAGTATACAAAATTTCACAACATTTCGACCAGAAATAGATTTTTAAATAATTTTTAACTATTTTAGTATATTTTCACTGTATTTTAAAAATCTAAGTCCCATAACTCTGTAACGACAAATCGGATGAACCTGAAAATCGAAAGGCGGCTTCCTCTCTACAGTCCAATCATAATGTATAAATTTCGTGAAAATCCGTTGACGTATAATCAAGTTATTGCGTTCCATAGGCAGACGGACAGACGGACGGACGGACAGACGGACGGACTTCGCCATACCATAATACGACCCGTCAAATGATGGGCGTATAAAAAATATTCTGTAAATACATGTAAATGGCTTTTAAGCTTCAAAACAATAGAATTCTGAGATTCCCCTTTTGAAAACTTGAGCCCGGCAAACTGCGAAATATTACCTCTCCAAATAAAAGAAATATGTGAATAATTTAAGGAATCAATGTAATCTTTTTTTGGTTGATCGAGGTATCAACACCAAAAATTAAGGGAAAACTGTCTCGTGCACGTAGCACAAGATGCATAGGTTCTCCCTCAATTTTTGGTGTTGATACCTCGATCAACCACAATGACGCAATAACTTGAATATGCGTCAACAGATTTTCATGATATTTGTACATTGTGATCAGACTTTATAGAAGAAGCCGCCTTTCGATTTTCAGGCTCATCCGATTTGTCCTTATAGAGTTATGGGACTTAGATATTTTTGTGTTGTGAAAAAAATCCCAACGGGCGTATCTTGCTGCGTGAGCGTAGGCTTTATTATATTACTACTCTACTACAATATTACTACTCTACTAGGATTGAATAAATTTACATCACATGATCTAGGATGTACATGTAATCATACATACAGTACATGTGTATATATCTTTATTTACATCACAGGTACGTGCAATACAGAGGACAAGAACGAGGAATCGTCGGACTCGGAACCCATACCCACAAAACGAACGGGAAGACGAGTCCTTAACTCATCAAAGAAACGAGTTTCACCGTTACAAGATCTGAATTCGCCTGTCTGACTGGTGTAGACGTTACAAGATCTGAACTCACCTGTCTGACTCGTGTAGACGTTAACAGAAACATTACCTGATTGTGTTCACATTTTTATACAAAAACTACTCATGTTCTATTTTTAGAAACTTTTTACCACATTGTGTTATACTGTAGGTATATTTATAACTTAAAAGTAGTTATTTTTCAGGTGAATTCACAGAAAGATTAATACTGTACAAGGGAAAATTTTCTTCCACATAGAATTTCTGAATGATGAGTTGAAAAATATTGAAATAGAATTTGCAGATCTGTTGGTTAAAAAGAATATCTTTATTTTTTTACAAATAAAAAGTGAAAAGGCAAAAATAAAAAGTGAAAATTCAAAAGTTTATACATGTACATGTATTTATACTCATAATTTGAGTTATGGTCTAGGATTAATTAATTCTCCTACTCTTGTTTGACAACTTTTCACGGTAAAAACAATACATATACATTCTCAGTAGAGAATCAGTCTCACATGTAACACAGCAGGCAATTATGTCGATTATAAGAATTCCTTGATGTACAAATTTTTGAAATTATGAAAAATGTTAGAGTTCACATATCACTCAAGAATGTCAAAATATATTGATTCATGTAAAATGTTCAGGTTATTAATGTAACCCCATCCTCCCAATCTCCTTATGCAAAAATAAACATTTATAAACTGAATGAATTTTGAACTAAACAAAAGTTCTGAATTTATATACATTGTATCTATAACAGCATAGAAGTAATAAAACCGATCAAAAACTTTATGGATATGATTGTCTTTATAGTTAACATATACATGTATAACAAATTGTTCTAACTTGACTTCTAGGACATGATTATGCCCAAGACAATAAAGGTCTGCATGGCTTTGTCAACATTCAATGAAATCAGATTTGATGTTTTGTCCATTTTGAATAGAGAAATCTTAATATTTGTTGTTTAGTGTAAAGGTAGCATTATTTGAACTTGTGTGAAGAATGCAAAAAAAAATGAAAAAAAATCTGGAAGAAAAAATTTAATTGACGCCATAATGACCTTTTCTCAAAGATCGGGGAGTAAAATTAGCACTCGCCCAGTCACCATTGGCGACCATTTTCACGACTTGGCGACTAAAACTTTGACCAATAGTTGCCCAGATGGCGAGTAGGAGATATCGTAAATGTCGGTTTTCAATTACATAACACTTCTCTCTGAGTGAGTACTTATTCACACCTTACTGACTGCAAGGCCTTGCAAGGTAGATTTAAATCTGTTTCGCATGACTGGCTACAGTAGGAAGCTCTCGAGTGGCCAACAATGGGATTAAAGTGATCATGTTACCGGTATGATAAGGGGTTCAATAGCAGACGATTTTTAAAGACTCTTTGAATATTTAAAAAGAAAAAAGGAAAATAAGACATCAGGCATTTGTTCAACAACTTCACTAGTTTAATAGCAATCTGATCATCAGCAACCATATTTTATCCAACACATTTTCTTCAAACCGAATGGCTATCGAGTGCGAATTCACTGGGTTGGGACCCCCTGGAATTGCCGAAACTTTTAAGGGTAAAGGGAAGAGGGGTAGAACCCCTGGAATTTTTTTGTCCCCAAATCCTTGTTTTTCAGGTGAGTGGGGAGGGATGGGACCCGGCTCCCACTGGAATTTGCCTTAAAATCCTTATTTTTTCAATTTATACTTAAAATGAATACACCCTTAAAAACAGCTTGGCCCCTAATTTTCTAGCTGGGCCCCTAAATTTCATTTTCTAGGGGCCTAGCTGGCCCCTAAGTCCTGCAGCCGATTTTTCTCCCTGAAGATGAATTCATGCATACTAAAATCATTTACATGTAACATGTGTAAAACAGAGTATTCCAATTATTTTTAGGATATATGTCGTGGTAAAATTCTGCTCATATTGCAAGTACATGTTGTACCAACATGCTTTACCAGGTAAAAGATATAATTTAGGTAACTGTGGATTCAGTTTGAAGGTTAGAACAGCTGTCACGGCATGTTTCTTTATCTAGCATATGTATTGTAATGCCATGAAGGTTTTCATATGAAGTGTAACATTTTCCTTTATTTCACCTCGGGGGTAGGGGGGTGGGGGAATTACAAATTGTTTCTGCATATATTTATGGTTGTTATAATGGTATAGCCGACATGCTTTGAAAGCAAGGCAAAGTCGGCACGCATTGTGCCAACTCTATATCCAAGACATTGGTACACATATTTACATGTACATATCGAATATCAACACAAGAATTTCTCAATCCAGAGCTGAGAGAAATTGTGTCACTTCAAGTTTGAATCTCCAGTATGGTATCACAGGACTCTTGGGGGGAAAAACATTTTGCTTGAAGAGAAATTTTTTTTATACATTGTACTTCATAACAAGCAAGTTAAAGCAAAGTGGAACATCACTTTACATGGCAACACATTTCTTATCAAATCAACTTTTTTAAGGTTTTCCTGTAATTACTGTTTTGATTTATGACCATGGGCAACTCCTCAAAATTTGCAAGCTTGATGAGTAGTAAAATACTAAAATTGCACAAATATTTTTAGAATTGCTGCTGATGTTGACCTTTGACCCTTGACCTTGAAAATTAATTCTCTATGTCTGAATGATGTCACACAAAGGTTCAATTAGAGATAAGCACAGGTAAGTTCCGAAAATAGTTGGGGGATAAACTCGGTGTTTATCATAGAGCTTAGTGTAAGAAAATTGCTTTACATCTAGAATCTAACATTTATATCAAGGACAAAACTACTAGAATTCATTGAGAGAACCATTGATGAATTAGCTCTTAGCTCCTCAAACTCCAATATAAAACGAGATATGAAGAAAGAGCAAACAAAATCACGGATTTTTCATAGGGCACAGTAAAAAATCTAGAGGCACTTCCCCCTGTAAACATGGCAGAAATTTGGTCATGTGACCAGTCCGACATCAAGAATAGTCCATTCATCATGGGCAAAGTTTATGGTAAACATTGGGAGTACTGGTGACTTACAATATGTCAATGTAACATCGCAATTTAAGGCCATGAAAATAAATGCCATCATCTCACTGTGGACAAATCACATGCAGGTGTGTTGAACATCAGTGGCCAATTTCACCAAAGTTCTTACGAAAATTTTCATGAACATGATTCAATCTAAATGAACATATTTTTCAACCACAGATTTAGTGAATTTGAAAAAATCCTTAACAGGTACAGAAGTTATCTATAGTTCTAGAGCATTACCATGTCAAGCTCCTACACATACACTGTGATACATGTATTACCATATTCCAAAGGCAAGAAGATTTGTTAAGTTTTACCATTTTCATTCAATATCTCAAGTTGGCAGATTTTGAGGTGATAGAGTCCTTCAATTCGGAGGAAATAAGAAGAACAACTTGATGACCACGACAGATTACAGATGACCACGACAGATTACAGATGACCACGACAGATTACAGATGACCACGACAGATTACAGATGACCACGACAGATTACAGATGACCACCACAGATTACAGATGACCACCACAGATTACAGATGACCACCACAGATTACAGATGACCACCACAGATTACGGATGACCACGACAGATTACAGATGACCACCACAGATTACAGATGACCACCACAGATTACAGATGACCACCACAGATTACAGATGACCACCACAGATTACAGATGACCACCACAGATTACAGATGACCACCACAGATTACAGATGACCACCACAGATTACAGATGACCACCACAGATTACAGATGACCACCACAGATTACAGATGACCACCACAGATTACGGATGACCACCACAGATTACGGATGACCACCACAGATTACGGATGACCACCACAGATTACGGATGACCACCACAGATTACAGATGACCACCACAGATTACAGATGACCACCACAGATTACAGATGACCACGACAGATTACAGATGACCACGACAGATTACAGATGACCACCACAGATTACAGATGACCACCACAGATTACAGATGACCACGACAGATTACAGATGACCACCACAGATTACAGATGACCACCACAGATTACAGATGACCACCACAGATTACAGATGACCACGACAGATTACAGATGACCACCACAGATTACAGATGACCACCACAGATTACAGATGACCACCACAGATTACAGATGACCACGACAGATTACAGATGACCACGACAGATTACAGATGACCACGACAGATTACAGATGACCACCACAGATTACAGATGACCACCACAGATTACAGATGACCACCACAGATTACAGATGACCACCACAGATTACAGATGACCACGACAGATTACAGATGACCACGACAGATTACAGATGACCACCACAGATTACAGATGACCACCACAGATTACAGATGACCACCACAGATTACAGATGACCACCACAGATTACAGATGACCACCACAGATTACAGATGACCACCACAGATTACAGATGACCACCACAGATTACAGATGACCACCACAGATTACAGATGACCACCACAGATTACAGATGACCACCACAGATTACAGATGACCACCACAGATTACAGATGACCACCACAGATTACAGATGACCACCACAGATTACAGATGACCACCACAGATTACAGATGACCACCACAGATTACAGATGACCACCACAGATTACAGATGACCACCACAGATTACAGATGACCACCACAGATTACACTATGTTAATCCAGATACATGTAGGAAACATGGGAAAACCCCCTTACTTTACACTTCACAATCCCATTCAGCAATTTAACATTGTGGAATTTCCAGACTAACTACAGTTTAAATATTCTTTTATATTTCTGTATAATTTTGTTTTACCAAGTAAAATTCTGTATGTGTACTTACTTGAGCACAAACAAATTTTAGCCGAAACGGTGTACAAATGGACATAATAGCGTATTCATAAATAAGCGCACTTGACTCATTCTCCATTATAGCATACTGCAGATGACATCTTTAGCATAGTCTTGAATTAGTCCAGTGCACTCTTAACAGCGCTAACTCTGCTAAGATAAGAATCTAGCGTAAATATGTACACTTACATTACTACAAGATGTTCTCTTTGGATTAGGATCTCAGATAATAGTTAAGAATTTCTGTACCCTGAGCAAAAAAGGTGTAAAATTCCTAATTTGAGTGCAATGGGCCATATTCTAAAAGGGCAAGAATTATAATGATTGCACTCTATATAGGACAAAGAACATGTTGTCAATCAGAATTAACAGGCACACTTGTTGAGTATATTACAACTTGTTTATTTAAATGCATCATCAGTAAACACAAAATAAATTGGACACAGCACAAATGTGATGAATGAATTAATGAAATGATCACACATTATTTCCATTTCGATATAATAGCGTACATGTACAATGTTCTTTAACAAGTTGTAAATCTGTACTTCAGGCAATTAATTAGAATTCTATATCAGCATATTAACAAAACAATTTTTATGATGTGGATCATAGAATCCAAACAAAGATGCTTAGCCTTTAAACATGTTAATGCCAATTGGGTGTTTGCTATTCTGGTTATCCAAAAATGATTGTTTTATTTCCCTAAACTCTTGCTCTATTCGCGGTCAAGAGTTCATTTTCTGTCATTCGAGATCCTTCAATTGTGGCTGGTTGAATGTAACTCCTGGCATCAAATGAATAGTTTAATTTCTTGACAATGTATGAACTAGAGTTATAATATCTATTGCATAATAAAGAGACCATATAGATTTGTTGTACATCAAGTCAATCTAACTTTCCTCTTCTCCTTCTTTCCCAGCATGACTTTAGCTACAAAAAGAGAGAATTGAAGTAGGTTAAATCAAACAATGTCATCACAGCTTGTCTCTGCCAAAGGGATTTATCGTGCTTCCTGGTTGTTTGATGTACTATGGGTTATGTAAAGGGACACCGAGTTAGAACCCTTTACATAAGCCATAGTACATCATGCAACATGGAAGCGCAATAGGTCCCTGTGGTCTGCATAACATTTAAAGTTCTGTCAATAAAATACAAATTTACAAAGATCGTATTATCATTTTATAAGACATGATATAATGAAGTAACAATGTTTTTTTGCAAAAATATCTGTATCAAGTCCATGGACTGATCCAGACTCTAATTTTTTTTCTGCATCATTTAATACTTCATCTCTTAGAGCCAATGTTCTGACTCACTTATACATGTACTTCTCCTCACTATGGCAGATTTAGGCACTTAACAAAGAACCTTATATTTTACTTTGTTCCGTGAAATTTTGACGATCCTCATGCTTATATAAAGTTTTATCACAGCACTCAGTGCATTTTTTCTGTTCTTCCAGCTAAACTTATAATATTTTATTAGATGCAGTATTCTTTCACTGTAAATCTCTCTGTTGGAAAATAAAAAGCATCCCAAATCTACTAAGTCGGAGAAATAAGGAAATCTATGGAGAATCGGAGCATTCATTAGTGTTTTTAAAATTATTCATAAACATGTACATGTACATATCCATCAAAATTTTGTTATTAAGAACTATGCATTGAAAATATCATCCAACATTAATCCAATAATAGCAAACTAAAAATCAATAATGTTTACTTTCTCTACTTATATTGAGTCTTTGCAGAATACAGAGTTTTTTCCCCTTACAGATGGTATCTGACGTAAAACCATTGTGACGTCATGAAAATGGTATGGTAACGTCAATTTTATACCGTCATTTCCCAGACTTTTAGGACTGTTTCCATAGAATTTGATGACGTCTTAATCAGTCCACGTCAGATACCGTCTCAAATGGGAAGTAACTCTGGTTTTCGAAAATAGCGAATAAGTGTTTGTTAAAAATATAGAAGTCGAGTAAACTCACTAGTTTCCCGTTTTATTCTGCTACCATATAAGGCCTGCTGTTTAAATTCCCGAGCTTTCTCTAATGATGATAGAGTTTTCTTTTTGTTCTTTTTCAATGTTTCTGCTTCTACCCCACCTTGTAATCTAAGAAAACAAAACTCTTCTTACACATGTTTACATCTACATGTACAGATCTGAAATTTTCTCACACACTTAGTAGAATCACCAGTATCACAGCCAATCAGATTTCTCGACAATAGGTAATAAAATCAAATTGCGAGGGTTGGATTGTCTTTTTGTTTGTCTGTCTCCAATTATTCTTTTCATAACAATTCATGATTTTAATCAGAAATCAAACTTTAATGCTTAGGCCATGTAAAATTAATTCTATGTTTCTCAGATAATTGGGTCTAAAAAAAGTGGCAAGGTAGGTAGGGTTTTTATTTTTTGTTTTTGTTTTTCCATCAAGAGTACTCTTATTATTCATGCAAGACAAAAATTGTATGCGCTGTCTAATCCCCCCCCATTATTCATATAAGGCAAAAAATCTTAATATGCTGTCCCCCCCCCCCCCCCCCCCCCCGTTTTTCTTCATAGAAAATTGTCTTTGGACTGTCTGTCGAAATAATGGTACATGTACATTAAAGTTTATGGATTTCTCCTGTAAATAAGTTGATTTTTTTTATAAAGTAAAACAGCCTATTCCTTCTGAGAACGGGGAGACGTTGCTCATCTGTCTGAATGGAAGAAACTAATAGATACAAATATACGAAGTATGACACGTTTTGATTGCCGTGAGTTCATAAGTAGAATCGCGTAAGAGACTCGATGGGTGTTATTTGCTCACACCTTGTTTAAACCCAGTTCAAATTAAATACGACCCCTCACTTACTCGGATGGACCCGTTCATATGGTTAAAAATTTGGCCGATAGCGTGTATCTTCGAAAGTCTAGTCTGGATGGATGAAACGTTCAGCATTAACCACCGTCTGATTAAATAATGTACACGGGTACAATAAACAGGTACAATAAACATTCTTTTATTCACAGATTTAAGGATTTAACTACGTTTCTCTTGCGTTCGTCGGCGGTCCTTGCTTATTCTTTTTACAACGTGAACGTCATTATTAATAGATTCGGAAATATTACAATGCCACTTGCTATTGTTCGGCATAGGTATTTACATATGCTGTAGAGATCAATAAAGAAAACTATACCAACGTTCTAATACATGTGATACTCGATGTATTAAATGTCCGCATTACGTGTCGGCACGTTGTTAGTATATCCTATACAATGCCCTTTAAACGGCGCGTGAATAAAGTCTTCACCCGTAACGTAAATACGGAACGCGCCGTAATTTATACGGGCTTTTAAAAGTTTTTATTCATCGGGTACTGTTTGGACGATTTTACAGGACAATACACATATTCAATGAAATAAATGATATTTCGATTTTAATCGACGATCGAGGACAAGACACGGCGGATACTTTTTTTCTGAAGTTACAATAAAAACGTCTCATCGGTGGCAAATTATAGCGGGCGGCAGTGTCTGAGAAACATAGATTTTATTTTACATGGCCTTACATTTGACATTTTCTTTGATTATGTCGTGTCTGTGATGTCTTTGAATGACACCCTGATTTTTAAGCACTTTGTCATGTATTTATTATACAGCCTTGAATTAGAACACTCTTAACTGCTTTAAGGCTAACAGAATATGGATTCAGCTTTAACAAATATACATGTACCATGTAAACCTACAGTAGAGAACTTGTCATATACTGACCTATCTTGATCTAGAGGTATGAAATCTGCCGGACCAGAATCGTCAAAATCATCCTCTGTGTCAGCAAAACTTTCCTCGTCATCTGAAATCAAACAATAACAATTATCACAGACATGAAATCTGTAATTAAACGAGAACTATTATCACAGACACGAAATCTGTAATTAAACAAGAACTATTATCACAGACTATGTACATGTAAATGAAACCAACCCATTCCTCTGATATTTTCAGAGAATTATGATTCGTCATTTTTCAAAATACGTAATTATATGTACATAACAGTTTCTGGGATAAAGGTGCTTTTTGCACAATTTTAATCCTTTTAATGCCTTAGATGTACCTTTTTGCAAGCCTGATAACTAATTCCATTCAGTTCATATATACTACGGTATACCATGAAGTCTGCACCATTTATAGCTTACCCTCAAACGACAATCTCTCCTCCAGAGAATCTACTGTGTCTTTCTTTCCATGAGGAACACTGTGGTTTGTAGCTTCCCTGCCGTCATTTTGAGATTTCTCCCTTGTATCGAAATCTGGAAGATCTTCAAGAAATTCCTCTGAGAGTTTCTCTTCCTCCAAATCCTCAAGTTTCCTTTTCTACGGAAAAGTAAGAAGAAAAATTATCATAAGACAATGCCAGAGTTTGTGCTTCTCATGTAAAATATGTAACAGAGAACAATCAAACTGTCACCTGTAAAGTTTGTTTTTTTGGCCAAGTAATAAATATGAAAGAGGTCAACACAGAGGGTAGCCTCACCTTGCATGATCTGTTGAATGACCACAAGAAATTACAATCATTACAGGTGTGTGACCTTGACCTGCGAACTTTGACCTTCAAAATCAACTCTTTTTTTTTAGCTCACCTGAGCGAAGCTCAAGTGAGCTATTGTCATAGCGCACCGTCCGGCGTCCGTCCGTCGTCCGGCGTCGTCCGTCGTAAACTTTTCACATTTTCGACTTCTTCTCCAGAACGGCTGAAGGGATTTTGATGAAACTTGGTAGGTATGAAGTACTCATGGTCCCCTACAAGTGTTGTTGTTTTTCGTCCGGATCTGTCAACAGGTGGCGCCACCACAGCCAAAAGTAGGTCACGGGGGGTACCCTCCTTTGACAAACTTCTTCTTCAGAACCGAAGCATGTATCGACAAACCGAAAGCATCAGGATGATCTAGAGAGATGTCTTAAGAAGTGTTGTTATTTTTGGTTCCACTTCGAAGTCAAATTTTTGACGCGTTTTTGACGTCTTTTCGGACTTAGTCAGAAATGCACATTTTTGCACTATTTCTTTAAATAACTCAATAAGTGTATGATTTTACACACTCATTTACTACATATTTATCATATTTAACTTACTTAATGCTTTGATATGTATTTTATGCTTAAATTTTATTTTTTTTGATTTTTTATGAATTTTTTTCTTATGTAAAAAGGAAGGGGGGGGGGGGTGATTTTCATACATTTTCTGCTTCTTTTCTATAACCACTCTTCAGATTGTCATGACAATTTGTAGGTATGAGGTACTCATGCATGGTACCCTACAAGTGAAAGAATTTTGTCAAGATATCCACTTTTGGATTTTTAAGGAATATTTTTTAGCCCACCTGAGCAAAGCTCAAGTGAGCTATTGTCATAGCGCACCGTCCGGCGTCCGTCGTCTGTCGTCTGTCCGTCGTCTGTCGTAAACTTTTCAACATTTTCGACTTCTTCTCCAGAACCACTGAAAAGATTTTCATGAAACTTGGTAGGAATGAAGTACTCATGGTCCCCTACAAGTGTTGTTGTTTTTCGTCCGGATCCATCAACAGGTGGCACCACCAGAGGCAAAAGTAGGTCACATGGGGTACCATCCTTTGACAAACTTTTTCTTCAGAACGGAAGCACGTATCGACAAACCGAAAGCATCAGGATGATCTAGAGAGATGTCTTAAGAAGTGTCGTTATTTTTGGTTCCACTCGGAAGTCAAATTTTTGACGCGTTTTTGACGTCTTTTCGGACTTAGTCAGAAATGCACATTTTTGCACTATTTCTTTAAATAACTCAATATGTGTATGATTTTACACATTCATTCACTGCACATTTATCACATTTAAGTTACTTAATGCTTTGATATGTATTTTATACTGAAATTTTAATTTTTTGATGTTTTATGAATTATTTTCTTATGTGAAAAGGAAAGGGGGGGGGGGGGTGATCTTCATACATATTCAACTTCTTCTCCAGAACTGCTGAACAGATTTTTATGAGTATTTTTTCAATCATGAATAGATATGTTTACTGTGAAGATGGACCCAAGGCTTGTAAGTTCAAGTTCTGGTACCCTGGTAACTTTAGTTTCGTATAAGTTGGTACATGTTCATGTATGCAAGAGTTGTCTTTCTTTAATATTGATTTATGTTTTTGAGGTTTAAATTTTTGGATTATCGATTCATTTGAATGTTATATATTTTAAATTATTAAATAGGTATGGAAAAGGAAACTAAATAATTTTAAAAAGATGAATAAGTATTTTCAAATTTATCTTGTGAAGACTTGGATATACAACTTTGAAATTACAATATTGAGAGCAGCTCAAAATATTAGTGTAAGAACAGATCAATATTATCAATAACACAGTGAAAAGATGGGGAGGGGGTCTGTTATTTTGCTTTAGCTTCTGTATAACTATCTCTCTCGGGTTACTTAGATTACTCAAGAAGAAGGGGGGGATGATTTTCATACATATTCAACTTCTTCTCCAGAACCACTGAACAGATTTTCGTTAAACTTCGTAGGAAGGAAGAAATCATGGTCCCCTACAAGTATTGTTGTTTTTAGCTCACCTGAGCGAAGCTCAAGTGAGCTATTGTCATAGCGCGTCGTCTGTCCATCGTCCGTCCGTCCGACGTAAACTTTTAACATTTTCGATATCTTTTCTGCAACCGCTGCACAGAATTTCACGAAATTTCACAGGAAGCAAGTACTCAATGCCCTCTATCGAATTTGTGTTTTTCAAGCCGATCGAAAATCCAAAATGGCCGCCACAGGCTCTGATTGGCTGACACATTTTCGACTTCTCTTCTAAAACTGCATCACAGAATTTCATGAAGCTTCACAGGAAGCAAGTACTCAATGCCCTCTACCAAGTTTGTGTTTTTCGAGCCGATCGGAAATCCAAGATGGCCGCCACAGGCTCTGATTGGCTGACACATTTTTTACTTCTCGTCCGAAACCGCTGCACAGAATTTCATGAAACTTCACAGGAAGCAAGTACTCAATGCCCTCTACAAAGTTTGTGTTTTCTGAGCCGATCGGAAATCCAAGATGGCCGCCACAGGCTCTAATTGGCTGACACATTCTCGACTTCTCATCTGAAACCGCTGCACAGAATTTCATGAAACTTTAGGGAAGCAACTACTCAATGCCCTCTACCAAGTTCGTGTTTTTCGAGCCAATCGGAAATCCAAGATGGCCGCCACAGACTGATTGACTGACACATTTTCGACTTCTCCTCTCAAACGGCTGCATAGAATTTCACAAACCTTCACAGGAAGCAAGTACTGATTGCTCTCTACCAAGTTTGTGTTTTTCGAGCTGATCAGAAATCCAAGATGGCCGCCACAGGCTCTGATTGGCTGACAAATTTTCGACTTCTCCTCTGAAACCGCTGTGCAGAATTTCATGAAACTTCAAAGGATGCAAGTACTCATACCCTTTATCAAGTTTACGTTTTTGGAGCCTATTGGAAATCCAAGATGGCCGCCACAGGCTCTGATTGGCTGACGCATTTTCAACTTCTCCTCTGAAACTGCTTCACACAATTTCTTGAAACTTCACAGGACGCAAGTACTCATTGCCCTCTACTTAGTTTTTTTTTTTTTTCGAGCCGATTTGAAATCCAAGATGTCCTCTATAGGCTCTATTTGAATGACACATTTTTGACTTATCCTCTTAAACTACTGCACAGAATGTCACCAAACTTTACAGGAAGTAACTTGTACACCTTGTCCTTCTCAAAGCTTCACTAAAAGCGATTTCCTTCAGGTTTTGACTTTGATTGAAAACATACATACAGTCTCCTCATGTGAGCGATGTGGCCCCCTTGGGCCTCTTGTTTTCTTTCATCATTAGCAACTCACAAAGCAAGATTAACAAAGATCAAAAGATAAAATCTCTTGACATTTGGATGAAAATACAACAAAAGGTAGATGATACAATTTCAGGAGGAAAAAATGAATGTTGATAATATAAAGAATTTTTAAAATTCTCTTCACCCCTCTACATGTACACCTTGGCCACGTGCGTACATGTATGAAATATCTCACCTTTTGCTCTTTGTACTGTTGGTCAAGTTTTCTCCTTTTTTCTTTAACTCTGCCTTTTTGAGCACCAATTTCCTTTAAAGCAGTTTTAATTCTATTTATTGCATCATTACGACTATCTCTAAATGACACACTCTCGGGTATATCGTCATCATCATCATCACTTCCACTATAGTCCTTGAACACAAGTCTGTCATCCTCTAAGTAGTCATCTTCAGAATCATCTTTCTTTTCATCTATAATTATAAAATAAATTTCAAATATATATAATTTTTTTCTTTTCATCTATAATTAAAATAGCAATCCAAGGAATGCTTGTGTCGCCTGCGAAGCGGTTTGATTATTATTCTAGAAAGTGGATCAAAATTCTTGAAAAGTAGGTCTAGGTCAAATATCTAGATCAAGGTCAAAAGGTCAAATTTTATGGTCTGTGTAGAAAGGTCTTGTCACAAGGAATACACATGTGAAATACCAAAGCCCTATCACTTACCAATCAAAAGATATATCCATTCTTAATTTTTTTGAAAAGTAGGTCAAATATGTAGGTCAAGGTCAAAAGGTAAAAAAATAATGGTATGTGTAGAATGGCATTGTTACAAGGAAATACATGTGAAATATCAAAGCCCTATCACCTACCAATCAAAAGATATAGCCAATATTACTTTTCTTGAAAAGTAGGTCAAATATCTAGATCAAGGTCAAAAGGTCAAATTTAATGGTCTGTGTAGAAAGGTCTTGTCAGAAGGAATACACATGTGAAATATCGAAGCCCTATCACTTACCAATCAAAAGATAAAGCGAATCTTATCTTTTTTTCAAAAGTAGGTCAAATATCTAGGTCAAGGTCACAAGGTCAAAAACTATGGTATGCGTAGAAAGGTCTTGCCACAAGGATTGCACATGTGAAATATCAAAGTCCTAACACTCACCAATAAAAAGATATATCCATTCTTAATTTTTTTGAAAAGTAGGTCAAATATGTAGGTCAAGGTCACTAGGTCAAAAATTATTGTATGTGTAGAAAGGTCATGTCACAAGGAATACAGATGTGAAATATCAAAGTCCTATCACTTACCAATCAAAAGATATAGCGAATCTTATCTTTTCTTGAAAAGTAGGTCAAATATCTAGGTCAAGGTCACAAGGTCAAAAATTATGGTATGTGTAGAAAGGTCTTGCCACAAGGATTGCACATGTGAAATATCAAAGCCCTATCACCTACCAATCAAAAGATATATCCATTCTTAATTTTTTTGAAAAGTAGGTCAAATATGTAGGTCAAGGTCACTAGGTCAAAAATTATGGTATGTGTAGGAAGGTCTTGTCACAAGAAATACACATGTGAAATATCAAAGCCCTATCACTTACCAATCAAAAGTTATGGGCTGTGACACCCAAAGTGTGACAGACAGACAGACAGACGGACGGACAGACGGACAACGGACAAAGTGATCCCTAAGTGTCGCTATGCTTCGCAGGCGACACAATAAAATAAATTTCAAATATATACATGTATAATTTTCTTTATAACCCTTCTCTATGATTAGTGATATTTTCAGAAAAGACAGCAAGTATCGTATCGTATCATTCGACTTCCTTCCTTCACATTAGGAGCACACCCTAAGGGGTTATTACAGAGCTATAAGAATAGCATGAGTTGCAGGGCATGCATTTATAAAAGCGGTTAAAACATGCTAATAACTTCCATTTTCTTATGATCATTTGTTTGCCATTCCTATCGCATTGTATCATTTGACTTCCTTCCTTCGCATTAGGAGCACTACTAGCAGAGCTATAAGAAGAGCATGAGTTGCAGGGAATGCATTTACATGTATAAAAGTGGTTAAAACATGCTAATACTGCTAGCTAAGCGGACTTAAAATTAGTTAAAATGTGAAATAAAAATTTAAAACTTCTACGACCTTTTCCCTAATACAGTGTATCTACACTATTATACAATATACACTGTTCATAGTAAAACTTAAGATTTGCTGCGTCGCGTTCCCATCGATTAAAGATTTATAAAAGATTGGTAAAATTTCTTAAAAGGTCTAAAACCTTAAAATTTGAGTGCATTATGCGGTACGATAAGAATGCAGTATGCATATTGCTAAAAGCATAGTAAAAGAAAAGCAGTAGGTAGGGTTGGTAAGAAGTGTTTTCAGTAAATTGAGGTGCTTTCTTCCTTTAACCCATGTGTGAAGGGGTAAAGGAACTAGAAAGGTTTCTTGTTGCGGTTGCAACAAGAGTGTCTTACTCCTATACAATTTTTGGTTTGGAAATATGAAGGACGTCACATTACATGTATTTATATTATATATTTAAGTTTTCAAATAGCAGTAACATTAAATTTTCAAACCGATAATTGTTGGTGAGCAACCATTTGATTTTGGGGGGGGGGGCAGGAATTCTATTGCCAGCCGGTAAAATTTTTTCAGCAATTTTCTGAGCAGGCCATTTTTTTCAGCCATTACCAGAGTCGGAGAAAAATTTTCGACGGTTCTTCGGGCCGGATTTAAACAAATTGTCAAATGTTGTGAATGTCTGTGTAAGTTAAACTCCCCGCTGTTACAGAGTATGAGTTAATAACCATTCCTTCATATGTCTCTTTGCAATTAGCGAATTTCAGACAGATTGTATGATGTTTAAATAGAACCTTTTCTAGATTTTTGTGCCTATGCGTATTAGGTCTCTGGTAGATACAGCTATGTGAACAGTTTGTATTTATATTAATTAATTTTTTGACTTTAAAATGTCTGGCACAAAGGGCCAGCAAAAATTTCCATATCATGCAATTTATCCTTACTTTTGCATGGTCCGGGAAAAAAAAATTGCCGGCCCTTTGGGCCGCAATATTTTTTTCAGCATTTTTCAGAGCCGGGATTTTTTTTTTTGCAAATTCTTCCTGCCCCCTTCCCCCATAAAAAAGGCGAGCTCGTAGCTGTAGAACCAATTTTCTTGAGAAGAGAAATGGTAATAACAAGTTACGTTCAATATATATATATAAATACCATGAGGTTCTCGCTGTGCAGGTTCAAATTTGGACCCCCCCTTCCCTTTTTTCAAAGTTTATTTTGAATTTCCATCATGGCGACATCGTTCAATATAAACAGAACTGTTTTCGAAAAACGAGGGGAGGGAAGAATGTTGGAGAAATTGTTCATCAATTTGTAAATAAACCAACCGAAAATTATGTTCGAACGTTTGCTAGAATTAGAAATTAAACTTGATGTTCAAAATATAGTTATTGAAGTTTAGAAACAGGTTTGTAGGTTAGAAATCGGAATCAAACTACCACTTTTTGTGTGTAAATTCTGGTTTGTAGCTGATCTCTTCTAAATTAATCAACTGTTTTAAAATCAAATTGTGTATATCGAAATGTATTTATGAAATGCATATTCATCATTGCCGTGAAATCGGAATTTGAAAATCTCAACACTGCTTTTCTCGAGTCGGACTCGGACTACCAATTTTAGTGTGCGCCCGATCTGTTGGCGTGAAGGTGTATCGAAATACCCAACTCAAAATTTCGATGCTCATATCTTTTCAACAGTAAGAGATAGGAAAAATCAGAAAGACTAAATAAGACAGATATATGGATAAAAAATAATAATATTGAAATTTTTAGGAAACTTCATAAGCTTAATTTTTGTTTACTATTATAAGCAAAAAAGTGTCTTCCTCCTATGAACTTCTGAATTTGGAAATATGAAGGACGGTGAAGGACGTCATCGTAAATAAATCGTTACAGTGTGCATCTAGCATTTCATATCTTGCATGGCTGTCGACTTTCAAAAAGAATGGAAATTGTAGATAGCAAAATACGAGATATTTAAGCTTACAAATAGCAAAACATGACATTTTCGGTCCTTTTGAGTAATTCGACGCTCCCGTCAAATATTTGAATCTACTAAAAAACATGATAAAAAAAATAACAGAGACCAAAAATAAAAAAAGACCAAGACCAATCTAGCTTTTACTCCAAACGTAACGTTGGAGAACTTTCATTGTCCTAGCTTACAGGGTTCTTGAGAAATCGCTGATCCAATTTTCCACGGTTACGAAAACAATAGGTCTTCCGACGAAGTCGGAAGACCTAATAAGAACACTGACAAGGGTCTTTAATTCTTTATTGTGCAATTAGCTTGCACCACACAGTATATGGGAAGGAAGTGAAGCCCTCACACACACAAAAATAACCAAATAAAAACAATGTGTGAGACGGGCGAAATAATGAAGCTAGTGCCTACTGTCTGTCGCTTTGTGGAAACCAACAAGAAAAATATATCATCTTAAATATTCAAGAGTAATCCTTCAAACTACAGACCAGAAAAATGCGCATGCGTGAGAAAGAAAAGTCATGAATTTTTAGCTCACCAATTTTTTGGTGTTTTCCGCAGTTTTACGGAAAATTTATGTGAATTTTTGACATGTGCACATTCGTTATGCATTAGCGGACACTATGAGGCATTCTTCTGCGAATTTTGATGCATATAGTTGAGGATATTTATGTTTATATTTTTTTGCATTCACTCAAACTGGAGTTAGTTCTCACTCGCTTGACTGAGTCACCTGTGCTTACCTGTGTCGACACTTGCTACCTTGATTACTTAATTAACTCGAATTGATCTACAATGGCTAGTAAGGGTGAGATTCCAAATACATGTGAAGTTGATGAATCAGATGAATCTTTGAAACGTCGACTATCTGATACACCACAAAAACCACCTGCAAAAAAGGCGATGCTTGATGGTGCAGAAAACCCGATTGAGGAGTCCGAGGTCCAAATAAATGATGAAAACGAAGATTTCTTAAGCATGGAGAATTTACGATCTGCTGTTTTAAGTGCACTAAAAGATGAGTCGGTAATTTCGGAATTGACTGGCAAAATTCTTCATGGTGTGAAAGATGCAATCCGTAAAGAAGTTGGAGTTGCAGTGGAGAAAAAAACTTCTGAACTGAAAGGCATTATACATGGTCAAAATGAAGAAATATTGGCTCTAAAACGTAAAATCATGAAAATAGAAAAAAGGGCCGAGGAGCAGGAACAATACACAAGGCGTAATTGTTTACGATTTTCGAATGTACCGTACAAGCATCCAGATGGGACCACGCCCAAAAGTCCATGGGCATTGGACACGGACAGTATCGTGTTGTCAATTTGCAACGATACCTTGGGGATCCCTATCAAACTAGAAGACATCAGTCGTTCGCACATCGTTGGTTCTCCGGAAAATGGTCGTTGCCAGATCATTGCTAGATTCATCACTTACCGTTTGAGACAGCGAGTCTTCTCAGCGAAAGCCAAACTCAAACATGATCCAGATAAGCGGTATATCGTAGAGGACCTGACAAGGTACCGATTTCAGATGATTAAACGTCTTGGGGATCTGCGCAAAAACAGGAAAATCGCACAATACTGGACATTTGATGGACGCGTCTTTATGCGTATTGTTCCAGATGGTCCGAAAATTCTCTTGACCTCTATGGAGGACATTGACCAAAAACTAGGTAGATAGACGGGCTGTCCTTGTGAGTAGACTTTGCCTTATTTGGGTACCACATCGATTATAAGAACTTATTTCGAATATTGAATCGAATGACAATGTTACTTCATTATTTTATCCATTTTCTATATAACTTTTGAGAATTCTGAGTACTGATTCATCTCTCTGAAATCAGAATTATATGTTATCAAATTCATTTATCTCAATTATGAAATTATAATTGAATGCTTTACTAGTAATTGCCAAAAATATCACAGAAATATAGACAGTTCAAAATCAATTAACTGCTGTAAACACCATTTTGTACAGAAAGAGTAACTTACTCCTTATCATAAGTTTTCATATTTTGTTTTTGTTGTACATTGTACATATGCTCGCACCTATTGAATTTCATTTCACACTTTCCTTTTCCTTTGTCTTCTGTTCAGAGAGAACTGCTAAATATAGTACCTCTTATGTCCCCGATAAATGGGAAATGACTTAAATGCATATAGATCGGCGATCGGATGTCACTATCACTCAATCCAAGTTTTATACTTACCTCAGATATATCATTTTAGGATAAATGTAGGTAAATCAATTGTTCAATTTATATGTAACGTAAGCTCTAGATCATTACTGTTTCTACGCTTAAACTTGCATGACATACAGTTTTGCTTATTACTGATGCTTATTTTAATGTTGGCAAATGATATATCTGAAAACCCTGGTCCATATTCCTCTGATTTTACTATTTTTCATCTGAATATTAGAAGTATCAGAAATAAGATAGAAAACTTGGTCGATTACGTGGATTCATCCGACATTCTATGTTTCACAGAAACCCACCTAGATAATACGGTACTATTTGAAGATCTTATGATTGATAATTATGAGACACCTTTCCGCCGTGATCGAACTAATCACGGAGGCGGAGTTATGATTTACTACAAAACGGGACTAGCAGTGAAGCGTAGATATGACCTTGAAAGTGATTTAGATGAAATGATTTGGTCAGAAATCAAACTTCCTACTAAAAAACTACTTTTGTGTACTTTGTATAGACCTCCAGGTCGTCCAAATATAATTTTTTGGGAAAGATTAGAAAATAATATAGCTAAAGCTTTTGATGAGTCAAACAATGTAATACTTAATGGTGATTGGAATATTGATTTTCTAAGGGAACTCCCCCCTTATCTCAAATACATTTTACAGCTTTACGATCTTTCTAATGTTATACATGAGCCCACTCGCGTTAGTATATTATCCGAAACAGCACTTGATCCATTCATAGTATCTGAATCGATATCTCTCCTAGAATCAGGTACGTTTGAAATTACAAATGACATTAGTGACCACCACGCTACCTATACTGTACTTAACGTTAAAAATCCACTTCCAAAAAAGTATACTCGTAATATTTGGGCTTATAAAGATGGGGATTACGACTCCCTAAATGATGATCTAGTGAATACCGACTGGCCCAACATGTTTAGTTCAGATGATATCACATGCTGTGTCCATAAGTTTAATAAACATGTTACTGAATTATGTAAAAAATACATACCACAAAAAACAGTAGTTATACGCCCCGACGACCGCCCATGGTTCAACTCCCAAATACGTCATGAAATTCGTGTACGTGATCGCTTGCGTAAAATATTTAGAAATTCTCAAAAGCTTTGTGATCGAAATAAATTCAAACAACAACGCAATAAAGTCAATAATATGATTAAAACTTTAAAAGAGAATTATTTAATCTCTATCAATGATACTCTAGATAACTACAAATCATCCAATCCCAGGCAATATTGGAGCATGGTTCATTCGCTTCTTAGAAAATCCAAACCTACATTTAATATTCCTCCTCTTGTACTCGGCGATTCTCTGGTTTATTCATCTGATGATAAGTCCAATGTTTTTAATGATTATTTTTGTGATGTAACAAACCTAGACGACAGTCATTGTGAGTTACCTCCCTTTGATGCTCGAACGGATTTGTCATTTTCGGATATCGACATTTCGACTGAAGAAATTTCTGATATTATTAAATGTCTTGATATTAAAAAAGCATCTGGCCCAGATGACTTCAGTCATATACTGATCAAGAAAATTCAACGATCAATTTTAGAACCCTTATTTTTACTATTTAACAAGTCCATAAAATCAGGTAAATTTCCCAAGCAATGGAAACATGCACATGTTATTCCCATTTTCAAAAAGGACGATAAATCATCACCAAGTAACTATAGGCCAGTTTCATTATTAAGTTGCATAGGGAAGATATTTGAACGCATTGTATTTAAGCATATTTATAATTTCTTGAATTCAAACAATCTACTATATGACTTGCAGGCAGGGTTTCGTCCTGGGCATTCAACCGTAACTCAACTAATTGAAATTTATAATCAAATTTGTTTAGCTTTAGAAAATAAAGAATATGCATGTTTCACTTTCTGCGATATAAGCAAAGCTTTCGACCGGGTATGGATAAAGGGTTTGATTTATAAACTTGGCAAATATGGATTTAATGGGTGTCTTCTAAATTGGCTAAGCGATTATTTATCAGATAGAACACAACAGGTTAAAATCGAATCGGGAATTTCAACTTTGGGAAAATTGGGGGCGGGCGTGCCCCAGGGGTCAGTACTCGGGCCCCTGTTGTTTTTGACCTACATAAATGACTTACCCGACGGACTTAATGGACTGACGAGACTATTCGCGGACGATACATCTAACTCTCATATCTCTAGCTCGATTGAAGAAATTGTTAACGTAAGTAATCAAGATATGGTAGCTATAAATGAATGGGCAAAAAATTGGTTGGTATCTTTCAATCCTAATAAAACTAAAATAATGGTATTTGGAGCCAAAAACAGAGAATTAGAAAATATTTCCTTTACATTTGGTGACACGCAGATAACTCCTACTCCTACCCATAAACATTTAGGCGTTATGTTTGATATGAATGGTAAGTGGTCCTCTCATGTTGATTATATTATTGAAAAGGTAACTAAACAGATTTCTGTGTTGAGAAAGTTGAAATATAGTTTAAACAGAGATACATTGAGTAAAATATATATATCTTTCATTCGACCACATTTCGAATACGCCTGTGAAGTATGGGATGGTTTAAGTAAATTTGATATTGACAGACTTGAGAAGACTCAAAAGGAGGCTCTGAGGATTATAACTGGTCTACCTGTATTCTGTTCTACTGATGCACTGTATTTTGAAACTGGCTTCCAAACTCTTCAGGCACGACGTACAAACAGAAAATTATGTATGGTATATAAAATACAAAACAACTTAGCACCAGTATATCTAAACAGTCTAATGCCACCTATGGTAGGCGAAACTACTCAATATCCATTAAGAAATGCCAATAATGTATCAATTCCTCGATGTCGTCTAAATGTTTATAAAAATTCTTTTTTCCCCTCCTCAATAACTGCATGGAATAATCTTCCAAATGAAATCAAGGATATTGATCAGTTTAAAAAGTTTAAAACAAGTATAAATCCGAGAACAAGTCCTCCCTCTTCTTATTTAAGTGTTGGCAAACGAAGTCTTAACATAATTCATACGCAGTTGAGACATAATTGTAGCAGATTAAATGATGATTTATATAGAGTTAATTTAAGCAGTGTACGCAATTGTAATTGTGGGAATGGACGTGAGAATGCCGAACACTTTTTCTTACAATGTCCATTATATACCAATTTAAGAATTGACCTAAATAATGTATTCATACGATTTAACATTCAACCTAATATAAACGATATTCTCTATGGTAACCTGAACCTCACAAATGATCAAAATCTTTACCTAGCAAAATCAGTTCAGACGTTTATCAGCAAGAGTAAAAGATTTACATGTTAAACATATATAAGTTAAGTAGCATCTCTCTCTCTCTCTCTCTCTCTTTCTCTCTCTCTCTCACACACACACACACACACACACACAAATAATTATGTAAAAGTTCATATTATATATTTCTATTTATCTCAGCTAAATATTTTGTGTATATAACTTAGATAATTATTGATATCTTGCATGCGCAATTTTGTTTTGTCAATGTTAAACGGAGAGGGCAAATCTAAGTTGGACAACTTGTGCCCAATCCGATGCAATGTTATATTTGATTGCAATAAATATGTTTAATCTAATCTACAGACCAGTGTCCTTGACCTCTGTATGCTGTAAGGTGGTAGAACACGTCATACACAGCCACCTTATGAACTTCTTTGAGAAACATGACATCCTAACCGATTACCAACATGGGTTTAGGAAAAAGAGATCCGGTGAATCCCAACTGATAACAACAACCAAGGACCTAGCTATTGGCGTAAAGAACAACATCCAAATTGATGCAGTGCTGTTGGACTTCTCAAAAACTTTTGATAAGGTCCCCCATGAGAGGTTGCTTACCAAACTACACCACTTTGGCATACGCGGCAACCTGCTAAACTGGATCCAGAGCTTCTTATCTGGACACACACAATGCATATTAGTAGAGGGCCATTCTTCATCAACCGCACCAGTCACTTCTGGGGTGCAACAAGGAACGGTCCTTGGTCCCCCGTTATTTCTGGCATACATTAACGACCTACCCAGTAAACATGGTAAAGTTGAGTCAACTGCCAGACTTTTTGCTGATGATTGCTTATTGTACAGAACAATAAAAACAGAGGACAACGCCAACAGTGATCGGGAAGGCAAACTTGCTCAATGGGACTATGGCCCCATCCACTTGGACTTCAATGGGCCATTCTCAAAATCAATGGGCCATCTTTCTTCACGAAAGGGACATTCCAAAAATGATCAATTTTCGAAAAGCTTTGTATACAATGATTGTATAATACATAAGATGTTAGCACATTTTTAGTCATGAAATTTCCAATTTTACCATTTCCAATGAATAATTTACAGACATATCACAGAACAGCCAAGATTAAACTTTCAGCCACCTATCTTGTATTTTTCGTGTCCACATACATGTATGGGCAGCTTCATGTTCAGCTTTGTTGATATTAGAGAAGAGGGGAAGGGGATTCACTGCAATTGACCCTTATGAACGCGGGAAAATTTTTGAGAAATTCCATTTGTTCAATATTTTGTTCAATATTTGTTGATATTAGAGAGGAGGGGAAGGGGATTTACTGCAATTGACCCTTATGAACGCGGGAAAATTTTGAGAAATTCCATGACGTAACCATGCAATTTTGAGGTTTGACCGAAGTTTGAAGCTTGTTTGTCCAAGGTAAACGCATTGTGACGTCACAATATTTTGCATTTTCAATCTGCAATCGGAAGGGTCAATTGACATTGCTGTATATATTTAATTACTTCAGTTTGAATCCATTGACTGACCACTTAAAATGACATGATAATTTTACGAACGCATACACAAGTACCTTAACGTCGTTAAGATACGTAAGTGGAGGTTGGAGATTTTAAATCTCAGATGCAGAACGAAAATAGAAAAAATTTTAAAAAAAAAATCAATATTGTATCATAATTCGGGTGAACAGAGCAGAAGATTTTTGTACCTCTAACTGGCCATGTACAGTAAGCTGTGATCCACACGCTACTGCTACTAGTGTACATGTAGATTTACGTTACAACGTAAATACATTTATGAGTAAAGAACTTTTAGATATTTGAAAACCAAACATGGACATCGTAGAATAATGCGCACCAGGGCGCAGCCAATTGACAATTTTATGGGCCATTTTTTTTATCAAAATGGGACTATGTCGCAGGGCGTTTGGCCTTCCTAATCACAGCACCAAACAGCTCCAGGAAGACCTGAACAATCTCCAGCATTGGGAATCAGACAGGCTGATGCTCTTCAACCCAGACAAGTGTGAGGTATAACAACTAAGCGGAACCTGCTCATCACCCCATAATATATCCAAGGGAAAGAACTGGTCATAACATCCATAGCCAAATACCTAGGGGTCACCATATTCAACAATCTGTCTTGGAACCACCATATTCAGGGGCGGATCCAGAACCCCAATTGCCGGGGGGGCACATACAATTTTTATTGAAATCACTTGCGAGGCCCGAAGGGCCGAGTGGGGGAGGGTATGGGAGGGGGTTTCCCCCTCCCATTGGTGGGGGTTCGGGGGGTCTCCCCCGAGAAAATTTTGAAAAAATGAAGCAATTTGGTGGCATCTGAAGCGTATTTGAACTGAATTTAGAAGGGATTTGGCGCGCATGATTCAGTCAGTGTCAGTAACAATAATTATTATTTATATAGAATATATTTGAAAATTTTCGAAATTTTCTGGTGCTGTACTGTTCTTGCACGGCATGCAGAAGTCAACATGTTCAGGATTCCCCGGGAAAATTTTGAAAAAATGAAGCAAATTGGTGGCATCTGAAGCGTATTTGAACTGAATTTAGAAGGAATTTGGCGCGCATGATTCAGTCAGTGTCAGTAACAATAATTATTATTTATATAGAATATATTTGAAAAATTTCGAAATTTTCTGATGCTGTACTTTTCTTGCACGGCATGCAGAAGTCAACATGTTCAGGATTTCCTAAAGAAACGGGCGGATCAGGAGAAGTTTTGAAAGGGCAGAGAGGTCAGCCCATGGGAGGGAGGGGTGTCCAGCTATAAATTCTCGTAAAACAAGGAAAAATCAGCATTTTATGCAATTTCCAAGCAGGACGTATTTGACCTTCCTAACCACTCTAGATCCGCGCTTGTTTGTTAATATTTGTATAAACTTGAAGGTAAAGAAAATAAGTAATTACAGGGTTTTTTCTAGCCCCTGATGTCAGGGGCCTGGGCCGATGAAATTGCGAATTTTGCAACATATTAACCTAAATTGGGAAATAAATTTCAAACAACAAAAAGATATATTCATGGAAATTATCCCTTATAATATCAGTTGTCTATATTTTGAATCCCTCCTGGAGCATGTTTGTTCTACTTTCGTTCTCCTTTCAGTTAATGATACGTAAACTGAAAATGAATTTCTCGTTTTGGAGAAAAGATTGAATTGGAAATTTTTAGGTCTAAAATTGAGGGAAAGTACCTCTTTTTACCAAATTTCGGCCCCATACAGACCCTAAAAAATTACCTTGTAAATGATAAATTTCCTTGACAAACTAGAGATCACGGGTGCCCCATTCCCTGCATCGTCCACATTGAAAGGTTTAATTATTTCTTGGCAGTTCTATCATGATTATATTTTTGATTTACCTAGGGGCTTAACCAAAAATGTAATCATGATAACTTAACTTCGATTCTAAAAATAAAGAAAAACATGCATTTTTATCTTTTCAAAATTCTTGGAGGTAGCCAGTTTAAATCTGGCCGAAACAATTTCAATTGTTCATTTTAAAAAGATTGATTACGACCTCAAGTTTTGAGTTAAAAAATGTAAGTTTTATAGGAGGTTCTATCGAAGATATGGTCAAGAAATATGTGTGTTAAATATGCCTTGCATAGGATATAAAGTTCCCGATTCATCCCTCAGATAAAGAAAATATGATATGAACATACGATTCAATGTAGGTTGTGCCCGAAACTTGTGTACGTCCACGTACAGACAATGGACATGACTATCTATCCCCGAGAAATTTTTGGAAAATTTACTCAAATCGGTGGTTTCTGGGGTGTTTTGGGAGCTATTTCTGACTAGTTTCATAGATTTATTACGGAAACAGTAGTTTAATGCTTCCAAAAGCATGTCATAAGTGACCCTTCTTTGGGCACTGCCGGGGGGGGCACGTGCCCCCGTGCCCCCCCCGGCTGAATCCGCCACTGATATTGACAGTATCTGTAAAAAAGGGAAGATATCGAATTTCCTCTGACTATCGTACAACTACTTCGGGAATGGACTGTACTATCATGAAAATAAGCTTTATTAATACCTGTTTGTCCCTCATCCTTAAATAAAACTGAATCATAATCATCAGTCAAGAATCGTTTGTGTTTTGGCATATTTCTGCCAGGCAGCCCGGTGCTCGATTAAAACTACAGGATATATCGGAATGCAATCTACGTCGATTATCTGCATATTCACGTCACATTATGCATTTTGCAACTGAGTGAGTAAGTGATTGGGTTGGTGAGTGAGTGAGTGAGTGAGTGAGTGAGTGAGTGAGTGAGAAATGTGGTGCGTGAGTTATGGGCTAACACCTTGTATATATAACCCCAGCATAGTCTTTTGGATGGGACTATATATAAACAGAGGCATGTGATTCAGATAGGTGTAGGTACTTCAAAGTCAATTGCATAGGTCAACATTCCAACATACAGCTTGTATACGCTTTCGGATGGTTGAGTCGGAATCTAAGTACAATGAATGAGGAAAGTATGCAACTGAATTAATGATGGAGTGAGTGAGTTGGTGGGTAGATGACTGGTTAGTTGGTTGGTTGATTGAGTGCTGGAGTGAGTGAGTGAGTGAGTGAGTGAGAAGAGAGTGTGTGAGTGAGTGAACGAGTGAGTGAGTGATTGGGTTGGTGAGTGAGTGAGTGAGTGAGTGAGTGAGTGAGTGAGTGAGTGAGTGAGTGAGTGAGTGAGAAATGTGGTGCATGAGTTATGGGCTAACACCTTGTATATATAACCCCAGCTTAGTCTTTTGGATGGGACTATATATAAACAGAGGCATTTGATTCAGATAGGTGTAGGCACTTTAAAGTCAGTTGCATAGGTCAAAATTCCAACATACAGCTTGTATACGCTTTCGGATGGTTGAGGCAGAATCTATGTACAATGAATGAGGAAAGTATGCAACTGAATTAATGATGGAGTGAGTGAGTTGGTGGGTAGATGGCTGGTTGGTTGGTTGGTTGATTGAGTGCAGGAGCGAGTGAGTGAGTGAGTATTGAGTGCAGGAGTGAGTGAGTGAGTGAGTGAGTGAGTGAGTGAGTGAGTGAGTGAGTGAGAGAGTGAGTGAGCGAGCGAGCGAGCGAATGAGTGAGTGAGCGAGCGAGCGAGCAAGCGAGCGAGTGAGTGAGTGAGTGAGTGAGTGAGTGAGTGAGTGAGTGAGTGAGTGAGTGAGTGAAAGAGTGAGTGAGTGAAAGAGTGAGTCAAATGAGTCAGTCAGTCAGTCAGTGCATAGATGCTTGGTTTGGTGAGTGAGTCAGTGAGTGCATAGATGCTTGGTTTGGTGAGTGGGTGAGTGAGTCAGTGAGTGAGTGAGTCAGTGAGCAAGTGAGTTTTCCAATCTCAAGATATATGTTTTATTTGTTAATGTCATGACGAGCTTTTTTGAATAAATATTGTTTAAACCAAGTGAGTTAAATAGAGTATGACTTGTACATGAAAAAAATTTGTTTGTATTTGAATTATTTCTTTTTTTTTCAAATTTAGTCTGTCTGCATCAACTGATCAACAATTTTTTCAAATACAAAAGTTAAAACTTGTATAATTTAAACATTTCATTTGATCATACCACCTACGAAAAGTTTGACAATGCAAACAGCAACAATAAGACTTATTCTTTAATTTGAAGTGAGTGAGTGAGTGAGTGCATGAGTGAGTGAGTGAGTGAATGGTGAGAATGTTGATAAATAAGGAAGGAAGGAAGGAAGGAACGAATGAACGAAATTATTCATCTCGAATTACTTGCCAAAAGAGTTGTCTAAAAGATTTTCTACTAACAGGGAGATAATGAACCATTTACCTGAAATTTGCAACATTTTAGCAAATAGTGTCAGACGATTACCACAGATAAACTCAAGATGCTGCTTACTGCATCGAGGTATCGGAAAAATTATTTACTTTTGTTTGTATGTGGCTTGAATTTCCTCTGTTATCTTATTACATGTGTAGGGCTTCCGGTAGTTAGTTCAGTACAAGTTCTAAGACTGAGCCCGGACGGCTGGGGTTCGACTCCCAGACCGGGCACCTGCAAACTACTTCACATGTATACAGGGCTCTCACACCCATTTTTGGGACTGGGGCCTGGGGCCTTTGAAATGGAAAAAAATATTGGCGTTTCTCAACAATTCTTGATGTAGCTAAACTGAACAAAGTCCATGTCGGACTGGTCACATGACCAAATTTCTGCCATGTTTACAGGGGGGTATGCCTCTAGATTTTTCACTGCGCCCTATGAAAAATCTGTGATTTTGTTTGCTTCTTCTTCATACATGTATCTCGTTTTATTAGTGCATGGTGTAACGATATATCGTTTGTACTCGTATCGCGATACAGTAGCTTGACGATACGTATCACGATACATCTTCAATTGACCCTTCCGATTGCGGGAAAAAAATGCAAAATTTCGTGACGTCACAATGCTTTTACCATGTGTTTACCTCGGACAAACAAGCTCCGAACCTCGGTCAAACATTGAAATTGCATTGTGACGTCATGTAATTTCTCAAATTTTTCCCGCGTTCGGAAGGGTCAATTCAAATGATACACTATTTTTAAACAAAATCAAGCACAGTGTAACAAATAGAGACAAAATTTTTCTGTATCATTTACTTATAATGCACATTGAATATAGCCAATAGTATATCCCCATCACCATGTAACTTGTGAGAACCCTCTTTATGCTTTTACGACTAAATTGATGCAAGTAATTGAAGTATAATAAGTTTTTCTTTGGATTCAAGGAATATGTGAGTGTTGATTGGATACATGTAGAAAATTGTATCGTGATACGTATCGTATCGTGAGCCTTGTACATGTATCGTGATACGTATCGTATCGTGATCTAGTGTATCGTTACATCCCTACGTTTTATATTGGGGTTTAAGGAGCTAAGAGCTAATTCATCAATGGTTCCTTCAATGAATTCTAATAGTGATATCCTTGATATAAATGTTAGATTCTAGATACAAAAACAATGTATAAAGCAATTTCCGTACACTATGCTCTATGATAAACCCCAAGTTTATCCCACAACTATTTCAGAACTTCTCTGTGCTTATCTCTAATTGAACCTTTGTGTGACATCACGCAGACATAGAGAAAAACATAAGTACAAAATGAAGTAGAATGCTCTCATATAGATGATTCAATTACAAAGATGTGCTTCTTTTTACAGCTCTGTTGTTAGATTTCACAGTCAAAATTATGCATTTTTAATTCATTTTTTATCAAATTTTTCAAGAGGTGTAAAAATGGAAAAAATTGGCCTATAAATTGGGAAAAAAAGATACTATTTTGCATTGGGAATGGGGCCTAATATCAGCCCCAAATAAGGCTGATGGAGAGCCGTGCTATAACTCACAATCTCAGATTCTGAACCATGGAATGCAGCAGTGTTTGACAATGTGAAGGTGATGAATTTGCCCATTTTTATGCTCTCCAAAATTTCTACGAAGTATTTAGCTGCCATAATGTTGGACTGTAAGCATGGTGGGTTCATTTTATCATATGTTTCACAGAAATGTTCATAATTCCCGTTTGAGATTTGAGCACTTGCCGTTTTATTATGCTGCTGTCAGTGGCGGATTCAGGGGGCTGCTGAGGGGGCGCCCGCCCCCGGCATTGACCCAAAAGTTTCCAAAAACAGGTATATTTTGGCCCATGTTCAGTCAAAATCGGCAAAATTCGCCCCTTGACCCCCCGGCAAAGGGGGTGCTGGATCCGCCACTGGCTGTGGACATGGTAAGGGCAGTGTGTTTTAAATGACTGAGCTATCTGGTTGACCCTTTAGCATGTTTATAAGCAGGTTTATAGCTCACTCAGTAATGCTTTGAACATACAATCTGATGTCTGTGGAAGTGTAAATTAAAATGTATGTTTTTTCAGCTCTTTCATCAAAGACTAATAAGGACATTACAGACCCGTTACCTGTTTATCTGAATGAGAAAGTCCAGTCCCTTCTTACACAGATCACAACAATCGACCTCGCCAAGATAGCACGTCTACGGATGGCCAATACCACAGAAACTCCACAGTTTAAACTGATGGGCAAAACAGAACTCCAGGAGGTATATTTGATTTACATGTATATGGATTGCAGATCAGTGATTTGGAAAGGAATTGTGTGCACATGGATTAATCTACACTTTGATATAAATGGGTCCTCTGGACCTGATGAAAATAAGCCTATGGGTCCTGACCCAAAACGATGGGTCCCAGCAGGAATTAATGAGTCCCAAGTACCATTAACTGTCTTTTTTCACGGCCTGACCTCAGAGTGTTCGCAAGTACAAGTGAGATGAATAGTTTACGGTTTTTATGTTCACAAGATTACAACATTTTATTTTCGCAAAATTGACAGCATTCTATGATATAAAAAAGGGTCCATCTCCCAGCCTGAAGTAGTCAAAATTAATAGCCTTGATTGCCTAATTAAGTAATTGATTGTTTATTTAGTTGTTTTTTTTTACGTTAGTGCTATTTAGGTGTAAAACGCTTTCAATTCATTTATCATTAGTGGTCTGCAAAGTTTGCAGAGTAAGAATTTTAATACATACACTCTCATTGGACTGTATAGCTTTTCATCTTGAAAAAAAAAACTTCTGTCTTATTATTTTGCTCAACGATTTCTTACATGATCAACTGTTTCTAAAATCTGAAAAAAAAAATGGTTTAAAAGAGCAATCAAAAATCTGTCTGATTGATTATAAGTACAAAATACAACAAATGTATATATGTTACCTTATATGGGCGATTCACTTCAACTCGACTTTGATCAGTTTGATGTAAACAATGTGAACAATGCGTACAGTGGGACGAGCGATAAAAATCAATGGATCCTGGGCTATTCTTATGCGTCAGGGACGCAGGACACAGAGGTAGATTAATCCCTGCATGCAGGGTGTATGTGTCAATTTCCATGATTTTCTTCAATTTCAATGGGCCTTTTCTTAAGAATAGATGTATACACAGAATTCAATGCCATCTTTGAAGACATAGATGAGACTATAGTGCATGGCCCTGTCATTCTCAATCACTGCATAATGTTAAAACAAGTACCATACATGTACATGTAATAGGGAATCCCCCTATTAAAAAACACAGGTAGAGACAATTGTTTTGTGGACAAGTTAAACAACTAACAAGTTTAATGTTGGTTTTGCTCAGTATTTCTTGAATTGATTCCTTGCCACAGGAGTTCCATATCTACTGTGATGTTGCAATCAGCCCCCTCTTTGATAAATTTTTGAGATGTTGCATCGTAGTTAATCCACTATATTCTCCTGCCATCCTTGTGTTATCCATGTCATTGCTACTAGGGTATTCTTTATGCAGGGATCAAGCAAGTAAATTTCATATTTCATTTACTAAATGTAAGTACTTAATTGTGTATATTTATGTACATGTACATGCTGGTACATGTACATATAATAAAATTTGTACAGAAATGTCAATTGCAGTAACCCCCACCCCAATTTCCTGATTTCAACAAAGCTGAAAATGAAGCTGCCCATACTTGGATATGAAAAATACAGGATAGGTGGCTGAAAGTTTGATCTCGGCACTGTAAATTATTCATTGGAAATGGTAAAATTGGGAATTTCATGACTAAAAATGTACTAACATCCGATGTATTATATATACATACATTGTATGTAAAGCTTTTTGAAAATTGATCATTTTTTGAATGGTCCTTTCATGAAGAAGGATGGCCCATTGATTTTGAGAATGGCCCATTGAAGTCCAAGTGGATGGGGCCATAGTCCCATTGAACAAGTTTGCCTTCCTGATCCTGGTACATCATACACCTATATCAATATTGAAACAAATACATGTTGATGAAAATAGAAGATGAAAATCATTATTGTCAAAGTAATGGATTAAAGGTCCAGGATATAAATGTAGGTGCTTGAATTGTGTGTTTATCAGACTTATAATTGATATATTATTTACAAGGTATCCTAAGTTTGATATTTTCTGTGTATCTTTAGCATGTTTTAAAGTAATAGTTCTAAACATTTTAGAAAATTGTCATCTTGAATTTTATTTTTTGCAGTTGGAAGATAGAATGCTAAGGAATATATGCCACCAGGTGATCAAGAATCGACCTCCTGTGATGAGACCTAGAAAGATGAGGGAGAAAGTGCTACAGGAAAATCCTGAATTAGCTCCAATAATGGACGCTAAATACGTGTTTGTTGACATAAGCAAAGATGATAATACTAATGATAAGGTAAGATATAATACATGTAATGTCAAAAGACAGCAAATGTGAACTGATATTGAATCGCTACCTGCTGTATAAGGCTGTAAATGTTGATGAATAGATTAGAGTTTCATGGTTGATTAAAAAGTTTTTAATGAGAAGCGGACTCACAATAAGTTTACATGAGATGCTCCAATATCAGTCGTATATAAGGTTTAAGTGTCTAAGTGGGTATAATTCACAGGAAACTAGTCTTGTTCTCCAAACAAAGACTCTTGTAGTTTAGTTTAAACTTTGTTTGATTTCGCCTAATTTCCTGTCAACAAAGACAATATGTTTGTACATTAAAGATAATCACTATTTTGAAAGTTTAGCTATTGGCCTTAAGTACGGTACCTTTAGTTCTTTGATTATTTCTATTGAAAAACTAACTAAGAAAAAAAAATAATCACAGGACAAATGGATAGTGGTACGTGACAAAGAGGGGACGTTAAGGATGGCCTCCCATGATGAACAGGAGAGAATGTCACAAATGTTTTATCCACAGGAAGGTCGCAAACTCGTTGTTCCATCCATGCTACAGGGAAGTGATCTAGAGGTACAAAAAACATACAAACTCAGCCAGTCAATTTGTAATACATGTATGAGAATGTCAAATCCTTTTGATAGGATAATTTTATAACAAAAGTTTGTCCCTGTGACCTTAGTTTTGGTATTTTATTGGCCGGATTGCAAAGCAATTCCAGTCTATGGATTGACGATGTCCGTCTGTCTGTCCGTCCGTCCGTCCGTCTGCCGTCAACATTTTGGTTAAAGTTTCTGGTTGAGGCAAAATCTAAGGAACTATATGCAGTAGAAACTTTATATTATACATGAAGGTTGCCCATGACAAGACCTTTCAATTTATGCCGTAACATTTGACCTAGTGACCTTGACCTTGGACTTTGACCTAGTTAAAGATTTTGGTTAAAGTTCCTGGTATAAACAAAATCTATGGAACTGTATGCAGTAGAAACTTTATATTATACATGTAGGTTGTCCATGACCAGACCTTTCAATTTATTGTTGTAACATTGGACCTAGTGACCTTGACCTTGGACTTTGACCTAGTTAAAGATTTTGGTTAAAGTTTCTGGTTTAAGCAAAATCTAAGGAACTGTTTGCAGTAGAAACTTTATATTATACATTTAGGTTGGCCATGATGAGACCTTTCAATTTATGCTGTAACATTGGACCTAGTGACCTTGACCTTGGACTTTGACCTAGTTAAAGATTTTGGTTAAAGTTCCTGGTATAAACAAAATCTATGGAACTGTATGCAGTAGAAACTTTATATTATACATGTAGGTTGTCCATGACCAGACCTTTCAATTTATGCTGTAACATTGGACCTAGTGACCTTGACCTTGGACTTTGACCTAGTTAAAGATTTTGGTTAAAGTTTCTGGTTTAAGCAAAATCTAAGGAACTGCATGCAGTAGAAACTTTATGTTATACATGTAGGTTGCCTCTGACAAGACCTCTCAATGTATGCTGTAATATTTGACCTAGTGACCTTGACCCAGTTAGTGACAAAAACTTACTTTGCAATCCGGCCATACCGTCTTTAGCGGTGTTTTATCTACTTTTATGTTGCCCTCAATGCATCCTAAGGCTTTCTGTGTGAAGTTACAGTCCCTTTGAATTTGTAACGAGTTATAACGGAGAGTATGTGATGTTTGTTAATTTAAATGCTTATTCTCATAACTGCTTTGGGAACAGTCAAACCAGTGTCATGAGGAGGAGACCTGGCAAACTGTTACACAAGACCAAAGCCAAGGGTTATAGTGTCAAGGTCTTTTTCCACTTCCAAGGGGCATTGAATAGTCGGAATTTCCTCAAGGTTCTATGAAATATATGTAAATATTTTATTCTTACTCAATATGTACATTTCAAAGAAACAGAGGGTAATATTCAAATACTTTTACCAAAAGTAAAGACTTAGCAAGATTGAATCAAGGTAAGGCCAAAAAAAAAAGGATTATTAGTTTCTCAGACCCCGCTGCATTACGAAAATACGTGCTGCATCTGGATTTTTTAGCACTTTTCCAGAATATTCGGTTCCGTTTTTCTGCGTTTAACATTTGCGTAAAGTGTTAAACTGACTGGCACATTAAAGCATATAAACGAGTGAAACATGAATGTCATCTCAGTGCAAATCATGGCCTGCGTCACTCAAATCCCTTGCTCGATCATCGGTGGATATACATGTAGTAAAGGATGCACCTTGCACCAACTTTATGAGAGCTTATTTATTTATTTATTCATCGTCGCTGGCCGTTTTGATCTTTATCAATGCCTCATGATTATAATTCATGTTGTTTCTTTAATTTGTTTCGGATTCATGTGTTGAATCCGATTGACAAAAAAAACCTCCCTGCCTCATCATAATTTGAAAAAGTGTGCCTGAGAAACTTATAATTATTTTTTGGGGCCTAAATTACTAGGTAAAATAGCATTTATTAAATATCCAGCTTTCAAAGTGAGTTGCATCGACAGTGAACAATTAAATGACCAATCAAAGTATTGCTTTTTATGTTGCCTGATAAGCAAGGAATCAATTTGTCAAGCATCCAAAATCTGTGCCATACATGTTCTTGAACAGTGCTGTTTTTCATGCAGTGGATGTCTGTATTGTTTAAAATAGATCTTGAGGTCCATGAATTATATAACGTTCTTATCTTTTTGTACAAATTTCAAAATTGGTTGCACTAAAATGATTACAACTACTGTACATTATTTGTTACAGATTATGTTAAACAATCAGAAACATGCCTACGTTTTGGAGAGAGCCTGTGTACAATATGAACCAGATGATGAACGATATATAGAGGTACTCATAAGACTAATACGCCAGACTTCAGGGATATCTCAAAAGAGTTACATCCCTTAGTCCCCTTAGTCAGGGAACTGTAGATGAACTTGGACCACATACTAAGGGTTAGAGCCACGGAACCCTTAAATCGGCCCTGTTTCGTAACATTTGAATTAATTATTTTTTGTGACTTGATACTTTGTTAAGTTCTTTACTAAATTATGTGTTTAGATTTTCGTAAATAATGCATGTATCAGCATCTATGAGCCCTTTGAAAACACCAAAATCGGCAAATTTCTGTCAAATTGATGCAAATTCTACACGTTTCTTTAAAATTAGCATTGGCCACATGCATCGAGAAACACGAAAAATTTACAAATGAAAGATAACCATTATATCTTCTTGTCATAAAAGTTTTATGTTTCTCGACGAATGTGGCCACGTCCAAATTCTCCGCGAAGACACATTTTTTGAGCATTAGAGTGCATTAGAATTTTGTATCATTGAAGATTTTAAACTTATTGAAAAGGATGCTACTTTTCTCATAATAAAGACTGTATATCTTTGCACCCTTTTAGCTTTAAAAATTTTGAAATTTACAATGTATCAATTTTTAATTAAATATCGTTATATCGAACAATATACATGTATCTGTATCTCTCATTTTTGACAGCTTACCTCAAAAGTATATGAGCATGTGAACAGAACCCAGCAGTTTGATTTACTAAGATCTACACGACACTTTGGGCCAATGGCATTTTACCTAACGTGGCACGACAAGATTGATCTATTATTAGCAGACATGCTCGAAAGAAACTTGTGAGTTCAAACACTTATTATGATTTTCATACTTTCCTTCTAAGCAGTGGGCGTGTTATGCTGTAACATTAATTGTCAGTCTGAGTTTGCCTAAACCTGCCTCCTAATTTGACATAAATATGATTGCCACAAAAGACTCTGTGGCTGCTTACAGAATGGTGTGACTTGAGGTTGTATATGCAATTTAAGCTATTTACATGTATACAAACAAGGAAGTCACTTAAATTTCTTTATTAGTTTATCAAAATTTTTCCATTCTGAACTTGAAAGATCCATAATAATTGGCTTCACATAATCCAAAATTATGAATTGTGATAACAAAAACGTAAATATCGACTTTTTTCATCAGCACAATTTTTTTTCCAAAAATTATCATTTTTATATGAAAAAGAATGAAAATTCAAAAGATGCAAATATTTTGGTCAAATTTGTTACAAATGATTTCTATAAGGTTCATCTTCAGAATTATACAGCAATGGATTCAAAACTGTGCATTTTCTAACAGCAACAAGAACAGAAATGGTGTATACTAATTTATAGATGGCAGTATATTTATGTTGATCATCTGTACACCGAGTTCTGTTCCTTGATCTTTTTGCTGCAAACAATTTTTATGCCCCCGGAATCAAAGATTCGGGGGCATATAGTTTTTGGCCTGTCCGTCCGTCTGTTTGTCTGTCTGTTTGTCCGAAAAACTTTAACATTGGACATAACTTTTGAATGGTAAGTGATAGGGTTTCATATTTCACATGTGTATTCCTTGTGACAAGACCTTTCCATTGATACCAAAATTTTTGACCTCGTGACCTTGACCTTTGACCTACTTTTCAAAAACTTTAACATTGGGCATAACTTTTGAATGGTAAGTGATAGGGCTTTCATAGTTCACATGTGTATTCCTTGTGACAAGACCTTTCCATTGATACCAAAAAGTTTTGACCTCGTGACCTTGACCTTGACCTTTGACCTACTTTTCAAAAACTTTAACATTGGGCATAACTTTTGAATGGTAAGTGATAGGGCTTTCATATTTCACATGTGTATTCCTTGTGACAAGACCTTTCCATTGATACCAAAATTTTTGACCTTGTGATCTTGACCTTGACCTTTGACCTACTTTTCATAAACTTTAACATTGGGCATAACTTTTGAATGGTAAGTGATAGGGCTTTCATATTTCACATGTGTATTCCTTGTGACAAGACCTTTCCATTGATACCAAAATTTTTGACCTCATGACCTTGACCTTTGACCTTTTAACCCAGTGACCTCACATACATGTACTTAACAGAAAAAAGTGTTCATACTAACCAAGATGCCACCGGGGGCATTCATGTTTCACAAACACAGGCTTTATTCTTTACATATTCTCCTCATGTATTTACTACATGTATTTGAGTTTCCTCTTTATTTGTCAGACTTTTAGATGCTGAAGATCTTGTGAAGTTGTACTGCATAGTCCATGGAAAAACTGTTCCTAATGTACAGAAATTAGATCTTATTAAGGTAATTTAATTTTGTTTTACCACTTTCATTCCTTATGTGATTTATCTTGCTTGAAATAACCGTGATGTCATCAAATTTGTGAAAACCAGAGTAAAATTGAGGGAAATAAGTCAAGCAATAATTTATTCAATGATAGATGTTCATGGAAGTAAGTTAATAATTAGGAATGATTATTTCGATCGATATTTTTAACTTTTGGCCAGATTACATTCTGGTTGAAGCAAAATCTAAGGAACTGTATGCAGTAGAAACTTTATATTATACATGTAGGTTGCCCATGACAAGACCTTTCAATTCATGCCATAATATTTGACCTAGTGACCTTGACCTTGGACTTTGACCTAGTTAAAGATTTTTGGTAAAGTTTCTGGTTGAAGCAAAGTCTAAGGAACCGTATGCAGTTAAAAAAAATTTATATTATACGTGTAGGTTGCCCATGACAAGACCTCTCAATTTCTGTCGAGACATTTGACCTAGTGACCTTGACCTTGGACTTTGACCTAGTTAAAGGTTTGGTGAAAGTTTCTGGTTGAAGCAAAATCTAAGGATCTACATACACAGTAGAAACATATACAGGTAAGTTACCTTTCAATTTATCTTGTAATATTTGACCTAGTTACCTTGACCCAGGTAGTGACAAAAACTTACTTTACAATCCGGCCATACCGTCTTTAGCGGTGTATTTTATGAGACATATTTTTGTTTGTTTTAGGATTACCTTACAAACCACTCTCATAAAGACACCATGCCTCACCTGGAACTCTCTATACAAAGCTATGAGGACAAGAACAAGGATGGTGAACCAGTGATAAATATAGAAAACAGACAATTACTACAGAAAGTTATAAACGCGGGAGGATTATGATCGTTTGTGATGTTTTGAAATTAAAAAGTCAACGGAATATCTTGTGATGATTATTTCACCAACTGGAAAATGATTATGCAAAATGATTGTTATGCCCCCGTAAAAACACATTTTGCACTTTTATATGCAAGAATTACCCTGTCTTAATCAAGGTAATATACTATTGGTAAGGTCAAGGTCATATACTATTGGTAAGGTCAAGGTCATAGTGAAGCTAGTACAATGTATATATTAGCAGTATTTCTTATCTAACGCTTGTACCCTAAAAGAATTTTCCATTTCAAGGTCAACTAAATTTTTTATTAAAAATGAAAGAAAACTTGTTTTCACAATCCAAGTCATCGAAATGATTTCTAATTCTGTTTATAACATGAAGTTGAAAAAAATTGTTGGTATCTTTGATTTGACTTGTTACTTAATTAGGAAAATTCTCTTTGAAAACTCATACAAAAAGAATGTATTCAAATTGGAAATTCTGTTGGTATTAATACAGATTTGAAAATCTCTTTGTAACTTCAACTTGAAAATTTGTTTTTTCAATCCAATGTTTTCAACAGTATTTCCAAATTAAATTCACAAAAAGAAAAAAAGTGAAGTAGCCATAAAAATTTTCCCATTTTAAGGCACCTGTAGTCAATTTTAGTAATAGTAGAATTTCTCCAAATAACGTTACTGACAGAATTTCTGAATCGAACCTTCCTGCATTTTCCCAATCCAAAGGAACAAAGGAATTTTCCAAATTTAATTAATAAGTTACAAATAGTCATACCAGGTGACAAACAGAAATTTCACTTTAATCTTTATTACTAGTCCTAGCTGAATTTTCAAATCCAGATGACCATGAGAACCTCAAATCCAAGTTACCAACAGATCAGGACCATAACCTTAACATCTTGACACCTAAATTTGAATTTTATGTTGTCCTTGACATCCTTGTGGATTTCTGGGGCAGAGAACATTTTAAGAATCTAATGATTGGATTTACTAAAAGGAATTTTGCATAGAAGAAGCAGAATGTTTTATACATCTTTAGAGACAGTGCGTTTTCTATGCACTCCTTTTATCTTTTAATCTGCAACTACATAATGTAAAAGACATTCTATAAACCTGTTTTGAAAAAAAAGCGGTATTCTTGGCCTTTACTGTTAACCAGGAAGTGATTGGGCTTTCATGTTTCATATATATTAATAGGGATTCCTTGTAAAAATATATTTCTATAGGTACCAAAAATTTGACTTTGAAGTGTGACCTTCTCTGAAAAATTTTAATCTTGGTCACAAGAACTAAAGTGATAAAGTTTTCAATGTCCACATGACTTGTGAGTGTAATTTACCTTGATGTTTATCGTTTTCAAATTTGTCGACTTTTAACTTGACAGAAAAGAATTGTGGCCCCAACACTGTCCAACATCTGCTAACTTCAGCCATCATTGGAAATATACATTTTCACTGTCAAGTACCCCAATTGAAGTTTGTGCACTCACAGTAGCTGGAGACGCATTGTTTATTGTGATTAGTGCACCTGATCTTTTTTGATTTAACAGTGGGATTCAATCCTGCGCTTACAAGTAGATCTTATACATGTATGGAGTCGACGTACGTCAGTGGCAAAATTGAATGGATGCTTTTCTTAATACTTTGGGTTTGAGACTTCAACAATGCTCTGACTTGGGGTACAGGAATTGAAGATCCTGGAAGCTCTTCAAAAATAGCCAATCAAATGTGTTCAGGCAACCTAAAAGAGAAAACCTCTACCTAAAGCTAATTTAAAGATTTTGAAAAATTATGTGGAAGCTTTAGCATACATGGTACACGTAGCTATGCCGCTGTACATTAGGCCATAGTTAGTATTACTAAGGCCTAACATTTAATATTTTTAGCCGAGTTGCAAAACTCGGCTCTTAATTTGATGTGAGACGGGCGGGCGGGAGGGCGTCAACAATTGGTTTCCGGACTATAAGTCAACTACGAAAGAGGCTATAACAATGAAACTTCATACACTTACTCACCATTAGTCAAGGATGAGCCCTATTGATTTTGGGGTCAAAAGGTCAAAGGTCAAGGTCACAGGACTCGGATGATTGAAAATGGTTTCCGGACCATATTTCAGCCTGTATTGCACCTATAATCATGAAACTTGCCAGAAATGTTTCCCTTGAATCAAGGATGAGGCCTATTGATTTTGGGGTCAAAAGGTCAAAGGTCAAGGTCACAGGACTCGGATGATTGAAAATGGTTTCCGGACCATATTTCAGCCTGTATTGCACCTATAATCATGAAACTTGCCAGAAATGTTTCCCTTGAATCAAGGATGAGGCCTATTGATTTTGGGGTCAAAAGGTCAAAGGTCAAGGTCACAGGACTCAGATGATTGAAAATGGTTTCCGGACCATATTTCAGCCTGTATTGCACCTATAATCATGAAACTTGCCAGAAATGTTTCCCTTGAATCAAGGATGAGGCCTATTGATTTTGGGGTCAAAAGGTCAAAGGTCAAGGTCACAGGACTCTGTTGATTGAAATTGGTTTTCGGACCATATTTCAGCCTGTATTGCACCTATAATCATGTAACTTGCCAGAAATGTTTCCTGTGAATAGAAAATGACCACTTTTGATTTTTGGGTCAAAAGGTCAAAGGTCAAGGTCACAGGACTCTGATGATTGAAAATGGTTTCCTGGCCATATTTTAGCCTGTATTGCACCTAAAGTCATGAAACTTGCCAATAATGATTCCCATGAATCAAGAATGACCCCTATTGATTTTGGGGTCAAAAGGTCAAAGGTCAAGGTCACAGGACTCCGATGATTGAAAGTGGTTTCCGGACCATATTTCAGCCTGTATTGCAATTATAATCATGAAGCTTGCCAGAAATGTTTCCCATGGATCAAGGATGACCACTATCAATTTTGGGGTTCAAAGGTCAAGGTCACAGGACTAAGATGATTAAAAATGGTTTCCCGACTGAATTTTAGCCTGTATTGCACCTATAATCATGTAACTTGCCAGAAATGTTTCCTATTAATTTTGGGGTCAAGAGATCAAAGGTCAAATTCATAGGACTCGTTAATTGAAAATGGTTTCTGAATTATATATGAATGTGGATCAACCTGAAACATGCTAATAATGTTTCCCATCTGTCGAGACCATATTCAAATCATGTATATTGTACTTATATTCAAGTTTTGCAACTCGGCACTTTGCATCTTTGATGCATTTTAAGCTTATGTTTTACATCCCCTGGAGTGTTCAGGGAAAAAAAACATTAAAAATAATTTTGACACCCTAAAGGAAAAAAAAAAGAATTTATCTCTCGAAAATCTGTTAACTTGTGGAGGGGATATAGCATCGCTGCCATGCGTCCGTGTGTTTGTTAGGGCGTGTGTTTGTGTGTGTGTCCAGACTCTTGAGAACAGTATAGAAGACAAAGTTATCATCATGGAAACATCAAATCTTCCACAAATGATTGTCATAGGGAGAGAATGAACCTTTTCATTTTCAAGGTCAAGGGTAAAAGGTCAAGATCACTGTAGACTTAGGCTTAAAATCCTTGAGAAAAACATAGAAAACAAAGTAATCATCATAGAAACATCAAACCTTCCACAAATAATCCCCACGGGGAGAGGATGAAACCTATTGATTATTTTTCAAGGTCAAGGGTCAACGGTCACTGTGGACTTAGGCTTAAGAAGACAGAGCGATCACCATAGAAACATTAAACCCTCCACAAATGTTTTCCATGGGGATAGGATGAATCCTATTGATTTTTTAGGCCAAGGTCAAAGGTCAAGGTCACTGTGTATTAAGGCAGTCAAGTGGTTAAATATATAGGGAATTTTTATCGGGATTTTTTTTACCTATTTTTAACAGTGTTTCAATGTAAGGGGTGCTAACTTTTGATGCAGGCGGAATCGATAAAGGGTGGAAGGGCATGGGGTATCAGTACTGAAAAGTTAGTGTCCTATTCCTCGTTTTCGATTTGTTTGGCAATAACTTAATTGCGCAACAAATTATGCCGTGTAAACGCTATTAAAGCGATACTGTTCCGCAATAAATCTGACGCATGCGCATCATCATGGCAAGAGAAAGAGATAATTGTTATACTTACGAATATAACTATTCCAGGTCTTTGTTTTTAAGATTTTATTGAGAGATTAAGATTTTTCGTATATATATAAGAACGCTTTTCTATAGGTCTGGACCCCTTGTATAGAATGACGTCAAAATTGAATGACTTCATGCTCTAGACTGTTCAAAATGACAAGATAACAAGTAAATGAATGTTTGTTATATACTACCTCTCAAAATAGTCTTAGATTTAGACTTTACGAAAATAATTCGGACAATTTTTCATTGAGGTATCCGTTGTGTTCATTGGTATTTTGTTTGTATTTCGGTCTTGTGTGAAAAAGAATTAAAAAAGAATTTGTTGCGCAATAACGTTATTGCAAATTGTGCAACCGTGTGAACGAAGCATCAATTTTGTAAGGGTATTGTCAACAACAACAATTGTAAACATGGTAAACATAAAATATTTATGAATTGTGTATAAAATATACCCCTTTCTGCATAATCACTCCGCGTATATAGAGTTTACCTTTGTTTACGTACAGCACCTTCAAAACCTGAATTAAAGTCATGGATTTTAAAGTCCAGAATATTATTTGACTTGGTTCGATAGCATTGAATTAATTCTTAAGAATTTTACACAATATTCTTATATGAAGTCTTAATTTATACTCAAAATCGTTGAATAGCTCTCCAGGAGACTTCCAAAACAGAGTAATAAAAAGATGAAGAAAATGTACACGTCTTTTGAAGCTCAATTAGATTGTTAAAAAGCAGCTCCTCAGATATTTTTAGCCGCATAAAATGCAAGAATTTTATACACAACTTATTCTATCTGTTCTACGTTATAAAATACCCTATGCATTTGGCGTTTCGCTCAAATGCCTTTTTTTTTGTTAAAAAATTGTTATGAAAAACTTAAAGGTATTTTCCTTTTTGTCCATGGAGAGAAATGTTTACTTAAAATTAAAGGTAAGACATTCGAAGCGACATATTTCTTGTATTTAAAGTTAGAGGTAAGAAGCGATTCCTTAAAAAAGAAACATGTATATATTGTAGGCGGAAAATTATAAATATAATATTATTATATATATAAATAATTTTAGCACTCATTGAGCTTGAATAATATAGATATTTCAATATATTATGTCTGACTCTATCATAGACATTAATTCATTACATACCTAAAAGAGAAGAAGTTTGAAATTTTGATCTAAATTGAATGAAGTATCCGTAATTAAATGCTTCGCGGTGATTTCTATAAAAATTGAGCTGTATAGTATTCTTTGGGCACTTCGGATTCCTCTTACCTAAGTATTAACCCGTGAATTTCATTTTGCGTATGTTATATGATTGAGTGCTTTTTTAAACCCAAATATCGGCCTTGTTATGAATAGTATAATATATGACATTACATCAAAATATGATGTCGAAAAAGGTAGTTGACATTCTAATGCAAAATTTTCTAAAATTTTGCATTTTGAAATTTCGACGTTTCAGGGCAGATTTTACGTCTTGTTCTTATAGCTCCTTTATAAAAAGACATGATTACTTGTATGTTAAAATGAAAGCCGGGCGGGGTATCATTATCCTTCGATCAATATTTTTTTTTGCATGAAGCAATCAATTGATATAAATACGGTACATCTTGACGTGGGAAATCTTTTCTTTCACTCATTCATACATTTTGTATTGTCCTTATTTGCTCTGCACCTGACCTAGTACAGACGTTTACAACTTTTGAGACCTTTAGATAAAATAAACCGACACGTTCAGATATATAGTCCTCGTTCCCTTCGCTGATGCATGATAACAAAAATCAATCTGTTTTTAAAATTAAAGGTAAAGCGCACCATGCTGTTTCGATTATTTCGAAATTTAACACTACTTGGTTTATTGACCGATCTACATGTGAAATGTTTATAATAGACGGATTAAGATAAATAAACCATTATTTAAACTGCATGTGTGTCTCGCATTTCAGACTTCGTACACGCCTGGTCATGTTCTTCAAACAAAGGGCAGACAAACACCGGACGATAGCTGGACATTAATTATTACATTTTACTGTGAATTTAATTAATAATGGATTATATAACCATTAGGAGTACAGCGCCCCGTGAGTTTACATTTGTGAATACCACATATTAATGCGGCAGATTTAGAACGTTTGTGTATGTAGTTTTAGTCATATTTATGGAGAATACAATGTCTAGAAGATGGACGCTGTTAGTGAGAAAATGTGTGGTACTTTTCCCTGTGTTTGTTTATATTACGTTACTAGGATACCAAAGATTGCGGCTGCCGTGGTGCGAGGAACTAAGGGAGAACTACCCCATGAAAATTGATTTCACACGCATGCGTGAGGGAAAGACCCACAACGAAGTGAAACCTTTAAACACACAAAGTTTTAAGTATATACACAACCCCATTAAAACATGTGCCAACGATAGGATTGAAATACTATCTGTAGTAAAGTCAATACCCGGGAATGTAAAACTAAGGAATGCAATCAGACAGACATGGGGTAGAGCGACGAGCACGGGACGAAACAGGCTGCTCTTCTCATTGGGAAAGGTGAAGGATAAAAATGTCCAGGAGCAAATCGATGCGGAAGTTGAAACATTTCATGATATTCTTCAAGGAGATTTCGAGGACTCATATTTGAATCTGACCCAGAAAACAATTCATGGATTTCATTGGATCTCAAAATATTGCGCAGAAGCCTCGTTTGTGTTCTTTGTAGATGATGACGTCATCGTGAATTTTAAGAATTTAATCAGTACTTTACATAAAACTTCTCACATGGAGAGAGAGAATCTTTTTACCGGTTACGTTGTCACAAATCCCGGACCTACCAGATGGGGGAGCAAATTTACTATTTTTAGAGATTATTATCCATTTCCGTGTTTCCCTTATTACGTTTCCGGTCCCGCCGTTTTAACGACAGGCAAAGTCGTTAAAATGTTTGACGCGGCAATTCCCTACGTAAGGAACTTTATGTTTGAGGACGTGTACTTGGGCTTGGTGGCGATGAAGCTTGGCCTTACACTCTCCCCCACGTACAATTATTTGTTCGATCATGACGGATCCAGACTGTACAAATTACCATGTATGATCTCTAGTCACCAGGGTGGGGGAATAACAGCTGATGCGTACACCAAATACTACAATGATTTTGCTATGCAACATTGTTAATTTTTTTTCAGATTTAATTAAATATTTTTTTACTCTTTCATTCTGAAATTTTGATTTTAAATGTACGTATACATGTATCTTTGATACATCCTCTAGTTATTTTCTGCAACTGAGTGAGACATACTGTTGTATTACAAATTTACACTGTGATGGATATTCGCTCCACTCGGGGAAAAGATGACATTTCCGTCACTCGTATAAATTTTCATGTCTCAATAAGTAGATCGTGATAGGACCTATTATTCTTTTTCTTAAATTCTGAATTAAATCGAGTTGTTATCTCGTATTTCTGCAGTTTCCGGGGACCTTCTCCTCTGTGCACCCATCAGGACATTATATATGTGACCTACCATAGAGGTCTCATTTAGGTTCTACGACCCCTGTATCACCTGATCACGAAAAGCATCCGCTTAATTTTTCCCTATTTACGCCAGCGTTTAACATTATGAATCTAATTATTTGACATATATTCAAAGCTTCACATAAAAAATTCTTAACAGCATAATGCATCCTGTTTCCCCCTTTTTACTCGTTTTTTTTTTGTTTTTGTTTTTGTTTTTAAGAAAATTGGTTGTTTTTACCCAAAACACATTTATAAAGCCCCGACCACCTGGCTTACATAGCCGAGATGCATGTACCCTTAAAATTCCTATCTAAATTGAGATGAACAATGAAGCTCTACACCTTAACGGTGAAATATTAAAAAAAAAAAAAAACGAATCTAGGAATAAACTGAACAATTCAATATGAAAGCCTTTCACATAAATATTTATATTGTAAACTAACAACGGAATGTAGATGCCACCAATAAACAGAAATTTTCATATGCTTTTGAAGAAACGATCGAACTTGGCTACATGTGCCCTCGGGGACTCCTGGTCTACCAACAGTGACACTCACCACGTGGTACAAATGTTTAACGTATTGCAAACTCTTAAGATTTTAAAGAAAACCATGAAATATGTCTGAACATTAATAGTGATGAAGACTCAGTGAACAATTCCTCGTGCGAGAGCTGCCAGGAGTACTACTCTTCTGCTTACAAGCGGGCATTTCTATAGATTCCATAGTTTTTCAGCTGCATATGACGGCAAAACTTTAAGTGCCTAGATACTTTTATATGTCATTCCAGAGGGAGTTTATCGATTTTATATGCTTTCACACATCAATTCATTCAAGAAAACACATAATCCTTTCAGCTAATTACTTCTAAAGTTTTATTTATTTTAAGGAGCCCCTCCCCCTTTTTTCCAACATTTTATTCAAATTTCCTATATATTAAAAAGTTCGTCTTGACTGGAGCAAATTTGAATTTTGGATGATAAAATGATTTCAGGATTACATTCCGGAACTACATCTGCCAAATTGACACACTTTTTAGGTATGAAGGTAGTAATGATTTTTTTGGGTCCATTTAACATAGAGTTCCATGGGAAGGGGTTATTCCCATTGGGCCTCCATAACTCAGTATAGATATGATTTGAAAAATATGCTCATCATCATGACAGAGATTAATAAATTATCTTACTTTTGACCAAAAAAAAAAAAAAGAAAACAAAAATATGGTTAACGTTGCTTTTCTCCCCTTAAAATTTGATTGAATAAACATTACAGAAGTACCCATCAGTTATTCAGTCTCATAGTCGAGAAGGCAAGGCAACATCATTAAAATTTCCACAGGAATGGTTTCGAACCTTGGAATTAACAAAATTCCGAAGTGAGACCAGGTTCCCGGGGAGAGTCAGCGTCTCCTGATTGCATGCAACACCCGTCGCAACAGCTCCATGGAAACCTGTAAAATTCGGTGATTGTCTCGATGTACATTTTGATGTGCATATCAGCTAAGTATGTCTTGTTTGGTGATGATGACAGCCATTCAATCATAATGTAGAATGTCACTGATCATTCTGGAAAGGGGGATCTCATATGCTTTTATTACATCCCAGTAGCGACCGAAGAACTTCCTCAATGATGATTTCAGCCGTTGTGTAACATAACCCTGAACAAGTAGCTTACTTGCAAGCCGTCTGGCTCTAATGATGAAATCTTCTTATTTGGAACATGCTTGAAAAAAGGGGGGATGAAGTGAACAGTTAAAACTAAAAAATCAAAGGACTGAAAGTCCTGCGAGTTGGCAAAGTCTAATATTGAATAAAGCCTTTGTTTGTGAAATACGAATGCTCCCGGCGGAGTATAAACACCATTTTTCACCAAGTATGTGAAAGGTCAAGGTCAGGGTCACTGGGCATAAAAATGTTGGTATCTATGGAAAAATTGTGTGACAAGGAATACATATGTGAAATATAAAAGCCATATAATTTACCATTCAAAGTTTTTTGGACAAACAGACGGACAGGCCAAAAACTATATACCCCCGAATCTTTGATTCCGGGGTGCATAAAAAGTTTGTTTTTTCTTAATCTCTAAGCGATATTAGTCCCCTACCAGCATAAATGTAAGTCATAACTTTTAAAGTGTGTCTTACATGTACAAGTACATGCTTATTTTTCTCACATTGTCTAAAAGCGCTTAAAATAAAATTTTATGTACCGGTATTCATTTTCATATGTTGATCAGCCAACGCAGCATTCATGAATGACATCATAAATGTCTGAATTGACATTACAGTTAAAAGGCACGTGAAAATGAAATCTTACCCCATAGGATTAAGACTTATAGAATCTACATGTATCATAAGGTGTGAGCATCGACAAGGAAATGCACTCCGAATGTCCAGAATTTGCTTGTACAATGACAAGACTTGCCGAGTCATGGACAAAAGCAAATCCCAGACAAGAGGTATAGATTTAAGGAATCATTCTTTTATTTTTTTTTGGTTGATCGATGTATCAACACCAAAAATTTAGGGAAAACTGCATTGTGCGCATAGCGCAAGATGCACAAGTTCTTCCTCAGTTTTTGGTGTCGATACCTCGATCAACCAAAAACATATTACATTGATTACTTATCATTTCATTTTGTTGCTTTCCAACGTTTATTTGCGGCTTTGAAACAGTGTTGCTAACGACGTTGCTAAGCACGTATTCCCGTTTGGTGTTGATAAAGGTATCAACAAAATTTCTCAGCCAAACGGAATCGTCGTTTCTTGATAATAACAATAGAAATTAAATGATTTCCTTGTGACGTTATCAATGATCACACCCAAGTGATTGACGTTCGATAAGTTTTCTTTACTTTTCTGCCATCTTTTGATCAAGGTTGAAGCGACGCAGTTTGTCGAATATTTTTCTCCTTACCGGTATGTGCAAAAACGTCAAAAATAGTACTTTTCCTATGCCTTATCAAGACTAAACGTCATAGTCAACGTGGATGATCAATTTTCCATTTTGCTTTATACGAGTACAGTTCTGTAAATATGGGATAAAAGAATATTTTTTCCCAGCGTTTCCATGAATATCCAAGCCCACGGTAATAACACGTGATGAAGTGAGTGTGATGGAATACTACAAGTAGTACATGGACATACATGTATATACATTTATTGCAGTCATTAGGTGAAGATTTATTCAGCCTTGAAAAATTATATTCCTCGAGGACAATGCTCTTCTTATAACCCGAACTGTAATGTACATCGTTCATTCACCCAATCAAACACAACACAACCCCCCCCCCCCCCCCCTCCTTCCCAAAAATCGAACTTCGATAAACAGATAACGACATACAGTAAATAGACGATCTAGTCTTTCGAATTGTGGTTTTTCATAATCCTTTATACAACAGATAAGAAAATATTCAAATATTCTATCAGTTATTTTCAAGAACTTACTACAAATCCAGTTCGCCGTTCATCGTATGGCCTTCCGAGTGTCCTCTGATCTTAAGACGCAAGAACCATAGCGATTTATATTGACATCAACAGACTATTTTATATCTATCTTTTCATCAATGAAATATAAATCGACATGGTTATAATAACTATCATTAGGCCTAACCTCTGGTCATTCCCCCGGAAAAATACCGCATGGCCGGCATAGCGCAGTGCTTCTTTGGACTACTTAAAAGTTGAATTCCTACGCGATACGAGAACTATACTCCGAATCTTCATTACAAATAGCTCTATAGACCATTTTTTTACTCCAATAATTGCATTGGAATCATCATTTACAACTTGCACTCATTGTGTCGTTTAAAATGTTTTTGTCCAAATAATAGTGGTACTATTTCTTACTAAAGTAAGACTTCAGATTTTTGACCGTTGCACGGTTCGTGCAGGCCCTAACTGGGGCATTCGATTCCAATGAATAGTTGCCAACTCAAACCCCCCCTCCATTTTGCACCCCTAAATATTTCTATCTGAAATAAATTTAATGAAAATGCTGTACATGCAATGAAAGTCTACAAGCAGTACTTCTCTTTCATATCTGTATTAATGAATATTATCCAATAACAGAAGCGCTATCATTCACTCCTTGTCAAACTTTTGGTAATTACTTCCTGTATACCATAACGGATAAGATGTGAAATGTTCTGCTACGTCTTTCGTTTTTTTGGACACAATATTTTTTTTTACACTTTTCGGCCTTATTACATTGTTTAGAATGAGGATCACTGACGAGGGTTTAGTACCCGAAACGTGCATGTCTGGTCCATGCTCTGGTCTAAAATGATGCTATTGAATTTGAAGACGTTTAACATGTAGATACCGTATGACGGTAATCTAGGAACATCATCGCCAAGCCAGTGAAAGTTTACAATGTTGAATCCAAAATCATCTCGTTTGTCATACACACTTGTATCTATCTCTCCATTAGCAATTTTGATATTTAGGTCCAAAAATGGTGTTTCTGTGTTTGTAACGTTTGCCTTCTTTAGAGTCAATTCTTGTGGATTGCATTTCTATACTTTTCAAAAACAGGATCATCGATAGTAAGAATATCATCCAGGTACATAGAAGTACCAGTGAAACATTTCACATCATCATGTTTTCTTTGCTTTTGAAGATTTGGAAAAAATACGTTACATGCTCTGTCGTCAATACTGCAACTGAAATCTATCTTGAATGAAGCAGAAATTGCATTCTTAAGAAACACTGCCTGATTCAGACTTAATATAATTGTCTCATTCGCACAGTATAAACTTTATCCTATTGTGAAAAACACCACCCTAAAAGACAATTCATAAAAATACCGTTTATTAACAGAGGTTTTGATCTTCTAAACATCTCTAATATATTTCGGGATCATCGCGTACAGAGTACCATTCCTCAATATTTTGAAAATTTGGAACCACCTCTTATTTGTTACAAATACAAGAAACCTAGTATTTAAAACTTTGTTTTTAGCTACAATAAAGTTACATCGGATCCTGACATACTTGAATGTCCTGTTTCTTAAGAATGTGCAACAATTAATTGTAATCGGAAAAGTGGGAGGGTTGTGCGCACGTAAACCAGGATAACCATACCGTATGCTACTGACGTGGCAGATGGCCGCTCTAAGTCGGCACCGATTGCCCATTGGTCTCGTTGGTTTATGTGTAGTCATTTATGGTTGGTGTTTCTCTGATTTGGCGTTCCTTGTACCATTGCGTCTCTTTCTAAGCGTGTCTTCTTTGTGTTTTTCTAGTTGGTGTTTTGGGGATTTGCAGTTGGTGCTGCAACTAGGTGTTTTTATAGAGATCCTCTCCTTTCTTCTAAATATCTTTACAAACCAGCTGACCATATTGTTACAGGTGACTTTTCAATTATCCAAGACAGGCAGCTCCGTGGTCGTCTTAAAAAAGAGCCTTGGTATATAATTCCATCCAAGATAGATTTTATCAAATGTCGTGAGGTCCTTACGGAAGCCTTAGATAATTATACGAAAAGATGACAAATATGGATAATTACCATATCCCGATACACAGCACAAAATCTATAATTCTGAAAATCATAAACCGAAGGCATACAAAATCAGGATAAAACAGGAACCAAAGCAAACAAAGTAAAACCTCCATCATATGAACAGAAGCAACTCCCAATATAGGAGTGAGACCAGGTGCCCAGGAAGAGTGAGCATCTCCTGCTTGCATGTAACGCCCGTCTCTTCAATTCGGTAGAAATATCACATCCGGTTACTTCCATTTCGGAAGATACAAATATAGCCTGTGGTTGGATGGTTCTAATATCATTCAACATTCTGGACAATGGGACATCATAGTGCACGACTAGTTCCCCGTATCGACCGTAGAACTTCCTCAGTGACGATGTTAGTCGGTCACAAACATATCCCTGACTGAGAAGCTTATCTGACAGACGCCTGGCTCTCAAAACAAAATCTGTATATTTGCTACTTGCTCTGGCATAACGTATCAATTAGGATATGAACACGCGATAAGCAGGCGATGAAGGGATGTTGCTACTCAGAAAAGGGAAGTTTGTGATGCTGAAACTGAAGGTGTTTATGTGAGCATCACATCATAGGACATCATTATGTCCAAATATGATGCTGAATGATGGTGGTGTAAATCATAAGGAGTCGAACCACATGCTCTGAATGACTGGAAAAAATCTCATTTTAGATATAACGGATAGTCGAATTGATGACTTCCATAAAAATTCTCATCTCTTTCGAAATCCACGTTCAAAATTTGAAATGTTAAACGTCTTTAAATTCAATAGCATCATTTCTAACCTGATAAATTTACAGCATGGACCAGACATGCACGTTTCGGGTACCAAACCCTCGTCAGTGATCCTTAGTCTAAACAAGGTAATATGGCCGAAAAGTATGAGAATTATTATGTCTAAAAATGTACCAAAAGACGTAGCAGAATGGGTGGGACAAATCCAAGTTAAGTAATTTACATGTAAAATATTTGTTAGCACCAGCTGATAAAGCAGCCAACAACACTATAATTATCTGAAAACGTTTCTACAAATGTATTGAAATAATCAAAGGAGGTTAACATCTTAGCACCATCCATCCAATGCTATTTTGAACATAGATTTTATTTGGATATGCTACTGAATCGACCCTACAGAAAATTTGGAACCGCGTACTCTCTGTACAGTTAATTAAAAAAAATTAACTTCGGGACCCTGTCTTCTCTAAAGAGGTTTGGACAGGGCCCTTCATGGAGTCCCGTCGTCACAGTCAGTCAGAGAGCAAGTCTTAAGAATGCATTGTTACAAGACTGTAGATTGGTCAAGTACCAAGCCTAGTGTCCGTCTGGCGACATTAGGATCATATCCACGGTATAAAGGCGTTTGATGATTCTGACGCATTTTCGATGGTTTTGCCGTCTGCCTTTGTTTCTTACAATGACAAATATGGATAATGACCATATCCCTGTGTACAGTACAAAATCGATAATTCAGAAAATCAGAAACCGAAGGCATACAAAATCAGGACAAAACAGGAACCAAAGCAAACAAACAAAAACTTCCACCACATGAAAAGAAGCGAACTCCCGATATAGGAGTGAGACCAGGTGCCCAGGAAAAGTAAGCATCTCCTGCTTTCATGCAACACCCGCCGCTTTAATTCGGTAGAACTGTCACATCCGGTTACTTCCATTTCGGAAGACAAAGAGTACAATCTTTGGTTGGATGGTTCAAATGGTCTATGACAGAATGTCATCCACCATTCTGGAGAGTGGGACATCATAGTGTATGACGAGTTCCCCATATCGACCGTAGAACTTCGTCAGTGACGATGTTAGTCAAGTTTGTTTATTAAGTTTATAAGTTTATAAGTTTGTTAATTATATCACCATAAAATGCAGGTTGTGTAATACCCAAAGTAATGTACTCTGTTGCTTGTATAGATCCGAATTTTAAAAGATGTTGAATGTAATTTCTTTAAAATTTCCAGAAATCTACCAAGAACAATGCAGATTGGTAAATACAAAGCTATTGTCATCCATTGGGGGCAACCTGATGATAGAAAAGAATGCACGAAGTGTATGCAGAAGGGCCATAACACCAGAGACTGTACCAATGAGGTGGTCTGTAGATCCTGCCATGCCCCTGGTCACATAAGCTCAGAATGTCCCATACCCCTACATGAGGACCTCTCTGAAGAAGAACCTTCTGATGAGGAACCTGAATATGAAGGTCAAGATGAAGGAGAGGTAGAGGCTAGCCATGAACCCTCTGAACCTGTTAACAATGAACAGAGTAAAGATGAAGAACCCTCTTCAACCCCATCCCAACAACAACCAAATGATCAAGTTAATAAAACACCAAAAACCAAATCTTCAAACCTAAAAAAGAATGCCAAATCTACCTTGCACCAATACTTTGCAGATAAAAACACACCACAACGAAAATCAAGCAACATTCCCCCTCATATCAGAACTCCACCAACACCCACTGAGCAGATTCAGTGTGCATCAGGAAAAAAAACAAAGGAACATAAGTCCAAAACGAAGTAAAATGTATAATATGTGTTCCATGTCATCATCTGGCACTGACTCAGGACGGTTGTTAAAGGTGTCAGATGGTCACAGGAAAAATAAAAACAAGAACTCAAATTGATGATATGTATAATTAAAACACATAAATTAATCACAATATAAAATGAAGGTTTTGCACTTACTAACATTAAACACTCAAGGTCTTCGTGATATTAGAAAACAACAAAGATTATTAACCTATATTAAACAACAAAAATCAAACATTATGTTCATTCAAGAAACACATTTGACTACAGATTTTAGTAACAGCTTTAAAGATAATTGGTTAACATTTAACTCCTTTGGAACATCTCAAAGCAGAGGAGTTTCTATACTAATACATAAAGAGTTGAATGCAGAAATAATAAATATCAAAACAGACAGTGAAGGAAGATTTATTTTAGTTAATACAAAAATTAATGACAGAACATATTGTTTGATAAATGTTTATGCACCAAATGAGAAAAAATGCAAGAACAGATTTTTTAAAAAGTTAAAAGAATTCGTAAAAACTAACAGTGAGGGCTTTAATATTTTTGGAGGAGATTGGAATGAAATTCAAAATAAGAAAGATAGAAAATCAAAAAAGTTATATAGCAAAACCAGTTAAAAATCTTAAAAAATTAATTACAACACATGCATTAGTTGATCCATGGGAAATTAAAAATTCAAGTAAGTCACAGTTTACATGGAAAAGGAAAAATTCCACTTGTGAGGCAAGCAGGATAGACTATTTTCTTATTGCAAATGAATTTACACAACATATAGTAAACTCAGATATTAGACCAGCAATAATAAATTACACAGATCATATGGCTGTAAGTTTAAAGTTAAATATCGAACATTCTAATAGAGGTCCAGGCTACTGGAAACTAAACAATCAACTTCTAAGGGATGATACCTACAAAATTATTATAAGGAATTGTCTACAAAAATACAATTAATTACTCAATCAAAAATCTGATAAACAAATAGCTTGGGAGTTATGTAAATTGGAGATCAAAGAGTTAACAATTAAATATGGGATAATGAAAGCGAAAAATAAAACAAACAGAATATATAAACTTGAATCAGACTTAACAAAAGCCAATTTATTAAATGACACAAACACAGCAAAAATGATAGAAAGTGAATTAGAAACCCTATATACAGCAAAAACATTAGGGGCACAAATCAGATCTAGAATACAATGGGCTGAGGAAGGAGAAAAAAGCACAAAATTTTTTCTAAATTTAGAGACAACAAGACAAACAAAAAAGAATATCATAAAGCTGTATGACCAAAATGAACGTCTCCTAACAAATCAAGACAAAATATTAGCAAGAGAAAAAGACTTTTATGAAAATCTATACACAACTAAAAATCCTGATTACAAGAAAATTGACAATTACATAAATGAAATTAAAGTTCCAAAATTAAACCAAGATGAAATACAGAAATGTGAGGGACCAATTACAGAAGATGAATGCAGATATGCTGTCAGCAATATGAAACGAAACAAATCTCCAGGTTGTGATGGATTGTCTGTAGAGTTCTATGAAACATTTTGGGATGAAACAAAAAGTCTTTTGATACACTCTCTGAATAATGCTTTTGAAACAGGGAAATTATCTAATTCACAAAGGAAAAGTATTCTTTCTTTAATGTTTAAAAAAGGAGATCCACTTGATATCAATAATTGGCGTCCAATTTCATTATTAAACGTAGACTATAAAATAGGTGCACGGTGTCTAGCAGAACGTCTGAAATCAATATTACCAAAAATAATCAGCACTGATCAAAATGGGTTTATTAAAGGAAGAAACATAAATTACAGTATCCGTCTTATAAAAGACATAATTGAATATTCAGATAACCGTAATATTGATGGTATGATCCTTTTTCTTGACTTTGCTAAAGCATATGATACGGTTGAATGGAATTATATGTTCTCAACTCTTAGACATTTTGGTTTTGGAAATTCTTTTATAAAATGGGTAAGAACTTTTTACAAAGATACTGAATGTTCAATAATAAACAATGGCTGGATTTCATCTCCAATAAAAATTTCAAGGGGCATTAAACAAGGGTGTCCTCTCTCATCCCTCCTGTTTGTTATTGTGGTAGAGACAATGGCTCTTAAATTAAAACAAAATGACACATTAAAAGGAATTAAACTAAATCATGAAAAGGAATTTAAAATCTCTCAATTAGCAGATGACACAACTTTATTTTTAAAATCGCAAGAAGATGTCTCTAAAGCCCTTAACTTAATTGAAATTTTCGGATCACTTTCAGGTCTAATATTGAACAGAGAAAAATCCTATGGTTTGTGTTTAGGGAAAAATAAGCAAATACCTGAAAACTTTGAGGAAATTAACTGGGGATCAACTATCATCAAAACGCTTGGTATTAAATTCAGTAAAAATAATAAAGACATGCAAACAATAAATTGGAATGAAAGAATAACAAAAATTAAAGGAAAATTAAATGCTTGGTCAGGAAGACAGTTAAGTATAATTGGTAAAGTGCAAATAATAAAATCTTTAATAATACCACAAATAACATACCTTTATTCAGTACTTACAATGCCAAAAGGAATTTTACAGAAAATAAACAAAATAATTTTCAAATTTATATGGAATGGAAAGAGTGAAAAAATTAGAAGAACCATAATGACAAATGATTATATTGATGGTGGACTTAGAATGCCAGACATAAATCTTCATATTAAAACAATTTGTATAAGATGGATTACCAAATTGACAGATAGTACAGATGCACTTTGGAAAGAAATTCCAAAACAATATTATAGTTGCTTTGGTAAAAACTTTTCTGTTTTTAAGATGAATATTGACAGCATAAAAAATCTTAATGGCATTAAAGGAATTCCAGAGTTTTATCAGAATATTCTTAAAGCTTGGGTAGAAATAGGTGGGGGGAAGAAATTGTATCCAGAGAACAATTTAGAAATATTAATGCAGCCTATTTGGGGCAATCATTTCGTTAAGAAAAATGGTAAAATGATTATTTTAAAGAATTGGATAGAATCAGACATTTTATCAATCAAAGATATCATTGATATGAATGGATTTATATCAGAAAGGAAAATACTTCAAAAATTAAAAAATAAAAGAAATTGGATTGCAGAAATTGCAATGGTGAAACAGGCCATTCCTAAAATATGGTTACAAAAGTTACAACAAAACAATGATTGGAATTATCATGCAATCAATATAAAAAATCATAACTTATCAATAATTCAAAATAAAAAACAAATAGAATTATGCAAATTAGACAACAAACAAATATACAATATTCTAAAAAAAAATCTTTCAGATAATACCCCCATTGCATACATATATTGGGAAAATATATTTCATCAATGTCATAATGATTTAAAACAAAGATTTAAACAAAGCTTTGATTATATATTTCATACGCTGCAGTACAATAAACTTAAAGTATTCAGATGGAAATTAGTCCATAAAATTCTTGCAAACACTAGTATCCTACATAAATGGAAAATCACAGGCAGTCCTCTATGTAAAATTTGTCAAGTCGAAGATGACTATCAACATTTCTTCATTGATTGCACCTTTGTTTCGACATTCCGTTCTGTACTGAATAATATATTACACAAACTAGGGTTCAAAACTTCCATGATAACACTGGAAAGCTTAGTCATTGGATATAAAATTTATGATCCGAAATTCAATGAATTAAATACGATCCTCACACTTATATCCTTTACTATGTACAAAGGGTATTACTCCAGCGAATTGAAAGAAAAACACACAAATTTAATGGCTATTTTCCGAACAGAACTTCATGAATGTATCCTTCTCGCAAAACACCTTGACCCATCCAAAGTTACGTTGATGCGAAAAGTTGAAAACTGCATTCACTGAAAAAACAAAAAGAAAACTTAATTCAAATGATAATATTTTTCATATTCTATTAATTTAATTTAGCAAAATAAAAATTTGTGTATGAAATAAAAACGCTTCCCTTACCATAATTTAATCCATAAAGGCGATTAGTCGGCAACGCTGATAAATCGACCTGTGTGACCGTCATGTATCTGTACAAAAAAGAATGATTATTAATGCAACATATCTCATAAAACTTTTAAGTGTATAAACAATATTTATGCAAATCTATATAATGTAGATTAGTATTCTTTCGACAACCTCACCCTCTCTCTCTCTCTCTCTCTCTCTCTCTCTCTCTCTCTCTCTCTCTCTCTCTCTCTCACAACCTCACCCCCCCTCTCTCTTTCTCTCTCTCTCTCTCTTTCTCTCTCTCTCTCTCTCAAGTTTAGAAATAATCAACTTACGTAGTTTTAGCATGTTCCACACTTCTGAAGTAGCATCCTGTGATGACAGTTGTGTGAAGCATAAATAAACTGCGCTAACATCATTCTTCCTTCTGTTTTATTATGTAAACATTGTCCTATTACAAAGCACGTGTCCTAGTACAAAAATGTACCGCACGCTTATCAGTGACAAATATCCCCGTTATCGTGTTACACTTGACCGGTCACCGCTACGATCAAAAACCACTACAAGGCTATTGATCCCGAAATTAGGTACCGCCCCCAACTCTAACAAATTAACAGACTAATAAACCCTGCACAGCACGAGATGAAATGGCTCGTATCATTGAATATATGTATATTTACAAATATATATCTTTTACCCAATGTACTCGTTATAAATGTTATTGTACTGTATACCAATAAATAAAAATCAGATGAAGAAAAATTATTAAAAAAAGAAAAAAAGGAGAAAAAGAAAAGTGCGATGATGAATACATTGGTTATATTTATCAATTAGATATAATAGAACCGATGTAGAGGCTCGTTAATATGTATGCTATTCAAATTTATGCTATTTAAATGATCACCTCTACTAAAATCACTGACAAATTAATATACATTAACGTATAACCGGCACATGCACTAATTTAATTTTAGAAATAAAAATAAACTGTAAAAATGTCAAATTATGTAATATGTAAAGTTAACTTCGTAAATATTGATATGAGTCTCTTATTAATGTTTAATGTGTGTAATACTTACTGAGCCTTGTCTGAGCACAAAAAAAAAAAAAAAAAAAAAAAAAAAAAAAAAAAAAAAAAATTCCAGAAAGTGTTTTTGAGTAATATATGAAAGCGGAAATTTCTTGGTAATTTGTAAATTTCTACTGTGAAAATCCAAAATATTAGTACATGCTTTAGCGAACCGGATGAGCTGTGATATGTAAATGCCGTATGACGGTAGTCTTGGAACATCACCGTCAATCCAGGGGAAATTTACTATGTTGAATCCAAAACGAAGGAGTGGATCTCCAACAAAACTAGGTCGCAGCACCCACAGCAAAACTCCAAAATACCCAATGCAAAAACACAGAGCAGACAAGCACAGGAAGAGACGCAAAATGGACAAGGAACGTCAACGCACAACACAGAAACATCACACACAAAGGACTACACATAAACCAACGAGACCAATGGACAACCAGTGACGGCTTAGGACAGCCATCTGCCACGGAAATAACAGGTGTGGTTGTCCTGGATAACATGCGCACAACCCTCCCACTTTTCCGATTACCCAAATGTCTCGAAGAACGTAGAATTGTGGTGTGAAAGAACCTCCTCACTGTCGAAAAAACGCAGGGTCCCAAACAACACAGATGAATATGTAAATGGATATCAAAAGAGGGCTTACTTAATACAATTCGTGCTCTGTCGCCGCGAGCTCATGTATGTTATCACCCGAGGAGTCCGATTGACATTCAGAGAGGACAGGTGGTCGGGACCCTGTCTTCTCTAGAGAGGTTTGGACAGGGCCCGTCGTGGAGTCCCGTCCTCACAGTCAGCCAGAGTGCAAGTTTTTAGAATGCGCTGGCACTAGACTGTAAATTGGTCAAGTACCAAGCCTAGTGTCCGTCTGGTGAAATTAGGATCATATGCACGGTATAAAAGGCGTTTGATGATTCTGACGCATTTTCGATAGTTATGTTGTTTATCTTTGATCTTTCTTATCTTGTTAATTATTTCACCGTAAAATGCAGGTTATGAAATACCCAAAGTAAAATACTCTGTTACCTGTATTGATCCTAATTTCAAAATAATTGTTCTTAAATTTCCAGAAAGTCTTTACTAGAATGTGAAAGCAAAAACCTTTTTCTAAAAGTTTATTGGTAATTTGTAAATTTATAATATGAAAATCCAAAACATCAGTACATGCTGTAGCATACCGGATGAGCTGTGAAATGTAGATACCATAGGACGGTAATCTAGGAAGATCACCGTCAAGCCAGGGGAAATTTATTATGTTAAATCCAAAATCATCTCTTTTGTTATACACACTTGTATGAATCTCTCCCTTAACAATTTTGATATTTAGGTCCTTATATCATCTCTTTTGATAGATACACTTGTATGAATCTTTTCGTTTAGAATTGTGATATTTAGGTCCAAAAATGGTGTTTCTGTGTTTGTAACGTTTGCCTTGTTAAAGTTTTAATTCTTGTTCATACATCTGATAAGTTATTCAAATTTTTTTTTACTGAACTCTGTAATTACATAATTCAATTCGTATCTCTGAAATCCATATCCTTTTGCTGTGTTTTATGTTAATTCGAATTACAAATGCAGGTTTTTTTTTTATTTTTGGGAAGGTGCCTATACCTGTCCCATTTGGGAAAAAATGCGACATTTTGCTGAAATTGGGGAAAATTTTATACAAATTATCACCAAAGACTAATCATTTATTAACACAGCTAATCCTGGACCCTTGATTTGCTTGAACTGAGCAAGGGATGAATAAAAAACTTTAAAATGCACTTAGAAATATGAAATTTTGTGCTTACTTCCAAGTTTTGAGTCATTTTCTCATGTGATTTTTCATAATTCCTCTTTGGGAATTTCAGTGTGATTTTTTGGGGAAAATATGAAAATTTGACATTGAGAAGGGACCGAAATTCGGCCCCAAAACAAGGAAAAAAACCTGAAATGTGAAATGTGAAAGCACTTATATATTCTGAAAAAAAAAGAGAAAAACAAAACAAAACAAAACAAAAAAAAAAAAAAAAAAAAAAAAAAAAAAAAAAAAAAAAAAAAAAAAAAAAAAAAAACAACAACAAAAAAACAAAAAGAAAAAACAAAAACAAACCTAAGGCACTTTCTTTTCATTACTTTGACATTGGATGCATTTATGTGTGTCTAAGAAGAGTGTTTGCATTGTAACGGAAAATGCTATGCTTCTTTCGTCAGTTTGGCTGCTCCCGATAGTGTCAATAAGATTCCACCCATTTCTTATTTCACTGCCCTTACTATTCTACTCAAAGAAACATTCTGTTTAATGATGTCCAACCTTTGTCCTTAAATAAGTTACTGTTTGGTGATCAGTCCTTAAGCATAAGGGAAAATAATTTAATTTTAACAAATATTCATAAGTTTATAGCTTCGACAAAGAGGTTTTAATTCTGATTCACTTTCAATAGCAGTATTTAAGGCATGGTCAATGTATATCATCATCATCATCATCATCATCATCATCATCATCATCATATTATTATTATTATTATTATTATCATAATTATTATTCTTATTATCCCTTTCGTCCTTCCTTCCTTTCCCTTTTTTCTTTTCATGATATTTCATCTCTTTACATCATCAAATGTTTTGCTTTCTAGATTTTCATCATTTATTATAATTATTAAGTATTGATGATATTTTCTGTTCACTATAAAATGTTTTATGTGTCATGCTGTCATTCTTGACTGTATTATATTATGTTTATTATATCAATATAGTAGGGAGAGGGCACTTAATAATGTTGTAAAAACTTAACACCCGATCCCATTTCATTGAATTGGAAATAAAATATGTTCAAATCAGTCAATAAGATCTAGAGAGACATCCTATATATAACACTTTAATCAACAACAACAAAAAATAAAACCAGAAACAACGTAGAAATCAGTAGGAAGACGCGAAAATCAAGAAAAAACAAATTAAAAATACACCGGAAGTCCTGAAAAGTCATGTGCGATACTTACTAATAACTGAAGATTTTATGAGGGCGCGAAGCGCCCGAAATGAAATATAGATTATATGAAGAAACTAAGTGAGATATGATAATGCAATAACGCCTTCATTCTAGCTCTTTAAAGGTAAAAAATCAATAGGGGTACCCCCTATCGATACCCAATAACCAATCAGGTAGAACGAGTCATCGAACACGCCGCTTTTCAGTCTAATTCATTTAACGTTGTTTAACGTAAAATAACAGAATACAGATACAATAGATGTCTTCTATACGTTCCTTGTCTGTACTGGTCAATGGCATCACTGCAGTGTCAAAACCTCTGTAACATACAAAAGAGGTAGAAATGAAATATATATTGAAGATGTAGACTAACAACGTAACAAAATTAGCGAATGAACTACAGATAAAGTAACATCAAGTAAATGTAAAAAATATTGAAGAAACTAAGATTGTCGGGTGGGTAAATGTGGGTGGGATTGCAGTATCATATCTCACTTAGTTTCTTCATATAATCTACATTTCATTTCGGGCGCTTCGCGCCCTCATAAAATCTTCAATTATATTTCAGAAACTATCGTGAGATATGATAATGCACGTTTAAAGCTACTTACATGTCCTCAGTACAGACTTCCAGTAACTGTGAGGAGTGACAACTTTCCTATAGAATTTTACAAAAAATTATTGAGAAGACCAATCGGCCATGGATAAAATTTCCTCTATGGGGACACCAGCATTGCTAGCTTTAGTGGTAGAGGCCGCGCGGACCGAATGCTGGTATCTATTCCAGCTAGACCCATAATATCTCTAATCCAATGTGAAACTGTTTGGGCAGAAATAGGAGCGTATTCTATTCATGATAAGTAAATAACGTCTGTAAGAGTTATCTCTCTTTGATTCAGTACGCGCGCAATACGTCTTAATGCAGCTCACAACACAGAGTTGTGGATTTTCAGGATATGCGTCATATTTCACCTGCTTCGGTTTGCTACTTGATTGTGTTTTCGAAAGGCATGGTAATTCGAAAATAACAACAGAGTCTGAGTATTTCATAAACTCTGTATTTAACCGAGAAATCTCCGAAACACGTTTTGGATACCAACTGCTAACAAGAAAGCAAGTTTCTTAGAGAGAACTTTGATATCATTATCATTTGTTTCTAGAGAATGAAGATAAGAGGGAACTTTATTCAAATCCCAAATTTGTTGGTATTTTGGTTTCGGGGGAATTTTGTTGTAGATAAGGAAGCTGAAAAGGGAGTAATCTGTCGTTCACGACATCAGCCGACCCATATACTCCAGGCACTCTGGTAAGCCCTGTTTGTACCATTTCGGCATGACTCAAGAATAAGGGATCTAACGTTTTCTGAAAGTCCGATACTTTCATATCGTCCCCCGATAACTTCCAGGCGATGAGTTGTAATGTTCGATTCAGCACCAGGGGATGAATTCCCTCGATCGGGGAGGTTAGAAGCGTTTCTGTCACTGGAAGTAACAGAGGAGGCTTGATCGACATGCTCAAAAGATGGGGATACCAAACTTGCGTCTGCCACACAGGCGTCACCAGCACTATCTCGCATTGCTCCGATCGAACTTTCACTATGCATTGACTGATCAGACAGAACGGAGGAAACGCATACGCATTCCTGCCTAGACACGGGTGAAGTAACATGTTTGTTGCGATTGCGCCCGGATCGGGAAACCAACTCATGTATGTGTCGATTTGATAGTTTGTACGGTCTGCGAATAGATCTATTAAGAACGGACCTAGAATCCGATTTATTAACCGGAAGACACTTATGTCTAGTGCCCATCTGTTTCTGTCGCGTAAATGACGACTCTCCCAATCGGCGATCACGTTTAAGGCGCCGGGTAGATATTCTTCCTGGAGTAAATTTTCTTCTCTAGGCACCATTGCCAAAGATCTTGTGTGATAAGAATACATTGCCTTGACACTGTGCCGCCCAGTTTTCTTATATGTGCTACGGCGGTTGCATTGTCGGTTTTTATGAGAACGTGCATGTTTTCTCTGTCCCGTAGAAACGATCGGAATGCGAGAAAAATTTGCCATTAACTCTTTTGCATTTATGTGAAGATTTGATTCGTGATTCATCCACCGACCGCCGGTTCTGACATTTTGACAAACAGCGCCCCAGCCTGTCTGACTGGCGTCTGTCTCTATAATTAACTCTGGATTTGGCGGAGTTATCTTTCTTCCATTCCAAACTTCTATGTTCGCTACCCACCACCTTAGTTCGTTTTTCACCTCCGGGCTTAGTTCGATCAAGGAGTCGTAATCTCCAAGGGGAGATAAGCCTTCTGTTTTCAACATTTGAAGAAAACGGTAATGGAGAGGAGCGGGAAATATAGCCTTTGCGGAGACTGACAATTTTCCGATTATTTCGGAAATTTGACGAACAGAAGCCAGTTTTAGATCTTGACATTTCTGACAATTTTTCCGTATGTCTTTGATCTTGGTTTGGTATTTATCTGAAATCCCAGATACTCTAGACATTGGGAGGGTTCCAGCTCGGATTTCTTGTAATTTATTACGAACCCCAGAGATGTAAGAACATGAATCGTTAAATTCAGATCTCGTTTTAGACCCTGAGCACTTCGGTTCATGATCAAAATGTCGTCCAGGTAGAAGATTAATCTGCAGCCTAGGCGTCTTAAGAACCCTATGGGGATTTTCATTAGTTTTGTGAAAATTGGTGGGGCTACCGACACTCCGAATGGAAGGGAACTGAATTCCAGAGTCTGGTTTTGCCACTGAAACATGAGAAAACGACGATGTCCTTCCCAAATAGGGACTGTAAGATACACATCCTTTAAGTCTAATTTCACCAGAAAATCGTTTTTTATCAAAAGGTTTTGTAGAAGGTGTATTCCTTCCATCTTGAAGTGCTCGTATCTGTGAGAATGATTCAGTTGTCTTAAATTTATGACAGGACGTAGCCCCCCACCTTTCTTTTGAACGAGGAAAATTGTACCGACAAATCCTATGACATTTGTATCTGATACCTGAACTGCATTTTGTTTCGTGGAGATCTTTGACCTCTTGAGCTATTAGTGATGCATTTTCTAGGGAGCCTGTGTACTGGAAAGGAATGTTTAACTGTGTTGGAATCTCTACGAAATCTAACTTTACTCCCTTTACAGCCTCTAGAACCCAGGGATCTTGAGTTATATATTCCCAATTTTGAAGGAAGTGTTTTAATCTTCCCCCTACTGGGCAAGTGATATCTGAAGCTTGAAATTTGAAACAAAGAGAGTTTTGCAACATTACCTTCAGTTCTGGGTTTTGGCATGACCCCGAGCTGAGCTCCTGCCCCTGAAGTTGCCGAAGCGGCCTCCGGACTGTTGCACATCCGTAGGCCCTTGACGAAAAAACTGGTTGTAGGCGGGGTTGCCGTTGTCAGGGCGTCTATAGAAGCCACGGCCTCTGCCTCGTTGACCCCGGGTCCCTCGGGAGGATCTAAACCTTGAAGAGCTTACTAGGCACTTAAGTTCCTTATATTCTGAGCTTTCATGGGCTAGGAGTTTTTTGAATTTACGTCCGAACAAACTTTCTCCAGATTTTTTAAGAATTCGCTTAGATTTCTTATCATCAAGCATTTTTAGGCAATCTGGCATTAGTTTTGCCAAGTTTGCCTTCCTGCACTCCGAAAGAAATACAAAATATGCATTGCCTACCAAAGCGACTGCAGCTTTCACGTAAAGCATAACTTCCTTTGGATCTAAGCCTTGACCTTTCTTGTTCTTAATAATGTCTTCTTATTCGGCCCATAATCAAGGAGAGGGCCAAGGGGATAAGCTATTCTGGCCTGTAAATTTACATTTTCCCTCTCCAATTTCCCATTCCATTTACGGAAAGATTGCATTTGATACAGTTTTCTTATGAACCGATCATTTTTCTTAATAGGTAAGCCAACAAGTGAAGGGAGGGGAAAATCAGACATTAGATCCTGTCGACTCTTTTTTGACATTCCTGCTGAGGCATGTTTTGTCACAAACTTCTGTGTTTTTATTGACTTTCCACACTTTAGATTTGCCAGATATTTTGAAACTGCTAGCTGAGGTAGAGGAGGATGACGACGACGAGGAGGAGGAGGAAGAGGAGGATGACGAAGAGGAAGACGAAGTGGAATCAGAATCACTACTGGATTCGCTCCTGATTTGAAATTTGTCTTTCCTATTACGCTTGGACTTACGCACGGGAGATGGAGATCGTCGACGCTTGGAAGAATTAGTGTCAAAATCTGAGTTACCTCCCTCTATATGTACTGATACTACGTCGTCATTTTGATTTGCCATATCCACAGATTTGGCTACATTATCTTGGTCAGAATCCAAAGATTTTGACCGATATCCAGAAGGTGTGGTGTATCCCGGAGGCGGATTGCCCCTTAGGGACTCTCGAGCCATAATACACAAAGTGTATAAACAAAAATTCGAAAGTGGAACACTCATCAAAACACGTCGACATATACGAGAGCTAAAATGAAAAGCGGCGTGTTCGATGACTCGTTCTACCTGATTGGTTATTGGGTATCGATAGGGGGGTACCCCTATTGATTTTTTAACCTTTAAGGAGCAAGAATGAAGGCGTTATTGCATTATCATATCTCACGATAGTTTCTGAAATATAATTCATAATACCTTGTAAGGATATCTAAGACGATGAAGGGACGAATCCAAAAGTGTTATTCGATTGAAACAAAAAATATTGGAATAAGAGGTAGAATAGACATAATCCCTTTTATTTCAACCATTGATGATGACGTAATGTTTACGACAGTTTATACGGAACCTGACAAAATCGAAAACTGGAAGAACATAAAGTTTGTTATATGTGATTTCAAATGATTTTTTCGGGGATACCTAGGCCGCACAAGATTTGGTAGAATGTATCATGCAAAACTTGTACTAAAAAGTGGATACTAACTTTTTTGTTCAGTATATATGGTAAAGTTTCACCTTGCTGTATGCACTTATTTGAAATATATCTGAACATGTTCTGTTGATGAATGTGATGAATTATCTTAAAAGTATCACACTTAAGTCATAGCATTTCCTTAGCTGGCATTTTACTATACATCTTAAGGCGGAGGGAATATCAAAACAGTACCCAGGACAAAGCACCAAAACACCTGATGCGAAAACAGAGGGTAGAAAAGCACAGCAAATGACGTAAATGAGACATACGCCATAGATACATCTAGAACAAAAAAGACTACACATAAACCAACGAATACAATGGGCAATCGGTACCAAATTAGGACGGCCATCTGCCATGCATGTAAGTAACAAATGATGTAGTTGTCCGGATTACAATTACCTTAAGGTCTCAAAGATCGCATTATTTCAGTGTAAAATAACCTCCGTACTGTGATAACAAATACACGACAACAAAACGAAGGGACCCAAGCAATAAAGATGGATGTTTAAGTGCATATGAAAGGGGAATACAGTCCGTGCTCAAGCTGATGCATGTTATCACCAGAGAAGTCCGACCGACATTCAGAGAGGACAGGTGGTTGGGTCCTGTGTTCTCTAAAGAGGTTTAGAAAGGCCCGTCATTGAATCCCGTCGTGACAGTCAGTAAGATTGCAAGTCTTAAGAATGCGATTGTACAAGACTGTAGAGTGGCCAAATATCATGTCGTGTCCGTCTGGTGATATAAGGTTAAACGTCTTCAAATTTGATAGCATCATTTAAGAACAGATAAATTTTCAGCATGGACCAGACATGTACGTTTCGGGTACTTAACCCTCGTCAGTGATCCTCAATCAAAAGGATCTTATCTATGGTATAGAAGGTTTCTTACGCAATTTCGATTGTTATGCTACCTTTGATCCTTCTAATTTTGTCATATGGGATATTTGGAATTTAACTTTTCATGTTTCCAATATTTGAAGGAGCTGTAACGATAAGGGCTTGATTTAGCTCTTAAATCATTCGATTATAATAAAAAAAATAATTTCTCGTACGCTTTCATTTCTTTGAAGGAAAAGGTTGTTCAGGAGAAATATACTATATATTAGAAGATTTCTCATAAGTATTTAATTAAAAAAATCATGTAAGATTTGATAATTACGGTTTGAATAGGTAGGGGGTAACAATGTCTGAAAACTTCATACATCGAACGAAAATATACAAAAAATGCATTTTTTAAGTGTTTTATGTTTTAATCTTCTCTTTTTTTAAAAGTGAAAAAGAAAATAATAACTTCGAAACCAGTGTGTCGATGTAATCGGTAAAATACGCAATCCGGAGACTGAAAACCGTTATATTTTGTATTAAACAGCTTCATTGTAAGCTTTCAGGCGCGAAATACTCACTGTGTAGAAATAGACATCTTTGTTTTGTTTATTTTATTCGTGTTTATTGTATACTTCATCGGAATCAACTCAGAATAGATTGTTCCATTGTATATCAAGAAGAAATGGACAATTTTTATCTATCTAACCTCTTTAAAGTCAGATTCTTGAAAAAATAGCCAATCCCCTTTTTTCTCGTTTTTCGTCGGTGGGACATTGTTCCACCCCGAGTTACAGAACCACACTTTGTCAGAAAATTGGTATTAATAATATACACCTTTGGTGAAAGTGGCATTTTGTAACTCGGGGTGGAACAATGTTGTAGAAAACTTTTCCGTTTTCCATTGATTTCTACAGAAAAAAGGCACTTTTTAATCCAAATATCAGTATTGTTATTGAGAATTTATTCAAACAGATATTAGATTCAGATATGCATTAAGTTGGTTGATATTTCTACTGAAAAAATTCTTCAAATTTCCCATTTTGAAATTTCCACTTTTCAGGGCAGATTTTACGTCTTATCATTACAGCTCCTTTCCTCGATTTCTACCTGGAACATCAAAGATGAGGCATCATTTGTTGAAATGTTCATATATTGCACTTATTATTTCCCATTGAGATATATTTCAATATTGATAACTTACCATTCAGATGTTATTCCCAAAATAACAAATTATCAAGTGAAGGTCCAATTCAAAGGCCGAGGTCACAAGTTTTGCTATGCCATGTTCAGTAGGTCTCTATTAACGACCTTCTAGTACAATAAAATTGGTAATATAGATCATTTATTTCAATATTGACAATTTATTTAGACACACCTAGCAGCCACTTTTAGGTATGGAAAGGGATTGTAGAAAGAAAGTTCAACTATACAGAGAAGCAAATGCGACAAACGCTTTATAGTATCAATCGTTAACTACGGGAATACAAAAATGAGTCATTCTGTTAGTTTCAATTATATATAATTTGTTGTATCAAAATAACCTTTATAAGTGATTGTGTAGGTTAAAAATGTGTAGACAAACTCCTCTCTTGACCCTGAGCATAAGATATAAAAGCTAATATAAAGGAAATTATCTGAATAATCGCATCCGAGCCAACATGTTGCAAATCTGAATGAAGGAGTGAAGGACAAATGAATGGTCGACGGGATGAAAGGATAGACAAACCTATTGCACAACAAACTGAGTCGACCCTACAGGAAATTCGGAGCTGCACACTCTCTGTAAAGCAAATGTACAAATTTAAAATTCAAAACATGAAACAAGAGGGGGCTACTAAAATGAAATATGGCGGTTCCATTGGAAGCATCACTGAGGTGAATTCAATATCCGAATCACGTGTCTGGTGCAGAGAAATTGGTTCGAAATCTTATTTAAGTAGGTATAGAGTTGGAATACTTCCGTATTATTTCAAGAAGGTATAGAGTTGGAACCCTTCCGTATTATTGATATTGATACTAATTTCTTGTTGCAGTGTGGATCAATTAAACTTATTCCCCATGACATTATCAAGTGTATTAATTACTTCTTTCCAGCTCTGTCGCCTTTATCAATTTGGCACCATAGATATTATTTGGCTGTATCGGAAACTTGTCATTTCATTCGAAAATATTATCGAAATAAAAGGAGGTTAACATCTTGGAATTATCCCCCTAATGCTATTTTGAGCATAGAACATAGATTTGATTCGAATATTCTACTGAATCTTTGGAGCCGCACACTCTCTGTAAAGTAACTGCAAAATTTAAATTCTAAAAATAAAACAAGGGGGCGCTACTGAAATGAATTTAGACGGCTTATGAAAAGCAACATCACTTTTGCGGATTTAATGTCAGCATCACTTATGCGGAAACACGTCTCTGGTGCATAATAAATTGAATTGATATTTTCTTCAAGAAGGTATAGAGTTGGAACCTATCCATATGTTAAAAACTAAACAGTAAATTAAAACATTCTTCTTATCACTTAACCACAAAGATATGTAAATGTTTATCGTCCTTGGTATTGGTAAATTTTCTGAAAATAAGCCAACGCAGCCATGGGATTTTCTTACCTTGTTTTATGTACATATTTTTCGAAAAATAACATCAGTTGTTTTAAAGGGTTCTACAAATGATCTTTATCATAGCGTCCTTCTACAAACATTGATAATTCGTGGAAAACGTCTTTCATAGGTCATGCAGGCGTGTTACAATTTTTGGTTTTAGGAATATCCAAAATAGACTACTTGCTGAAATTCATAATAACTAACACGATGACGAAAAAATGTTCGAGGTAATTAATGACAAATATGGATAATGACCATATATACCCTGTATACAGCACAAAATCGAGAATTCAGAAAATCAGAAAACGAAGGCATACAAAATCAGGATAAAACAGGAACCAAAGCAAACAAACAAAAACATCCACCATATGAAATGAAGCGAACTCCCCATATGGGAGTGAGACCAGATGCCCAGGAAGAGTAAGCATCTCCTGCTTGCATGCAACACCCGCCGCTTCAATTCGGTAGAACTGTCACATCCGGTTACTTCCATTTCGGAAGACATATAGTACAATTTTTGCTTGGATGGTTCAAATGGTCTATGACAGAATATCATCCACCATTCTGGAGAGTGGGACATGCTTGTGCACTTTTTTATTGATACGTCTCAATGTAATTCCATTGAGACGTATCAATAATATCAATTGTTAATCCTCCACAGTCAATATTATAGAAAACTTTAAGTGCATTTCATTATTTCAAACACGACAGCTTTACTTATCGACACGACTTTACGATTAGGTATTACACTGACACAGACTAGGTTTCAATACTGCCAAAAAAACCCAATAAAACACAAGAAGAGATTAAGAGATATTCAGACTAAAATACTACAAAAACCAATAAAACACAAAAAGAGATTAAAAGATATTCAGACTAGAAGCAAATCGAAGACGTGTAGATTCAACGAAGAAATCATCTTTGCGTCAGTTTATGAGGTATTAGACAAGAACGGAAACTGAAAGAAGAAAGAGTTTATCGCTGATAGAAAAGGAGGTTGTTTGAAACTGAGGCCTTGTTTAACGAGTACGAAAAAGAAGAACATAATGTTAAAAGTCTTCAAATTCAATAATGTTCGTTAGCTCTGTTTGGAAAGCTGCTCATCTAGTTCTAATGAAAAATGTTACAAAGTTGGCGAGCTGACAACGTACATTCGTAGATTTTTACTCTTCATGGAAATTGTTTTAAAAGAACTGAGTGATAAGGCATGTTCAAAAATGTACTCAAGCTCCTTTACAAAATTAGTGTTTTTCGTACCAATTGGTCAAAAATAAGGCTGTCCTGGTAAGGACTCTGGTTGACTTAAGTATTTTCGACTTCTTTGTAGCTGCTGAATAGTATTTCACGATACAGGAATGACAAATATGGATAATGACCATATCCCTGTTTACAGCACAAAATCGATAACCCAGAAAATCAGAAACCGAAGGCATAGAAAATCAGGATAAAACAGGAACCAAAGCAAACAAACAAAAACCTCCACCATATGAAAAGAAGCGAACTCCCGATATGAGAGTGAGACCAGGTGCCAAGGAAGAGTAAGCATCTCCTACTTGCATGCAACACCCGTCGCTTCAATTCGGTAGAACTGTCACATCCGGTTACTTCCATTTTGGAAGATATAGAGTACAATCTTTGGTTGGATGGTTCAAATGGTCTATGACAGAATATCATCCACCATCCTGGAAAGTGGGACATCATAGTGTTTGTCGAGGCTAATACTCAATCCGTCAAGATCCTGTAACAAATTGGTCACTTTAAGCCCTGCGTCCATAACTCAGGTGAGCAATATGATCCCTTGGGCCTCTTGCTTTTCCAATGGTTTAAATTTTGCCTCGCAATATCGAAAAATCCATTTGCATTTAGCAATAACTTCTCAGACAGTGCATGTATGTCATATATTGTCTTCATTTGCATGAACATCGACGGCGGGTGCGGCTAGACAACAGGTGATGCTTACTCCTTCCGGGCACCTGGTCCCACATCTCGCTTGCTAGGGGTCCGTCGATGCTCCACTTTGTACTCTAGTGTGAGTGCTGTTGATATTATCGTCGGATGTAAAAGTCTTCAAATTGAATAGCATCATTTAAGAACAGATAAATTGGCAACATGGACCAGACATGCACGTTTCGGGTACATATCCTCCAATCTAAACAATGTAATATACCAAAAATGTATAAAAGTTACTATGTTGAAAAAACGTATCAGGATGAGTGGGATATGATGCTACAGGACCCACGTTTTAGAAATTTCAAGAAATTTTGATGACACTTTCTATATAGACATAACCTCAGACGTTGCATTATTTCATAATCTTTTTTTTTTCATTTTCAAGCGTTAACATCAACGGCGGGTGCGGATAGCGAACAGGATGCTTACTCCTCCCGGACACCTGGTCCCACCTCTAGCTTGCTAGGGGTCCGTCGATGCTCAACTTTGTACTCTATTGTGAGTGCTGTTGAAATTATCGTCAGGATATTCTCAAACTCATTCTCTTAATTTCGAGGCCTGAGACCTTTCCATTGATACCGGAATTTGGACCCTTGACCTTCTTTTGAAATATTTAAACATAAAAATCTTACTCGTCATGTTTGACCTATTTAACAGAAAATTATGTTTATCAACTTTGATTTCGGAACTTTCGTCTACTAATACATACATCAAAAGCAATGAAAGTGCATCTAACATTTTTGGCAAGCATAACAGTGAACTGTCTTCATTCAATATCTCTATTTCTAAATTGGATCTCCCAACACTATTTTGCATACCGAAACTGCACAAGTCTCCTTACAAATTTCGATTTATTGCTAATTCTAGTAACTGCTCCACTACAATTTTGTCTAGAAATCTGACGTCAGCACTTACTGCTATCAAAGAACACATAACTAGATATTGTGAAACGGTTCTAAACAGGAACGATGTAAATTTATTTTGGTCTATAAAGAATTCAGGGGATGTGATTGAAAAAAATGAAATCTGGAAATTTCCAAGCCAATACGATTTCTTCATACAACTTCTCTAATATGTACACCACACTTCCTCATGACAAAATTAATGATCGATTATCTAATCTCATTAAATGGTGTTTTGATCGAGAGCGAAAAACTTACATTTGTACATCTGAATCGAAGAGTTTCTTTTCCTCGACAGACTACAAATCATACAAATCATGGACATGTAGTGACCTGTGTAATGCCTTGTCCTTCCTCTTGGACAATATTTATGTTAGATTTGGTGAGGATCTATACAAGCAGGTTGTAGGAATTCCTATGGGTACTAACTGTGCGCCTCTTGTTGCAGATTTATTTTTATACACTTATGAAAAAGAATTTATCCAAAATCTTCAAAAGCAAAGAAAATTTAATGAGCTGAAATGTCTCAATAATACTTCTAGGTATCTGGATGATATTCTAACCATTGACAATCCTTCTTTTGAATTATATAAGAATGAAATTTATCCACAAGAATTAAGCCTTAACAAGGCAAACCTTTCAAATACAGAAACACCCTTTTTGGACCTAAATATCAAAATTGTAAACGGAAAGATTCATACAAGTGTATATGACAAAAGGGATGATTTTGGATTCAACATAGTAAATTTCCCTTGGCTTGACGGTGATGTTCAAAGATTACCGTCATACGGCATTTACATGACAAATATGGATAATGACCATATCCCTGTATACAGCACAAAATCGATAATTCAAAAATCAGAAACCGAAGGCATACAAAATCAGGACAAAACAGGAACCAAAGCAAACAAACAAAAACCTCCACCACATGAAAAGAAGCGAACTCCCGATAGGGGAGTGAGACCAGGTGCCCAGGAAGAGTAAGCATCTCCTGCTTGCATGCAACACCCGTCGCTTCAATTCGGTAGAACTGTCACATCCGGTTACTTCCATTTTGGAAGATATAGAGTACAATCTTTGGTTGGATGGTTCAAATGGTCTATGACAGAATATCATCCACTATTCTTGAGAGTGGAACATCATAGTGTATGACGAGTTCCCCATATCGACCGTAGAACTTCCTCAGTGACGATGTTAGACGGTCACAAACATATCCCTGACTGAGAAGCTTATTTGAAAGACGCCTAGCTCTCAGAACAAAATCCGTATATTTGGTACTTGCTCTGGCATAGCGTATCAACTGAGATATGAACACGCCATAAGCAGGCGATGAAGGGATGTTGCTACTCAGAAAAGGAAAGTTTGTAATGCTGAAATTGAAGTCGTCACGTTTGTCATAGAGTGAGGTGTTCATGTGACCATCAGTGTCGTAGGACAACATTATGTCCAAATAGGATGCTGAATTATTTGTCTCTGTGGTTTCTTTGACTTCAAGCTCCGAAGGATAGATACTGCTCAGGTAATCCGCGAATTTTGGATTATTGATGGACAACACATCGTCTATGTATCTGTAAGTGAAGTTAAAGTCAGAAGCTAAGTATCTTTTCCCTTCAGAGACCAGAGATTGAATGAATTCAGCTTCGTACGAGTAAAGGAAAATGTCGGCAAGGAGTGGGGCACAATTGGTCCCCATTGGAATTCCGACAATTTGCTGGAAGACCTTTCCTCCAAACACCACAAAAATGTTGTCGATCAGAAAGTTTAACATCTGAATAATGTCTGTTTCAGTGTACTTATTTTCAGAATCTGACTTTTCTTTTACAAAGTAGGTTTTGTCATAGTTAACAACAATAAATTTGTATTTGCGATTACCGTTCTTACTTGTAAACGCATTACTTATAATTTTTGCGAGTCTTTCTTTCAATTTAGAATGTGGAATTGTAGTGTAAAGTGTCGAAAAATCAAAGGCTTTGATCGAATGGACTCTACTAAAATGAGAGGATTTCAGATGTTCTAAAAGTTCCTTCGAATTCTTTAAAATCCACATCTGGTTGATACCACTGCGAGAATACACTGTCGAACAATATTTTTGAAGCCCAGATTTGATTTCAGATAAAACTTTGGTGAGTAAGATCGATACAGATTTGGTAGAACATTTTGAGGAACCAGCGATGAAACGTTGTTTGTACGGATTCTTATGCATTTAAGGTATGCAGTACAAGTATGTAAATCTAAATCTAAATTGGTAGTGTCGAAGCCAAAGGAAGTAAGAGCTGATTTGTGGTTATCTATTATTTCAGAGGCAGAAAGGTTTGTTGGGGTGTAAGTGGGATTTCCAGGTGTCGAATTTAAACCCAACTCTTTAACTAGACTGTCGAAATAGTACTTTTTGCAAGTAAATGTGTAATTATTTGAGGCTTTGTCCGCTGGTGTGATGACATAATGTTCTTGGAGGTAGGTGAGCTCTGTGATAACATTAGGGTCTTTAAATATAGACACGAATCTGGTGTTCACAGTTGATTTTACATATCAACTGATTTTACATATCAACTTTGAATCTGGTGTTCACAGTTGATTTTACATATCACAACTCATCCGGTACGCTAGAGCATGTACTGATATTTTGGATTTTCACAGTAGAAAGGGGTAGGTTCACTAACTGCCAAAATCGGCCCTAAATTTTTGCGAAAAATAATTTTATGAAAATTATGATTCAGTATCTCTTATATTTATCTCAAATACCTGCCGATATAGAAAGTAAATATTTTTCATCGTCAAAACGTCACGTGCGTTATTTATGACGTCATAATTTGACGTCATTTGCTCTTCAGGACGGAAAATAAAGGAAAATCGCCATATTTTTTGCATAAATCTTTAAAATTAGTATAGGCGCCAACCCTCACCCAACATAAATTTTACGTTGATCGAAAGATAGATAGCGAATCTAACTTTTTATATAAAAATCATTTTGGGTGAGGGCTGGCGCCCTACTTAATTTCATAAATTTTGACCAGAATTATACCAATTTCTTACGATTTTTCAGTATTTTACGACTTTAAGCCGATTTTGAAGCCATATCTTTCGGTGTATTGCACGTAAATTAAAATATCTATTTGGTATTTCAATCAACCACACATTAAGCTTCCTTAATACGAAATACAATCGAAATCTAAAACATTCTAAAATTAGGGCCGATTTTCCATGTTCCCGAACCTGCTCCTTTACAAATTACCAAAAAACTTTTAGGTCAAGGTTTCCGCTTTCATAAACTAGTTAAGACTTTCTGGAAATTTTACAAAAATTACAGTCAACTTCTTTTAAAATTCGGATCTATACATGCAACAGAGTACATTACTATGGGTATTACACAACCTGTCTTTTATGGTGATATGATAAACAAAATAAAAAGGATCAAAGGTAGGCAGCATAACCATCGAAAATGCGTCAGAATCATCAAACGCCTTTTATACCGTGGATATGATCCTAATGTCACCAGAAGGACACTAGGCTTGGTACTTGACCAATCTACAGTCTTGTACAAGCGCATCCTTGAGACTTGCACTCTGACTGACTGTGACGACGGGACTCCATGACGGGCCCTGTCCAAACCTCTTTAGAGAAGACAGGGTCCCGACCACCTGTCCTCTCTGAATGTCAGTCGGACTCCTCGGATGATTACATACATGAGCTCGCTACAGCCGGCAGAACACGGACTGTATTACGCGTGCCCTCTTTTTATATCCATTTACATATTCCTCTGTGTCTCTGGGCCCTCTGCGTTTTGCGGTCTTGTTTGTGTGATGTCATCTTACAGTGAGGAGGTTGTTTTACACCACAATTGTACGTTCTTCGAAACCTCTGGGTAATTGGAGAAGTGAGAGGGTTGTGCGCACGTAATCCAGGATAACCACACCATTTGCTACTTGCGTGACAGATGGCCGTCCAAAGTCGGCACCGGTTACCCATTGGTCTCGTCGGTTTATGTGTAGTCTTTTGTGTTTGATGTTTACATGTCGTGTGTCTCTTTTCCGTCTCGTGTTGTACTCGTCTTTTGTGTTTTTGCATCGGGTGTTTTGGTGTTTTACTGTTGATGCTGCAACGGGGTCTTGTTGGAGATCTCCTCCCTTCTTTTTATACGGACAAAAATGCCGAAAGGGACATTCATGTTTCACAAACACAATTTTCGATATATAATATTTTCTACGGTAATCGCTACTATCAAGACAAAAGGAAAAGTCCTTATGATAATCCACTATATGTATTTCAAATGCTAAATATATGTCAAAGATGAACAAAATAACTAGCATTAATTTACCTAGGGGCCAAGGGAATCTCATGACTCTGAACAAAGATCGAGGTCGAGGTCGAAGCGCTCTTCATTGGTAAAATTTTCCAAAACTAAGGGGTATGTCCCTCATTGCCTAAATTTCTATAACTAAGGGATATCTCCCTCATTGCATAGCTCTGTCCTTAGCTGGGTTTCGGCATAATTTTTTTCGGTCAATTTTAGAATTAAGCTCCGACGATTTTTTGGCCATATTTTTCACTTAAATACGCTTCTGAATAAACCCTACACAAAATTTGGAGGAAATTAAAGCTCTGTATTGATGGCGCCAGGAAATTCACTTTGGCTTTATTTAAACTGTTTGGCATGAAGTACTACTGACGAGGATTAAAATATCCGAAACACGTGTCTAGTACAACAACATTGGTACTATAGAACTTATATTTTAATATTGACAGTTTGAGATGAACGAATTCAGTTTTGATTGAAGTTATAGTTGGAGTGGCAGTACCTACATTCGTACGTATATAGAGAACTTGCCAATATCTTGGTGCAAGACCATCTTGTTGCTTCAGCAATAAGATTACTTTCAACTTATATAAATTTGTTTATCACAAATGGAACGTTTTATCATCATGCAGACGTTTGACGTGGGTTTGTTGCACTGGGCAAGTGAAGGGTGGTTATGCTGGATATCCTTCCCTTTTCTTTAAACTGGAAAATATAGAATTCTTTATAAATCTGTATAGTTTGATGAGTCACATAAATTTTTAATTTACTAAAGAAATCAAAGAGTTTCTGTTAGGATGTATATATGCGAATATACCCTTTGTATTTAATCAGGGCCCCTGCGTTTTGCGGTCTTGTTTGTGTGTGGTCATCTGACAGTGAGGAGGTTGTTTTACACCACAATTGTACGTTCTTCGAGACCTCTGGGTAATCGGAAAAGTGGGAGGGTTGTGCGCACATAATCCATGATAACCTCACCTTCTGCTATTTCCGTGACAGATGGCCGTCCTAAGTCGTCACCGGTTGCCAATTGGTCTCGTTTGTTTATGTGTAGTCCTTTGTGTTTGATGTTTCTATGTTGTGCGTTGACGTTCCTTGTCTCTTGTGCGTCTTTTTCTGTGCTTGTCTGCTTTGTGTTTTTGCATTGAGTGTTTTGGGGTTTTGCTGTGGGTACTGCAACCTGGTGTTGTTGGAGATCCCCTCCTTTATTACGTTTTTCGAGACCACTGGGTAATTGATTAAGTGATTTGTGCACACGTAATCCAGGATAACCACACCATTTACTACTTGTGTGGCAAATGGCCGTCCAAAGTCGGCACCGGTTGGCCATTGGTCTCGTTGGTTTATGTGTAGTCTTTTGTGTTTGATGTTTATATGTCGTATGTCTCTTTTTCGTCTCTTCGTCTTTTGTGTTTTCGCATCGGGTGTTTGGGTGTTTGCTGTTGGTGATGCAACAGGGTCTAGTTAGATATCCCCTCCCTTCTTGCAAAGAGTGCGCAGCTTTAAATTTCCTGTAGGATCGATTCAGCAGGATAGCCAAATGAAATCTATGTTCAATAACGCATTGGAGGGATATTGTTAAGATATTAACATCCTTTCTCCGCCTGACAAGTTTTGGTGAGAGACAAAATGAGTTATCATGTTTTGACGCCGTAAACAACTATTCCTATTACTTAGCCACAAAAATATGCACATGTTTTTCGCCTTTGCAATTGATAAATGGTATTATCTTATTCTTTTCTGAAAATAAGCCATCAGAGTCATTGAATTGTTTTACATGTTTTGTGTACATAGCTTTCGAAAACTTATGTTATTTGCTTTAAAGTTCGACGAAAAAACTTTTATCTTAGGACGTCCTTGTGAAGACATAGGGAATTCGTGGAAATCTCTTTATATGTCATATAGGCATGTTCCAATTTTTCGTTTTGTTGATATCCAAAATTGAGTTCAATTAATCTAGTTATCCTCTACTATGCATATTATGGAAAAAATCAACATCATTTCATTATTTTATTAGCGGCTGATATTGACACCACTTGACAGTTTAATTGGTATGACACTAATGCGGACTATGTTGCAGTACCTAGAGCAAAATGTCAAATACAATGCACAAAAATATCTAGACGTGTTTCGCCTATGAATTTACAAGCACGTAGGGGAAGATCTCATCCTTGCGTAAGGTTTTGGCAAACATGGAAACATAAAGAACAAAAAGCAGGTTGTTCGGGATTGGGACTTTGTTAAGCAAATGCGAATAAGGGGAACATTATTTCCTCAGCTCAGTATCGAAAGCTGCTTTAACAGTTTTCTTCAATTCTTCACATAAATCAAATATAAGTATTATTCAGAAATGCTGTTCGTCCTTTCACTATTTTGATTTGCGTAATATGATTTCTTTAGATCTGTTTCTAGTCCTGATGTGAAAAACTCCAAAGTTGGTGAGCTACCAACTTCAGTGGGCCTTTATCTAATCTATTAGGCTACCTTACTAAGAACTTCCCAGTTTTCTAAAAATGACTGGGTTTCAGAACGTCGATAACATTTAAAAATTTTCATCAGTAATTCATGGAAAAAGATCAAAGGTCACTACACCATTTTGTATAAGAACTGAATCTATTCGGTAAGTTGTTACATGGGATTTTCTACTCGCATGAATTGGTTGATCAGATACTAAAGGCACAAAATGAAGAGTCTTTGTCCATGGATAATCTTGATAGTTCTGTTTGTGAAGAACAGATGTGTTGATTCAGTGGATCCTGCTACCGTTGTTACAGCACTAGAAACAGGAAAAACCATCGTGGAGAACCTCGATAAAATCAACGAATTTATTTCAGCAATTACCAACTTAGCAGAAAAAGCTGGTGATTTACTGAAGGGGGTCGCATCGGTCATCAACATGATCATAGGCGGATCACAATCGTCGCCTGATGTTGAATGTCTTCGAGATCTTTCAAAACAAATATTCATGAAGTTTGACGAGATATCTGCAACATTGCGTTAAATACAAAAATTATCTCACCAGACAGCAAATCTATCGCCATATTTGCACATCGTCCTTAACATTCGTGCAGTCTCAGAAGGCTACGAAGGATTATATACAGTACCAGCAAATGGAGTAACATCACAGAAGGAATATTTCATAAAGTCTTACGAAAGTACCTATCAGGAAAGCGGAAGAAAGCTATATTATGGACTTGTTGATGACCATGGTCCTTTTGGCGCAAACCTACTCAATTCTGCATTGCTTTTTTACGATAATGATAGACCAAAAGTAAGATCATTTATGGCGGCAATGGCAAAACTTCTTTTCGCAGCTTCACAGCTAGAATTGGGATACCTTGTAGCGATCGGACGGAATGAAAGCTCTACAACAATCAAAAAGAAAGAATGGGAGGATCGATTCAAGCAACTTGTCAAAATAATGTCAACTGTTGACGCAAAAGTAGAATCAAAATGGGAGACCCAGTACAAACTAGATATCGATGAATCAATGCGTCAGTATAGCAATTATGAAACTTCACATATTTCAGAACTTTTATATGAAGATATATCAGAGAAGTATTATTGGCGAGATTGGATGGTTATAGTAGCAGACCACGTGTACGATCAGTATGACAGGAATCGTGTCTGTGGCGGCTATACTAAAACCATTTATGGTAAAGATGTCACAGTCGCAAGTGTACCCACAGGTAACTCTACCATTGATGAGTATGCAGTTGTAGGTATGGCAGCGTCGCTGAAAAAAACATTAAGTGTTAAAGATGGAAATGCGGATGCGGTATATAGCTGGATCAACCCATCTGTACGTGAAAGTTGTACCAATTATAATGCAGTTGGCGTCATCTACGGTAACAGGAATGTGGCCTTCAAAGCGCGATCCGGAATTTGCCCTGAACGTCATTGTAAGAACAATTATGATTGTTCACCAAAGGGATTTGAGAGGCTTTTTATTTATCACTTGGCAGAAAATGGAAATTATTTCGCTTATTTCTTTGGATGAAAATCTATCTTATTGAAATGAAAGCACAAATTACTTTTTGAGTTTCATAATGCATTATGCTTGCTTTCATTTTGCGTGTATGACTTTCTTTGAAACTTCTGTTGTTTTATAGTAACTTAACCTTAATCTTAATTTCCAATTTTGCATATTAATTTTGCTAAACGATTTATCAAAATAGCAACATGCTCTTGGAATTGGTATTGCTGAATGTAAGAAAGATTTTTTTCAAATGGTTAATAAAGCTATCTTGATTTCAAATCTTTCCATTGTGATAATACTCCGTATTTGCGACAAGGAAGTTTGGCTTTTGGCTTCACAAGAACATGTTGTGCACACGTAATCCAGGATAACCACACCTGGTAGCAGAGGTTGACAACTTCGTTTTTCATAATCATTTATTCTTATTCTTTGTTGTAATTTGGAAAGACAAATAACACTATTCCCCGCATTTGTGTTTAAAAAACTAAACCTTATTTGTTTTACAACGTTTAACATACAAGTTGCAAAACTTATATTATATTAATGTCTCACGTTGGCTCAGATGTTGGTGTGGGGGGTCCATGGAGCAGGAGGAAACCGGAGAACCCGGAAGAAAAAAGCCCAAGCAGAGGCCTGGGTGGGGGACCACCTACTCTCCCACATTAGACCCTTCGCCGAATCTGATTCGAACCCGGGTCCACTGCGCTAACCAGACCTGAGTACTTAGTCAACTACTTACCTGCCAACATTGGTTGCCATGGTGAAATATGTTTGGTTATCAGCACAATGGCAAAGGGGTATTTGTAATAATAAACATCAAAGTAATGCCAATCTGTTATTTAGTCTCATTATAATTCCCATTGGAACAGTTTCGAACCTCGGAATGAATAACATTCCAAAGCGATACCAGGTGACTGGGGAGAGTCAGTGTCTCCTGATTGCATGCAACACCCATAGCAACAGCCTCACTAAAACTTGTCAAATACGGTGATTGTCTTAATGTACATATTGCTTTACATACCAGGTAAGTATTTCGTGTTTTATATAGACAACGTCAGACAGTGTATGGGTTTCATAAATTGTTTTAATTTTCGTGCGTAAACATCGACGGCGGGTGCGGCTAGCCAACAGGGAATGCTTACTCCTCCCGGGCACCTGGTCCCACCTCTAGCTTGCTAGGGTCCGTCGATGCTTTATTTTGTGCTCTATTGTGAGTGCTGTTGAGATTTTCGTCAGGATCTTCTTTGACTCATTTGTGTCACACTTATGTCCTTTGCCGTGTGGAGCTCGTAAAAAAGTTCCCCGCGAAGGGTTTGACAGTAAGTGTTTTGAATATATTTCCCTGACATTGTCGCCATAACACTTTCTATATAGACAACGTCAGACAGTGCATGAATTTCATAAATTGTTTTCAGTTTCGTGCGTAAACATCGACGGCGGGTGCGGCTAGCCAACAGGGGATGCTTACTCCTTCCGGGCACCTGGTCCCACCTTTAGCTTGCTAGGGATCCGTCGATGCTTAATTTTGTGCTCTATTGTGAGTGTTGTTGAGATTTTCGTCAGGATCTTCTTTGACTCATTTGTGTATATTGATTTACATATCAGGCAAGTACTTCCGTATTATTGTGATGATGACATCCATCCAATCACAATCCAGAATGCCATCGTTCAGGAAAGGGAGATGTCATATTATATCTCCTTAGGGATGTATTTTAGTGTACTGGAGTATCGTCTGGTTAGATATTTCCTCTTTTTGTTTAAAAAGCCGTATTCTAAATATGAATAATCAAAAGTCAAGCATTTTTACCTAAAGAAATCTACATTGACACGTTTTCATAACAATCAATGTTGACCTAGAGAAAGGAGCTGTTAAGATAAGACGTAAAATCAGCCTTGAAAAGTTGGATTTTGGGCACCTGGTCCCACCTCTAGCTTGCTAGGGGTCCGTCGATGCTTTATTTTGTGCTCTATTGTGAGTATTGTTGAGATTTTCGTCAGGATCTTCTTTGACTCATTTGTGTCACACTTATGTCCTTTGCCGTGTGGAGCTCGTAAAAAATGTCCCCGCGAAGGGTTTGACAGTTAGTGTTCTGAATATATTTCCCTGACATTGTCGACATAACACTTTCTATATAGACAACGTCAGACAGTGCATGAGTTTCATAAATTGTTTTCAGTTTCGTGCGTAAACATCGACGGCGGGTGCGGCTAGCCAACAGGGGATGCTTACTCCTCCCGGGCACCTGGTCCCACCTTTAGCTTGCTAGGGATCCGTCGATGCTTAATTTTGTGCTCTATTGTGAGTGTTGTTGAGATTTTCGTCAGGATCTGCTTTGACTCATTTGTGTATATTGATTTACATATCAGGCAAGTACTTCCGTATTATTGTGATGATGACAGCCATCCAATCACAATCCAGAATGCCATTTTTCAGGAAAGGGAGATATCATATTATATCTCCTTAGGGGTGTATTTTAGTGTACTGGAGTATCGTCTAGTTAGATATTTCCTCTTTTTGTTTAAAAAGCCGTATTCTAAATATGAATAATCAAAAGTCAAGCAAAAAGCTCGAAAACAGAATGCACAACACAACAATGAACAACAATTATAACGCCCCACATATAATATGGAGTCAATTATTTCTACGAAAATATCTAATGAAACTTGCAAACGAGGGGAGAATTTCCAACTCGAATCCAATAGTGGCAGCACCTACCGCCCCCCCCCCCCCCCCCCCACTCAGCACAAAGAAAGGGGTGTCACAGAAACGAGGGTATCTCCAACAACACTGGTTGCAGAACTTAAAGCAAATCTTCTATACACCCATACACATCTAACGCAAAAACACAGTGCAGACACGGTCCACAGACAAAAAAAAGGGACAAGGACCACCAACTCACACCAAAGAAACATGAAACACAAAAGACCGCACATAAACCAACAAGACCAATGGGCAACAGGTGCCGACTTAGAATGGTAATCTGCCGTACAAGAAGCAGACGGAGTGGTTATCAGGATGACGTGCGCAAGTGCACTTTTCGGATTACCCAAAGGTCTCGAAGAACGCACAATTGTGGTGTTTAATAACCTCCTCACTGTCAGATGAACATACAGACAGACAGCATGGCGCAGGGGCCCAAGAAACACATAGATGGATATGTACAGTGATGATTCGTTCGTCCAGAATTCGTTACTCCGGAAAATTCGTTACTCCGGACGATTTCTCAGGGAACAAAAGTGCATTATGCAAAAAATGATCCGATAAGAAAATTCACGTTACGGTTCTGGACGGTAGTTTTGGGGAACGGACGTGCAGATCATATGTTATTTTAACAGGACGATGTAAGTGACTATTGCATTTACACGGACGCGTTTTCATAGCAATTCATTTTTACCTAAAGAAATCTACATAGACACGATTCCATAACAATCAATTTTGACCTAGAGAAAGGAGCTGTTAAGATGAGACGTAAAATCAGCCCTGAAAAGATGGATTTTGAAAATGGAAATCAAAAAAACTTCGTAAAATGTATACCTTTATGGCATCTAATCAGAATCTGAATAATGTCGAAGGGTTCCAAGTCTATACCTTCTTGAAGAAAATTCCAAACAAATTTCCATGCACCATATGAATATTAAATTCTCATTAGTGATGCTTCTTGCGGAGCCACCCAAAAACATTTCAGTAGCGCCCTATTTAATTTTTTGAATTTAGATTTGTCCTTTTACATTACAGAGAATGCGCGGCTTCAAATTTCCTGAAGTAATTTTTTTTTATCTATTTTGTATAATTTTGCTGATCTTTGGGTCATAACTTGTATTTTTCCTATAGAAATCAATAGAAAACGGAAAAGTTTGTTTGAACATTGTTTCCCCCCCGAATATACAGAATGCCACTTTTACTGGAGGTGTATATCCATGATACAAATTTTCTTTGGTTCTGTATCTCCGGGGGTAACACTACCCCAGAGACGAAAAACCAAATACGGAAGAGGGTGCAGTTTTGTAAAGGTCGACCTTTTAGACCATAAAATACGACTCTTAGAGGAGGCAAACATCTTGGCACCACCCCTCCAATGCTATTTTGAACACATATTTTATTTGAATATGCTACTGGAGCCGTTCACTCTCTGTGAAATGCACAAATTTAATTACAAAAAATATAACCAGAGGGCGCTTTTAAAATGAATTTTGGCTGTGTCTAAAATCACTTTGGAGGGAATCAATACTGATGAGGATTTCGTATCCGAAACACGTGTTTGGTGCATAATAAGTTGGCCTGAAATTTCGGCGGGAAGATATAGAGTTTGAACACTTCCGTATTATTTTGATTAATATTAACCTCACTTTATGACAAGCGTGATTTTTCCACCTTCCACATAAGTAATATTCCTTTCATGAGTAGCAACATCCCGTCTTCATCTGCATATGGCGTTTTTGTTTCACAGCTAATTCAGTACGTCAGAGCGTGTTCCAAATATGACTATTTCACCGTTGAAGTCGACAGCTTGCAAATAATAAGCTACTTGCTCTGGGTTATATTTTACAAATCATCAATGAAGAAGTTCTACGGTCGCTACGCGGAACTGATAAAATCATATGATATCCCTCTTTTCAGATGGATCAATGGGTTGGGTGCACCCCCCCCCCTTGATCCTCCAAAACTGAACTAACTTTGTAGCATTTGTTGCGCTCTTCCTGACAAAAATTATCTCATGGAATTTTCCATTGCAAATGTGGTGTTTTTTTTTTGAGGGGGGGGGGGGGACATTGTAAAAAATCTTTGAAAAATAGGAAAAGTTTCATAACTATTATATGGTTGTTGATTTTAAAAATTGAAAAGAGTGAATATATAGTATTTGTTATGTTCTTTCAGATGAAATAAATTGCAAGTTCCAGTTCCAATTTTTACTGTGTGTTTTAACTGTTATTATTTAGGTAAAAAAATGAGTAAAAAAGATTTTCCAGAATTCAGCAATATTCAAATAAAAATTGAGATCCCCCCAAAAATAGCGAGATAATCAATGAAATCTCTTCTGACTTTTTAAACTTGATCACTTTTATGCCATCAAATTATAGCAAACCTCTTCTGCTTTGATTAACAAAAAATGTAAATTCAAAAAATATTCACAGAAATAGGTGATTTTTGCACATGAATAAGGTTTTTTGGTCCAATTAAAATAAGATTTTAAGATTATCAAATGACATTCCTATCCATTTGAAATAAGAAACAGCGTAATATCAAAGCTGAAATATATCAATTTTCGCAGATTAAGAGAGCTGGTACCTATTTTCTCGAAATAAGTGGATTTTGCAAAAGAAATACATATTTTACCCAAAAGTGTTTGTTTTACTGAATCATTACATCTCACAAGATGATTACTTTCTATAAGGTAATAGCTTTAAATCTATAGTTTTAGCAAAGATAATGAATTAATAGAATTTTCCCAGAAATCTGTTTTTTAGACAAACCCCCCCCAAAAAAAAAACAACAGGCATTTTGCCCCAAATCTAAGTAAAAAATACCTTTTATGTTTGAAACATGCAATCCATGAATGAACCTAAATAATTACATTCCTACGGAAGACCGTAGGTGACAGGTATGAATTATAATATATCTGCGGCCGCCACTTAATTTATCTGGCGGGCGCCACTTATTTATCTGGCGGCCGCCAGATAATTTATCTGGCGGCCGCCAGATAATTTAAGTGGCGGTCACCTCATAATTAACAATAAATCAAAATCAAATCCATGAATAACATGTTCTTTCTGTTAAAGGTGCTGAATTCATCTTCTCTTTTAATCTATTTGGTATGAAAGATGCAAAATAACCAGATGAAATGTAACAAAAGATTTATCTGGCGGCCGCCAGATAATTAAGTGGCGGCCGCCAGATATTTAAGTGGCGGCCGCCACATAATTATCTGGCGACCGCCACATAATTATCTGGCGACCGCCATGAAATTTATCTGGCGGCCGCCACTTAATTTATTTGGCGGCCGCCCCTTAATTTAACTGGCGGCCGCCACATAATTATCTGGCGGCCGCCACTTCGTTATATGGCGGCCGCCACATAATTAAGTGGCGGCCGCCAGATAGATTAAGTGGCGGCCGCCAGATAAATTATCCGGCCGCCGCCAGATAAATTATAATTCATTCCTGTCACCTACGGGCTTCCGTACATTCCTGCTATCATTTCAAGAAAAACAAAAAGATTCAAGAAACATTCTGAAGAAATCAGTGATTTTTAAATGAAAAAAATACGTTTTTCCCCCTAAACACTTTGATTTTGAATAAAATGTTAGTTTTACATTTGCATGATTTTAATAAGGATTATTTAAACTAATATACAGAAATCTGAGATTTCTAATTGGAAATACAGTTTTCTGTATAAAAATATCAGATTCGAGGATTTTGCAAGGAAAAAATAAAATATAGAATATATGTCATTTGAAAGAGTTTAAAGATGTTTTTCAAATCATTATTGAACGATGATATGCAATATTGAGGAACTGAGAAGCAGGAATAAATCAAAATTTCATCAAATTTCTATGAATGTTTGCCAAAATTCGACTTTTTAGTACCCCAAACGCATAGTCAAAAACGAAATTGGAACTTGCAACTTTTTCATCAGAAAGAGCATTAAAAAATGATATATGTTTCCACTTTTCAATTTTTTAAAATCACCAACCATATAAAAGTTTATGAATTTTTTCCTATTTTCAGTGATTTTTTTTAATCAAAAACATGAATTTCCCTAAACACCACTTTTGCAAAGGAAAATTCCACGAGACAATTGTTTATCTGAAAAAGCGCAAAAAATGCCACAAAGTTAAGCCAGTTTTGGATGATCAAGGAAGGAGTGCACCCAACCCAGTGATCCATCCCAGACTATATTGGATGGCGATTGAATGACAAATATGGATAATGACCATATCCTTGTATACAGCACAAAATCGATAGTTCAGAAAATCAGAAACCGAAGGCATGCAAAATCTGGATAAAGCAGGAACAAAAGCAAACAAATAAAAACCTCCACCATATGAAAAGAAGCGAACTCCCGATATTAGAGTTAGACCAGATACCCAGAAAGAGTAAGCATCTCCTGCTTGCATGCAACACCCGCCGCTTCAATCCGGTAGAACTGTCACATCCGGTTACTTCAATTTCGGAAGACATAGAGCACAATCTTTGGTTGGATGGTTCAAATGGTCTATGACAGAATATCATGTACCATTCTGGACGTTGGGACATCAAAGTGTATGACGAGTTCCACATATCGACCGTAGAACTTTCTCAATGACGGCGTTAGTCGGCCACAAATATATCCCTGACGGAGAAGCTTATCTGAAAGATCTGAAAGAATGGCTGTCAACATCACCAAAGTCACAAAACGTCATGGAAATGTAGCGACGGGTGTTGCATGTAAACAGGCGACGCTGACTCTCCCCATGCACTTGGTCCCACTATGGAATATTGTTTATTCTGGGATTCGCTAGTGCTCCATTGGACATTCTTATGATTTTTCCTTACCTCATGGAAACTAAATAACTGAAAGATACTTTTTCGATGTTTAAATTAAACAATACAGATGATTTACAAATATGGATAATGACCATATCCTTGTATACAGCATAAAATCGATAATTCAGAAAATCAGAAACCGAAGGCATACAAAATCAGGATAAAACAGGAACCAAAGTAAACAAACAAAAACCTCCACCACATGAAAAGAAGCGAACTCCCGATATGGGAGTGATACCAGGTGCCCATGCAGGAAGAGTAAGCATCTCCTGCTTGCATGAAACACCCGCCGCTTCAATTCGGTAGATGATTCCTGCATTAATTACGACAAGAAAAAATTTAAACTAACTTTGAATGATATCTAATTTATTCATATCTTAAGTGATATGACACATGAGTCCATTTTGTGACGACTTTATACATGTAAGCCTAATACAGGTTTAGTGTCTATAACAGCGAAGTTATTCCCTATCTGAATATGTCAAACTAATAATGTCCTTCCGGAAAAACATATTTGCCTTCAGAATGAGGCTAGTTAATACGTCAGGAGGTGCGTTGTTATCTTATCTGTTTACATCGTCATGCCTTCTTTGGTATTTCACCGCACACGTACATCAAATATTTTTATTTAACTGCTTTAGGGATAGAAATTGATATTTTTTGTTTGAAATTCAAGAAGAGACAACACGATTCTAAAATGCGCTTACTTACGAATTGAGCATTCCCAGGGAAAAGCTTCCTGAATTTGCAATATACTTTTTGGATTTCTAGTCTCAATGGACAAGTGTTACGATATAACAGAAAATTGCGGTATCAGAAATCGATCAGGAACTTACATATTTGATTCTCTTTTTTAAATCCTTTTGCCTGCGATTTTATCAGGCATTATCAGGATTTATTTCAATTAATGATTTCGATGCAAGTGATTTTGTGTTGATTTATAGAAATAAAATATGAGCGCTGTAAAAATTCGTGAATAAAAGTGAAGTGAATAAAAACAATGTCCATATCGTCTTAACGAGGACTTTACAAAATAAACATGCTAAATAGCAGCAATAAATGTCAAAATCTTCAAGATAAAGAACGCCTTTAAATTACATGGAGTGTAATCGGGAAAGTAAGATAACGAAAAGGAAGACATGAGGAGTTCATATGCACAAAATGATAGTGAACTATAATTGATATCGGATACTATGCGTTTAGCAAAATTGAAAAGCCTTGTGCTCAGAAGAGTTCTTTTACTACCTGCCATCGTGTACTTGTTTATTATGATATCTAGCTTACAGAAAACGCAGAAATTACAGATCAATACTTTACAATCATGGTGTGACAATTTGAGGTATGAATATCCACTCAATATAGATCTAGAAATATTGCGATTCGGACTACCGTTAGATTCGATGTACAATTATGTAGATCATATAAATACATGGGAATTTGAGTATATACATAACCCAAAAGAAGCCTGTCAATCAAATTGGATCGAAATTTTGTTTGTTATAAAATCGTCGTCTGGAAATACGAATCGAAGGGAAGCCATTCGAAAAACCTGGGGGAGAGAGGCATTGAATTATGGCGGATCAAAAATTATATTTTCACTTGGTCAGACAGAAAATTTTGAACAGCAAAGTGAAATTGAGGAGGAAGCGGGAATATATAAAGACATTCTTCAGTCAAGTTTTCTGGATACGTACCGAAATTTGACGCTCAAGACAATGCATAATATACGCTGGATTTCGGAATTTTGCTCAACAGCAAAACACGTGGTGATGCTGGACGACGATGTGATTTTGAATATGAAAAATGTTGTTAAATTCTTTTCTGATGTCAAACCATTCGAACGAAAACAGTTATTCGCTGGCTATGTAGCAACAAAGTCGAAACCTTCAAGGGAGAATAAAAATAATAAATTTGATGTTTCTTACGAAGAATACCCTTTTACGTGTTACCCTGACTACGTGTCAGGTCCACTTATTCTAACCACGAGTAAAGTTATACAGATGTTTGACGCTGCTATACCCTATGTTAAACGCTTTGTGTTTGAGGATGTTTACCTTGGTATGGTGGCTCAGAAGCTTGGAATTCAGCTCACAGAAAAGTATAATCACAGGTTTGATTTTGACGGAACAAGAATTGAAAATTTCACCTGTATGATTTCAAGTCATCAAGGTGTCAATATAACGGGAGATATATACCAGGAAATATATGAAAAATATGCACATAGGACTTGCGTAATTACGACCGCATAAATAATTTACTTTATTCACTTTATTCTTTTTTGTTTTTTTTTTTCTAATTTTTATACTTTTGTAATTTTTCAAGTGCAAATAAAATATATTTTTCTAAATGATGTTTTAGTGTCTAGAAACGTAAAAGGAAACTGAGTCCTGCTGAAGATCCATCCCTCCTTCTATTTGTAAACATTGGACTCCATTGATAAAACATTATATATTTGATTTTGGATACTTAAAATGAAGCTTTATTCTTTATAAGAAGAGCCTATTATCCCATTCGTATATAAATAAGAAGAACAAAATGAGCAGTATATTGTCATTGTCTATTTTTATTCCATGTGAGAAAGTTCTGTGTTGTATTTCACCCAAAGTTTGTAAGCCTTTCGATTGTTTTTGGTTTCGGCTGTTTTGTTAGACTTTCATTCAGTCATTGTAGCGTCTTCTTCTTCTTTCTGGATTAAGTACACTGTCAACATTTGACAATGATGTTACTGAGGTTAAAGAATTTACAATACAGAACAAAATTAAAACTATTTACAACTATTATGATAAGATCAAAAATAGAGAGATCGGAGAAAAGGTATTGTTACCTGTTCTCTGAATAGTTCAACAGTGTCTGCAGAAGATATATGTTGTGGGAGACAATTCCATTGTTTGACTGTATTTTGATACTGACTTAGTTTATGGATAACATAACTTGTCCTTGATGCCATACGTCATGCTTCGCAGTGCTTGGTACCTAAGTTATGTGACAATTATTTTTAAAGCGATAATCATATTGAAGTTGTGTTATGATAAGCAGGAGATGTGGACTCTTCCTGTGTACCTGGCCTCAATCCAATATTGGGAGTTCGCTTCATGCGGAGGAGGTTTTTGTTCGTTTGCTTTGGTTGAAATTTAATCCGAGTTTTTATGTCCACGGTTAATGATTTTCTGCTTTATCGATTTTGTTCATGTCTGGTCAATGCTGAAAATTCATCTGTGTTTAAATGACTATGTTGAATTTGAAGACGTTAAACTTGGTGAGTGTCACTGCTGGTGGACCAGAGGTCTTCAACGCATTTGAAAATTTCTGTTATCACAATTTCTTGTAATTTCTGAAACGTGGGTCCTGTAGCATCATATCCCACCCATCTGCTACGTCTTTCGGTACATTTTTGGACATAATAACTTTCAAACTCTTTGGTCATATTACATTGTTTTGATTGGGGATCACTGACGAGGGTTAAGTACATAAAAGGTGCATGTCTTTTCCATGCTGAAATTTATGTGTTTTTAAATGATGATGTTGAATTTGAAGAAGTTTAAAATTTGTATGGGGATATGGTCATTATCCATATTTGTCATGAAAAGATTAACTATAAATTCATCAAAGCCGTACGTTATTCTTTCCCTTCCCCTTTTTGTCCCCTTGTGTGTGTATTTTGCTGTAATCACTGCGTCTTATTGGAGAATATTTTAGCCATCATCATTGATTTTATCTGCATGACTTTACCTTGATACTATCAGCAAGATTGAAAAGGAAATGTTTGGCTATGATTTGTTTGTTTTCTATCTTAAACGGATCTCTTGACCGTTAACAATAATAGCAATGACATTTATCTATATGCCTTTCTGTCTTGCTTGGTATATGAACTCTATATCCAGAATATCTCGTGTCTTTGTCATTATTATCATTATCATCTTCTTCAGAGCCACTTTCATCTTGAACATACACATGTTTGATATTGATATTTTTTGACAAGTTCACAGAAAGAATGACAAAATTAACTGCGAAGTTCGATTATCTAGTCTTTACTTGACTATCTCTTACATAAAAAGTTTTATTTTTTCTTTTTATATGTTTTATGTTTAAAGTCTTGTTATAAGATTAATATGTTGTGTAAGACATGCCCTTACGACAGACATACTTCATTCCGCATTGATCCAGTTTTCTTTCCATTTTATCTTGTAACATCTGCATTAACAGAAAAAAAAATATAAGATTAATTTCTTTAATAGTATAAATTATTGATCGAGGTAAAAACTGAGAATACTCTCTGGATATGTGAAATAGAGAAGGGTAGGTGTCAATCTTGCGGCAGCGAGTGAAGATTGTAGAATTTTTAAGTGATACAGAATTAGAAATTACATTACTCATTGTCTAAAAGAATGCTATAAAGTGCGTTTCTCATTTTGAAAACGAAATGCATGTAAAATGTAATTCAGAAAGTTTTCAAAACGCTGCACGTTAAATCTGCGATTTCTGAACGAAATCGACGTAATCCTTGCTATCAGAAATTTGGAGTCGCGCACTCTCTGTAAAGTAATTGCACAATTTTAAATTCTAACAATAAAACCACAGGGTGCTAGGCTAGTGAAATGAATTTGGGCGGCTTATGAAAAGCACTTTCACTGGCTGGAAGTATCACTGATGAGAATTTAATATCCGAAACACGTGTCTGGTGCATGAAAATTGGTTTGGAGGTATAGAGTTGGACCACTTCCGTATTATTGTATACACTTTTCTCGGCTTTATTTTTAGATGAAAACAGTTGTCAAGTAGAAATCAATGCGATTTTTCAAATACACAAACATTCCAATTTATTATGACAAAGCAAGAGGAAATTCTGCCACTAGGCCGATTATGCACCTCCCCTGCTCTTTTGCTTAAATGACATTACTTTAATTTTTTCTATTTGCTTTTGCTAAGGAAAGCGTTCATATTATACAGTTTACTTCATAATGAATTATCAAGGTCTCATTTAAAAACAGAGCATTTCATCCAAAATTCTTTTGGACCAAAATATTATTGAAAAATATTTCAAAATATTAATTTTTGTGACGTGTTTTTATTTAATGGTTGTATGCGCTTAAATTGTACAACAGGTATAGAACCTAGATATTTTGACGAAATGTCATCTCCTACAAATCTATAAGAAAGATATAGCTAAAGCATAATGAAATGAAAAAAAAAAATCATATAATAAGAAACAACATTTAGGACATACTTTCACATTAATCTTAGAAACGTTAACAATATAAAATAAGCATAGTCCTCTAGAAAAAAAAAACCAATAAAACGTTAACGTAGGTTATCAGGAGTTCGCTTCTTTTCATTTGGTGGAGTTTTTTGTTTGTTTTCTTTGGTTCCTGTTTTATCCTCATTTTGTATGCCTTCGGTTTCTGATTTATCGATTTTGTGCTGTATACAGGGATATGATCATTATCCATTTTTGTCATTACATTGATTTACATGTAAACATGCTTGGACCATAAATATCTGTATCAATATTTGTATATAACTAGTAACAACATATAGAAATAAAATTTATGACGAGGAAACATAAGTCCGGTGTCATAAAGTCGACCCTCCCCCTAGCAGATCTTCCCCCGAACGATTTACTTTATAGCAGATCATCCCCCGGATATTTCACTATGTAGTAGATTGTCCCTATTTTAAAGCAAAACTTCACCGGGGATGTTTTACTGTATACTAGATCATCCCCTCCTTTGTTGTTTTTCCGGATTTTCTTGATTGCCATTCCAACTTGTTCCGTATTCTACTTTCTAGTTCATTTTTTTCTTAGTGTGAAACGTTTCCAATTTAACCTACATACTATTATTTTTCTCATCCCTGGTATGAAGAGAATGAGAAACAAAATGTCTAGTTTCATTTCTCAATTTTTGAATCAAATTTACATAGGCAAGTCATTTTCGTGAACAAATGATATCTTTTTATTTACTGATTATTTATTAAAAGTTCAGAAGATGATGTGCAAACGAATTCAGGAATATCAAAAGCTGATGTAGCTCATAGGCTAAAGAATTTTCATTTCTTTGTGAATTAAAAAAAAACGAATTCTGACTGAATCTTTGTTCTTCATTTGGTTGTCAGAACACCGTTAAGGAGGGATTAAGTTTGAAAAATTTTCGACGTTATTTGAAGAAAAGACGGCGTTTATTTCGCAATTATGGACTTTAGGAGTTGTACCCACGACATCATTTCGACGTTATTGGGAAAATGGAGTCACAAACGTTCTCATTCAAAATGCAATAAAAGAATCAATATCAAAATTATCGTATTGAAACTTTTCATGTTTAAAATAGAATATTCTAACTTTATCTTAGTGCATTTACAAATTTCAATTACAAATCAAAAAACGGATGTCACTTCGTTGAATTTATGAGGATACAATTGGAAAATATCAAGCCTGGTTATGTTTCCATCCTGAATTAAATTTTCTCATTAAATCATAAAATAGTCTCTGAAGATTGTTGATAATTGTTTAAGTTTTTGACAAAGATTAATCCGCAGGATTCCTAATGATTAACTATCAACTTCTGTCACTGAACTCAAAATTGACCCCTTTTGAGAGACAGTGTAATCTTTCATTCCAGTATTCAGTTTTTGTTTGAAACACAATTCATCTCATCTTGTCCAAGTGCAATACATGAAGCTTTACGAGACCCGGAATGACATGTTTAATAATATGAGGTCATTAAGAAATTCACGGATACGTTGAAAATGCATATGTCAAAGTCTGATAAATTGTTTCCTGTGCATAGAACCAAATGTAAGTTAGAATGCGCAAAGAAATGATTTCAGAAATTTTGAGAAAAATTGAATTTGGCGTCCAAGAGTTCAATACCTCCTTAAGATGCTCCCCTGCAGAGCGTCCACTCTTGTACCCCATATCAGGGCATTGCAGATGGAATTGTCAATATTGAAATATATGTTCTATAGTACCAATTTTGTTGTACTAGACACGTGTTTCGGATATTGAATCCTCGTCAGAAGTACTTCATGTCAAACAGTTTAGTTAAAGCGACTGCGCAAATTCTAGGTTTATATCTCAAGTTTTGATTTGATTTCTTTTGATACATATGAAACTACACTTGTACATTTCACAGTTCATCCGGCATGCTAGAGCATGTACTGATGTTTGTATTTTCATTGTAGAAATTTACAAATTCAGAAGAAAATTTAATGTCAAGGTTTTCGCTTTCACAAACTAGTAAAGACTTTCAGGAAAGTTTAAAAAAAATATTGTCAACTTCTTTTGATATTTGGACCCATGCAAGCTACATTGTATATTTACTTCGGGTATTTCACAACCTGCATTTTATGGTGACATAATAAACAAAATGAGAAGGATCATAGAAAGACAGCATAATCATCGAAAATGCGTCAATGTCATCAAACGCCTTTTATACCGTGGATATGATCGAAATGTCACCAGACGGACACCGGGCTTGGTACTTGACCAATCAACAGTCTTGCACCAGCGCATTCTTTTAAAAGACTTGCACTCTGACTGACTGTAATGACGGGACTCCGTGACGGGCCCTGTCCAAACCTCTTTAGAGAAGACAGTGCCCCGACCACCTGTCCTCTCTGAATGTCAGTCGGACTCCTCGGGTAATAACATACATGAGCTCGCTATAGCCGGCGGAGCACAGACTGTATTACGTACGCCCTCTTTTTATATCCATTTACATATTTATCTGTGTTGCTTGAACCCTTGTGTTTTGCGGTCTGGCTTGTGTGTGGTCATCTTACAGTGAGGAGGTTGTTTTACACCACAGTTGTACGTTCTTCGAGAACTCTGGGTAATGGGAACAGTGGGAGCGTTGTTCGCACGTAATTTAGGACAACTACACCGTCTTCTACTTACGTGGCAGATGGCCGTCCTAAGTCGGCACCGATTGCCCATTGGTATCTTTGGTTTATGTGTGTTTTTTCATGTTTCTATGGTGTCAGTTCCTGTTCCTTGTCCCCTTTACGTCTTTTTCTGTGGGTGTCTGTTCTGTGTTTTTGTATGGGTGTTTAGGGATTTGGCTATGGGTGCTGCAACCTAGTGTTGTTGGAGATCCCCTCCTTTCTCTTAATTAATTTCTTGTACAAATCATTGCTTCTTTTGAATTACCTACGTTCAAATTGACCTTATGATAAAATATATTGTTAAGATTTTTTTTATATTTCAAGCAATCTTAGTATAATGCGATTGTCTACGAATTTATTTAACAACCCTCGTAATTTCCGAATTTCAACAATTTCTTAAACCACAATTATTCCAAAGATGGCAATTCGTAAATCAAAAACATCAAACATAAAAAAATCCTCTCAACGGAAATTGATTAAAAACCCAAAAGGCATTCAATCATTCATTACAATAAGGGACGTTCTGAATAAATCTCTATTTTTCTAATTTCTAGACCCGTAACGGTACTAAGGAGGAAGATCTACCATGGTCTGGATGGGAGAATATCTGCTATACAGTAAAACGACCCAAGGGGTCATCACATCCCGATAATTTGTATTATCTTGAATAAGTAGGGTATATTTTGATAAAGTATAAATCAAGAAATGATGTATGACACATCGACAAAAATTGACAGTATTATCTCGCTCAATTCACATCGACAAAGAGCAACACTTTGTTTTTATTACAACAGGTGAAACAATTATGGGCCAATAATCAAGAAAAGAACTCAATGATATCCTTGTTCCCGGGACGCACCATACCACCATGCAATATTTGTTAACAGTTTTAAACCAACTCAACTTTTTCAAACTACATGCACAATACGATGCGTGCAAAATACAGACGGAAACATGCGTGTTTTACAGTAGGGTTTTTTTCAACGATGGTACAATATAAAATGCCACTTGTTGTTTTATAGAGCTCTAAGCACAAAATACTTGAATCGTAAGAAAACTAATAATCTATATTATTCAGGGACAAATCAAGTTTGACTCAATTTACATGTCATGAACCAAAGTTTACATCCTGTTCAACAATCCCTCTTAGATACCCTCTTAGTTTTCTTCCTCCAAGATAACAGTCATAAATCAAATATTAGGGCCCGACGTGGATTGCGAAAATACCACACGTTGAAATAAGAATTATGATTTTGCTTTTAGCGAGGTTTTAATCTCACACGCTACATACATCGAAGAAGTACAAATGAGTTCCATGGCCCATTAAGTTTGCGATACCGTTAAACCATCTGAAAAAGCTTCTTACGTTTCGATGAAACAAAATCATTTTACTAGAATTTGCACATAAGTCTATGACTGTCGTAAATATTGCTTTAGATGAACGTCTTTTACAAAAAATCACTCGTGGACTGGTTTTGAAAATCTGGATTAACTTTTGGTCTATTGTATGGAGGGGGAGTGGGATTTTTCATAATCTTGTCTTCCCATTGATTATGATTTCTGATTCCGAGAATATGTAATGTGTTGGTCTTAATGTGTGGGTTGTGCGCACGTAATCCGGATAACCACACCATTTGCTACCGGCGTGGCAGATGGTCTTTTTAAGTAGGCGCCGGTTGCCCATTGGTACTGTTGGTTTATGTGTAGTCTTTTTTCATGTTTCTAGGTCGTGTGTCTCTTTTGTGTCTCTTGTTCTACTTGGGTCTTGTTGGAGACAAGACCCAAGTAGAACGGGGTCTTGCAACGGGGTCTTGTTGGAGATCTCCTCCCTTCTTTTTTTGTCTACTCTGTGTTTTCGCAAAGGGTCTTTTTGTGCTTTGCTGTGGGTCCTGCTACCGAGGCTGGTTGGAGATCCCCTCCTTTCTTTTACTCTTCACTCGTTACCATCATGAGTTATATAGGAGATGGAATAGATGTCTAACAAATATCACATAACAAGTTATTTTTAAATATCCTTTGCAAACCATGGGGAACATTATCAAATGCTATACTTAAATCTCTGCTCTTTTGACCTTGGGATCATGATTATGATACAAAAAGAAGAAAAATAATGAGCAGTATTACAACGTTAAAAACTGATTAATTATATTACAACGTTAAAAACTGATTAATTATATTTTTCGGCTTTTGTGTTTCGGTTTTTGTGTTGACTTCCATTCACTGATTTGTTTTTTTTTAATTTGGGCTCATACCATGACTAGTTATTATAATGACTTTGTTAATAGATAATATAAGTTACCCTTGACGTTATACGCGTTAGAATTTCGAGGTTGACCTTTACTTTTGTGAAGGACTTTTCTATGAACTTAGCTAGAAACGCTAAGTGAAAGAGCCCAACAAATATCAAGAGAGAAAAGAGCACAGCTTTTATAAGCTAAAGAAATATTCAGGTTAAACACCTCGTTTAATAATATATATTTTAAGAGAAACGCTAAACGAATGACAGAAGCACAGTGCACAAAAAAGGCAAATACAATCTTATCAACAATTTCAAAATGTAATGTAAAATGTAATTGTTTGATAATTTGAATGATGAATATTTGGACTTAGGTTTAAAATCTTTAGCAGTATATTAACATTTCTAGTAACAATGCCTAACGGAAAGTTATGAGAAGGAAACTTAGAATTCAAAAATAAAAACTCAAAAGTCATCTTGGCTGTCTAAAGTGACTTATCTGAATGTAGGATGTAACGCAAATTCTGATTGGCTTGGCCACGAGTAGTTATTAGACATATATCGACTTGGTCGATGTCATTATGTCATTATACATGTAATGACCCGATGAGATTTGTATCTCATCGGGTGATAATAATGACATAATGACCGAGGCCAAGTCCTTATTTGTTAGCACTTGAAAAAAAAGTCCTTATTTGTTTTTTCATATAACGAATTCGCGCTCCAGACAATCAGAATCAACGTTACCTTCTGGTTATATAATATTTTCAGATAATGACCGCCGACGGAAGATAATGACTCGGGTGTGGTCTTCGTCCTGATTCCTGTCTTAATGATAAAAATGAAAATTGGTCATTATTCTAATTATATGAAGTCTTACGAGTCGTTATTTAATATAACAAATAAGGACTTGACCTCGGTCATTATGTCATAATAATGACATAATGACCTAGACCAAGTCCATATTTGTACATTAATAATTTACATCTTGATTTTGCAGAGCTCTATCTCTCCGATAGTGTCACTATCTTAACGCGGATAATATGAGTAGATAAATCGATAAAGCGATAAAGTACATGTACGAGGAATAAATGATATTGATGACGCATTGACATACATTGACAAAATTATCTCCCTCATTACTCATTGACGAAGGATCACCTTACGACTTTTTTCATCAGAGGGTTACTTTTATCTAAAATTTACCGATTAAAATCAACTGTGAACACCAGATTCGAGTCTATCTTTTAAGACCCTGAGGTTATCACAGAGCTTACCTACCTTCAAATACATTATGTAATCACGCCAGCAGTCAAAGCCGCAAAGAATTATATATTTCCTTACAAAAAGTACTATTTCGACAGTCTTGTTAAATGTTAAACGTCTTTAAATTCAATAGCATCATTTAAAACCTGATAAATTTACAGCATGGACCAGACATGCACGTTTCGGGTACTAAACCCTCGTCAGTGATCCTCAGTCTAAAATATGTAATACGGCCAAAAAGTATGAGAAATATGTCCAAAAATGTACCAAAAGACGTAGCAGAATGGGTGGGATATGATGCTACAGGACCCACGTTTTAGAAATTTCAAGAAATTTTGTAACAGAAAATTTCAATTGCGTTGAAGAGACACACGATCAACCGAAGTTGATCGAACTTGGCTACATGTGCCCTCGGGGACTCTTGGTCCACCAGCAGTGACACTCACCAAGTAGTTCAAATGTTAAACGTCTTTAAATTCAATAGCATCATTTAAAACCTGAAAATGACAAATATGGATAATGACCATATCCCTGTATAAATCACAAAATCGATAATTCAGAAAATCAGAAACAGAAGGCATACAAAATCAGGATAAAACAGGAACCAAAGCAAGCAATCAAAAGCCTCCACCATATGAAAAGAAGCGAACTCCCGATATGGGAGTGAGACAAGGTGAATCGGACTTTTCTTTTACAAAGTAGATTTTGTCATAGTTAACAGCAATATATTTGTATTTGCGATTACCGTTCTTACTTGTAAACGCATTACTTATCATATTTGCGAGTCTTTCTTTCAATTTAGAATGTGGAATTGTAGTGTAAAGTGTCGAAAAATCAAAGGCGTTGATCGAATGGACTTAACTAAATTGAGTGGATTTCAAATGTTCTAAAAATTCCTTCGAATTCCTTAAAATCCACATCTGGTTGATGCCACTGCGAAAATATACTGTCGAACAATATTTATGAAGCCCAGATTTGATTACAGATAAAACTCAAATCAACAAATCAGCTCTCGCTTGCATTGGCTTCGACACAAAAATTCTAGATATAGATTTTCCATACTTATACTGCATACCTAAAATGCACAAGAATCTGCACAAACAACGTTTCATCGCTAGTCCCTCAAAATGTTTTAACAAATCTGTATCGATCTTACTCACCAAAGTTTGATCTGAAATCAAATCTGGACCTCAAAAATATTGTTCGACACTATATTTCTGAAGTGGTATCAACCAGATGTGGATTTTAAAGAATTCGAAGGAACTTTTAGAACATCTGAAATCCACGCATTTAAGTAGAGTCCATTCGATCAAAGCCTTTCATTTTACGACACTTTACACTGCAATCTCACATTTTAAATTGAAAGAAAGACTCGCAAAAATTGTAAGTAATGCGTTTCGAGCAAAAACGGCAATTGCAAATACAAATTTATTGTTGTTAACTATGACAAAACCTACTTTTTAAAAGAAAAGTCCGATTCTGAAAATAAGTACACTGAAACAGATACTGTAAACGGGGAAATGATTGCGGTGGTTTTAATTTCGCTATGTTCGCGGTTTTCTAATTTTCCGCGAATATTAAACCCCCGCAATAATTGTGTATAACAAACAAAACAAATCAAAGAGGAAAATATGTTCATATGCTTTAGATGTATGAAAGCTATTGTACATGTACAGCTGAATCGTTCATGCTTTTTCTGTAAGTTGCTAAAATAGTTTGTACATTAAAAGGTATCAACAATATTACTTACTATGCATCTATCATCATACCAATATTTTTTTTACATAAAAAGGAAGATGACACGCATAGTGAAATGAATGAGCATGTCCCAAATATACAGATTTTATTCCGAGAGCTAGGCGTCTTTCAGATAAGCTTCTCAGTCAGGGATACGTTTGTGACCGACTAACATCGTCACTAAGGATGCTCTACAGTCGATATGGGAAACTCGTCATGATGTCCCACTTTCCAGAATGGTGGATGATATTCTGTCATAGACCATTTGCACCATACAACCAAAGGTTATACTTTATATCTTCCGAAAGTAACCCGATGTTTTTGGAAAAAGATACTTTTCATTAAGAACCTGATAATTCCTGGACTTTTACTTATCAAATTCGTTTGATCGTTTCCTCAAACGCATTCGAAAATTTCCGTTCACAAACATTTCTAAAAATATCTGAAAAGTGGGTGCTCAATTTTGTGCTCTATTGTGAGTGCTGTTGAGATTATCGTCAGGATCTTCTTAAACTCATTTGTGTCACACTTATGCCCTTTGCCGTGTGAAGCTCTTAAAAAAGTTCCCCGCGAGGGGTTTGACAGTAAGTGTTTTGAATATTTTCCCTGACATGGTCGCCATAGCACTTCCTATATAGACATAACCTCAGACAATGCATGCATTTTAGATATTGTTTTCATTATTTTGTGCATGGGCATCGACGACGGGTGCAGCTGGCCAACAGGGGATGCTTACTCCTCCCGGGCACCTGGTCCCACCTCTGGCTTGCTAGGGGTCCGTCGATGCTCAATCTTGTGCTCTATTTTGAGTGCTGTAGAGATTATCGTCAGGATCTTCTTTAACTCCTGTATCATCATATCCCACCTATCCTGCTACGTCTTTCACTGTTTTTTATATTCTTTAAGTAAGTAACTGATGGGTACTTCTTTTTCGGAAAAAAATAATTTTGCTCGGAATTTTGATGCAAGAATAAATTTTCTTATGGTGTGTCAGAAAAAATAATCTTGTTCTTACAAGTAATCTGAATTTCGATGAACTACTAGAAAATTTCGCTTAAAATTCCTGAAATTTTCCGGCTCGCTCTTCGCTCGCCGCAGTTTTCAATTTATATAAAAAGATTTTGGGCTTGCTTTGCTCACCATATAGTTTTCTCTCAAAACATTATTTTTTTAATGGCAAAGTTCATATTTAAAAATATCAAAAGAATGGGTGTTAGTGAAAAAAGGGCTTCAATATCACTATTATTAGATGCATGTTACTCACCCTAGAGTCTAATTTTATATACAAGCTTTGAGGGAGGACTTCAGTTTTCATCAATTTACAATTTGTCTAGAAGACCCTCTCCTCAAACCCTCGTACATGTACTCGTACTTGTTCTGATAAAAGCTGTTTACTGATATTTACTTATTATATTGTAAAATTATTTTATCTCTCTGTTCAGAAGTGAATTTAAATTTTTGCATAAAAAGTAATATTTTAGAGTTTTGAGTAAAAATAAAAAAATTCTATTGATAAAAAGACAGATATTCTTAATATATTGCAAATCACTTGTTAAGAAAAAAAAGTTTTGCTCCAACTTTGCCAGAAAAAAATATTTCTCCAGTCCGGGGCGAAAAAAAATTATCTTGCTCCGACAAAAAACCCAAGCCCCCCCCCCCCCGAATATCAAATGGACAGTGCCTATATTTCATTGTTTTGATTGAATATCACTGACAAGTTATTGATATTAATGTTTTAACATATTTCGAAGCACGTCATTTACAATTCCTTTTTTGATATGTTTCGGCAGTTGAGAAAGAACACATTTTCTTTTTTTGACCAAGCCTTTTACCCTAAGTCTGATTCGCATGTCTTTGTATATCATCTCAATGAGTGTAGTGCTTTTGAAAAACCATTTTGTCATAAACTAAATTTTATCATAAGTATTCCGTCTCATCACTCAGCTTATCAAAATCTAAATATTATTCCTTGATACAACATTATTAATGAAGAGTAATCTGGTAGTAATATTCATGTGGTACATTATATTTACAATCAAAAGATTTGTGATTCATCCTGTAAAGATAGACAGCAAGTATCTTCTGATAAACTATGCAAATACTGTAATCTCTGTTAGGTTAACCACAATAAAATCTCAATCAGTATTGAAGGGTTCGTGTCACCAACGCCTTCCATCAAATCAATTTATAGAGTAAAGATAGCAACGCCAAAGCTGCAAGATACTCCCTTCGGGGTATTAATTTCTTTTCTCATAAACAATTTTGTGAATGCAATTATGTAAGTTTTAGTCTCAAAATGACTTGACCGTTACACATTATTTCTCAATTATGCGACCCCCCTAAAAAGAAAACTTGTGAAAAATATGAAAGAACATGTGTTGTTCTTTACTTCAGGTGTAAAAACCTGTTATTTTCAGCCACAAAATGACATTTACATTTGACCCCAAACCTTAAAAAAAGTTCTTTGACTTACTAAAGTCAACCCACATGGTAAATTTGAAGGTCTTAGGGCTGAGAGCCATTCTAAGTTCAAGGTCTACAACTCTGCAAAAGAACCCCCAAGTGATCGCAAACTATAAGTGGATCTGAAATTCATTATCATGAAGGTGTATACCAATTTTCAATTCAACAGCTACAAACCCGATTTTGTGCCTCTTTCTGTGCTTGTCTGCTCTGTGTTTTTGCATTGGGTGTTTTGGGATTTTGCTGTGGGTGCTGCAACCAGGTGTTGTTGGAGATTCCCTCCTTTGATTTCAATAGCTGAAATGGGATTGGGCACAAGTTACGGAAACATTATTACTTCTATAGATAAACTTTTGTCTCTTCATGATATTCCATCTACTCAATTCAGTGAATGGTTTGTAAGCCTTTCGAGGTAGCTTTGCTGAATGACAAATCTATGGGCTTCATCTGTAAAAGAAGGGAGGAGATCTCCAACAAGACCCCGTTGCAGCACCAACAGCAGAACACCAAAACATCCTATGCAAAAACACAAAAGACGAGTATAGTATGAGACGGAAAAGAGACATACGATATGTAAACATCAAACACAAAAGACTACACATAAACCGACAAGACCAATTGGCAACCGTTGCCGACTTTGGACGGCCATTTGTCACGCAAGTAGCAAATGATGTGGTTATCCTTGATTACGTGCGCATAACCCTCTCACTTCTCCAATCACCCAGAGGTCTCGAATAATGTACAATTGTGGTGTAAAACAACCTCCTCACTGTAAGATGACCTCGCACAAACAAGACCGCAAAACGTAGAGGCCCCAGAAACACAGATGAATATGTAAATGGATATGAAAAGGGGGCATGCGTAATGCAGTCCGTGCTCTGCCGGCTGTGGCGAGCTCATGTATGTAATCACCCGAGGAATCCGAATGACATTCAGAGAGGACAGGTGGTCGGTGCCCTGTCTTCTCTAAAGACGTTTGGACAGGGCCCGTCATGGAGTCCCGTCGTCATAGTCAATCAGAGTGCAAGTCACAAGGATGCGCTTGTAAAAGACTGTAGATTGGTCAAGTACCAAGCCTAGTGTCCGTCTGGTGACATTAGGATCATATCCACGGTATAAAAGGCGTTTGATGATTCTGACGCATTTTCGATGGTTATGCTGCCTATCTTTGATCCTTCTAATTCTGTTAATCATATCACCATAAAAGACAGGTTGTGGTATACCCAAAGTAATGTACTCTGTTGCGTGTAAAGATCCGAATGTTAAAAGAAGTTGAATGAAATTTTTGTAAAAATTCCAGAAAGTCTTAACTAGTTTATGTAAGTGGAAACCTTGACCTAAAAGTTTTATGGTATTTTGTAAATTGATGTCATGATGTGGTTTGACTTCATCGGTAAGGTCATTATGTGGTTTGACCTCGTCTGTAAGGTCATGATGTCGTTTTACTTCATCTGTAAGGTCATGATGTGGTTTGATGTCATCTGTAAGGTCAAGATGTGGTTTGATGTCATCTGTAAGGTCAGGATGTGGTTTGACTTCATCTGTAAGGTCAAGATGTGGTTTGATGTCATCTGTAAGGTCAGGATGTGGTTTGACTTCATCTGTAAGGTCAAGATGTGGTTTGATGTCATCTGTAAGGTTAGGATGTGGTTTGACTTCATCTGTAAGGTCAAGATGTGGTTTGATGTCATCTGTAAGGTCATGATGTGGTATGACTTCATTTGTAAGGTCATGATGTTGTTCGATTATCAGTGAATGAGAGACAAACATAAAACTCGAAATCAGATTTAAAAAAAATCAAAAACATCGAAATAAGAACTTTCTTACGAGAAAAGGAAATAACTTGGTAGTTTAATGTCATCTGTTAGGCCATGATGTGGTTTGATGTCATCTGTAAGGTCATGATGTGTTTCGTCTTCATCTGTAAGGTCATGATGTGGTTTGTCTTCATCTGTCAGGTCATAATTTGGTTTGATGTCATCTGTGAGGTCATGATGTGGTTTGACCTCATCTGTTAGGTCATGATATGGTTTGACCTCATCTGTAAGGCCATAATGTGGTTTGACCTCATCTGTATGGTCATGATTTGGTTTGACCTTATCTGTAAGGTCATGTACTATAGGGGGCGCTTTCAAACCCGACGCGTGCTTTTGAATACGGCTTTAAACATATTCAAATTCCAAAGAGGAAGCTGATAGCCTATCCATTTTCTCTCACTGTATTTAGTTTTTGTCCTCGATGGTATAACGTATGTTTCCAACAGAATATTCAACGTATACCTGTCGGAACCATAAAACACGTTTATCCCTATTCTAATTTATGTGACATATACCCGTTAGAAGGTCTCGCGTATCGTTTTAAAGGTGACGTTGCTACGGAAAACTAACAACAACCAACAGGAATTATTGCTCTGCAAAATATAAAATACAAATGCTTCGTGTTTATAGGAATGGCGAAGAATCAAAGTGTTATCAATAATCAACTTACTTGCTATGTTGTTTATAAGTACAAGCTCATAACTTGTAGCTTTACGTCACATTACATCGTTATTCGAGCAAAGCGCATAAGGAATCATGGCGTCATACGTACAATTTGCGCTTAAGATTGTAACGTGCCAATTTACGTAGGAATACATTTTAAAGTATGTCAAGTGAGAAGGTTTGCGGCATGTATATCATCGTTATACACGCTTGGAGAAATCATGTGAACCAATCAAAATTTGTAAGACAAACAGACTGAATTAGAATAGTATTTATAAAACAAGGCGTCTTCTCGAGAATATGATATTACAGAAGAGGAACACCTTTTACTAAGGCCGTGTATAAAAGAAAGTTTTCTCCCGACAATATGTTTTAAATCGGTGTTTTGGTTGGTTCTAACCTAAATATGTTCCGAAGTAAGGAAACGAGATGTTATATTATCTAATGTTTTATACTTTCGCGCAAAACTATGGTATTACCAAATACCGCTATACACTAGACATGCACTGCAATGTGATGACGTCATTTCATTGTTTTGAAGTACTTATAGGAAAAGGACACTGTTGGCGTGCAGAGATGGTCAAAACCGAATAATGTGTAAAATTGTGTGGTTTGTATGAGTCTTAATTCATATATTCCTCAACATTGTCGAAACTAAAACATTAGCTGATTTACATAATTTTTAATTTTTTCCTCAAACGTAATTGCCGTGAAAGAAGTCAGACATAAGATTAATAGAATCTCTCCCCAGATGTGATCAGGGACAAGGAAATCCAACCCCACTGTCCAGGATTTGTTTGTACCACGACGAGGCTTGTCGAGTCATGGAAAAGAGCAAATCCTGGACACGTGGATAGGATTTTCTCTCACTATCTAAAAGAGCTAAAAAAAATTAGGTTTTTATGTATTGCTTTTCATATTATGACCGGCTGATACTGCAATCATGTATGACGTCATAATGACGTTAAAGTTATAGCACTTCAGGAATTGGCTTTTCTCCCACTTGAGATTGAAAATTCTCAAATTTCCCTGGGGTGATTTAAATCGATCTCACCCTCTGACGTCATCGATCTCACCCTCTGACGTCATCGCTACCAAGCGACGTTATGGAAGTAAGGCAAACTGGTGATAATAACAGAGACTCCAGATAGTCGATAACGTGGGAGATAAACAATCAAACACCACCATGAGGGAGGGATGGCTAATTCTCAACCCTCGTGTAAAAATTTTGCTTGTCCATGACTCGGCAAGCCTCGTCATGGACTTCCAAAATTTGTACATTCGGGTTGAGAAATCGCCATCCCTCCCTCATGGTGGTGTAAGATTATGTTCATCTCATCCCGCAGGGTAAGACGACAATTTTCCTGACACCTTATTTCGAAGACAAATCAGTCTAAATTGAGAGAAAATATAATAGCAATGTACTGTTACCTGAAACACAAAACACTTGCTTAGGTGTTGAGAGTTCGATCTTTCGATGATATCATTGGAATGTTATGCTTATTTATCTATATTTTTCAAAATTCAAGTGACAAGTTTGCAAGTTTAATGGTCTTTTCGTTTTATGTTGGATTTATGGCCCACATGTTTTTTACATTTGCGTCATACAGGTTTAGCAAAATTGATTTCTGAAGAAATACCCCTTTGTCTTTGCCCTTAAGGTGGGTCCCTACTCATAGATTTACCAGATGAAATTTCTATTTTAGGGTTTTTCCTAAACACAATGGTCCAAATGAGAAATAAAAGACAGACATAGATATGTAATTTTGTTTTTTCATCAAAGATACAGTACATTATAGAAAGGTACCTTGCACATCAAGATTGAGGAGTATCAAATATCCAGCATATGCCTTTGAGCTCTCCAAATTCAGTAATAATAAGATGTTTATACGTTTTGTTTTATTTTAAAAAAAGTCATATGGTAGAACACATAAAATGATATTCTAACATAAATTTGAGTACGATAAGTCTCCAAACGTAAGGGTACTCCCTTATAATTTCATTACATTTATGACCAATGATATATACCAAATCCATTTTTTTGCAGAAAAAAAACAGATGATTTTTTTTTCGTTTTGCAATACGTCATAAAATTATGCATGTAGATGAAGAAAAAACACATGCAGGTACATGACAGCCAACAGGAGATGCTTGCTCCTAGCCGATGCTTACTCCTCCCGGTCTAGCCAACAGGGGATGCTTACTCCTCCCGGGCACCTGGTCTCGCCTCTAGTTTGCTTGGGGTCCGTCGATGCTCAATTGGGTGTTCGATTGAGGGTTCTGTTGAGATTGACGTCAGGAATTTCTTTAACAGTTTTATAAATGATCAAGATATGGTTCCAAACATAAGGGTATCCCCTTCTAATGTCATCGCATTTTCAACTAAGAATGTATAGTATAATCCACTTTTTGCATAAAATATTAGATGGAATATCCTCATTTTGCATTTTTCCATACTATAATGCCTATAGATGATGGAAAAATCACATACAGGTACACTGTTTTATAAATGATTAAGATATCACTCCAAACATAAGGATACCCCCTTATAATTACATCGCTTAATATGCGGGTATACTCTATTCATCTTTTTTGCGCAAAAAAAAAAAAAAAAAAAAAAAAAAAAAAAAACAGATGGAAGTTCTTCATATTGCATAATTTCATAAAAATGTCTACAGATAAAGAATACATCACACACAGGAAAACGGTTTTATAAATGATCAAGATATCGCTCCAAACATACTACATAGAAGGAAAATCCTAACACGATTCGAGAAGGGACCCACCTTAACTATGACAAAAAGGTTTGTTTTGCTCAAGTGAGCTATTGTCATAGCGTTGCGTCCGTCCGTTGTAAACTTTTCACATTTTCGAACTCTGTTCAAGAACCACTAAAGGGATTTTGATGAAACTTGGTAGGAATGAAGTACTCATGTTCCCCTACAAGCGTAGTTGTTTTTAGTCCAGATCCGTCAACAGGTGGCGCCACCACAGGGAAAAGTAGGTCACGGGGGTACCCTCCTTTGACAAATTTCGTCAGAACCGACGCACATACCGACATGCAAACGGAAAGCATCTGGTTGATCTAGAAGGATGTCTTAACAAGTGTTGTTGTTTTTTATTCCAGTCAGAAGTCAAATTTTTGACGCGTTTTTGGACGTCTTTTTTTTCACATTTCTGCACTATTTCTTTAAATAGCTCAATAAGTGTGTGATTTTACACACTCATTTACTGCAAATTTATCGTATTTCAATGACTAAATGCTTTGATATGTTTTTATACTAAAATTTTAATTTTTTTGATTTTTTATGATTTTTCTTCCTATGTAAAAAGGAAGGGGGAGGGGGGCTGATTTTCATACATATTCAACTTCTTCTCCAGAAATGCTAAACATATTTTCATGAAACTTGGTAGGAATTAAGTACTAATTGTCCCCAATAGGTGTTGTTGTTTTCCCCTGGATATATCAACAGGTGGCGCCACCACAGGCAAAAGTTGGTCACGGGGGTACCCTCCTTTGACAAACTTCTTCAAAACGGAAGCACGTATCGACAAACCGAAAGCATTTGGATGCTCTAGAGTATGTGTTCACAAGTGTTGTTGTTTTTGGGTCAAATCCGAAGTCAAATTTTTGACTCGTTTTTGAAGTCTTTTTGGAATTTGTCAGAAATTTTCATTTTTCATACAGTTCCTCTCACTTACTCTGTAAATGTGTGGTTTTGTGCCCTCATTTACTGCATGTTTGTTATATTCAAGTTACTATTTGCTTTAATATACGTTACATGCTATAATCTTCTTTTTTGAAATTTTTATGAATTTTTAAAAATATGAATAGATATATTTACTGTGCACATAGACCCAGGAGTTGTGGGTTCAAGTCCCGGCACCCCAAATTGTTCTTCTTCCCTTTTCATTTTGTTTTCAATTTTGTCACTTTTTTTATGCACTTTTAAATCATCTGAATATCTTTAATATCATTTTTTACCAAGATTTTTTTCTTCCATTTTCATTTTTTCCATTTTGCACTCTTTCACTGTGTATTTGACATCTTTAAGTCTCTTATTGCTGTGATATTTATTTCATGCCTAAATTTTGTACTTTTTAATTTTTGTTTTTAATTAAAAAAAATGTTTCTGTGTATATAGTCCCAGGGTTGTTGGTGCCAATTCTGGCGCTGACACTATCATAATGCAATATCAGTAGGTTAAGAGTGTGCATGGGTATCAGAAGAGCGTTGTGCCCCTAGGGCTCTTGTTTTCCTTCGTGGATGCATGCCAACAAATACAGCCAGATAAACGTTTTCGCAAACATACATGGCTGATCCTCTTGTATTTTTTAGGATCAGTACATATCTAAATTTTAAGATATTGTATCGATTTCCGTAATTTAGCACTGCTATTCTTTATCGGTTTTCGAGTAGGTATGAATTGGTCGTGGAGATATGGAAATACACATATATCTTAAAAGGCTTACTTGGTCAAACATTGAAATCTCTCTATTCTGATAAAAACTAAAGTAAAATTGACGTTCCATTGTTGGTAAGCAATTCATTTGACATAATCTTTTCTAAAAGACCAATCTAGTTCGATAAGAATATTAAGTGAAGGATAAAGCGTCGACTGCGTGTGATAATAACAACTGATATCGCAATTTTGATACTAAGATGACCTGAGAATTTCGTTAAGAGGAAGTAGTTATGGAGTGAGGGAGATAAACTAATTGACTAAAGAATAATAGAATCTATCACCCCTTTGTACCGGGACAGGGGAATCCCATCCGAGTATCAAAGATTTGCAGTCCACGACGAGGCTTGCCGAGTCGTGGACGTTGCAAATCTTTGATACAAAACAAAACCATTGATTTGAGGTGTTCTAAAAGCTCTTTCGAATTTTTTTAAGATCCACATTTGGTTTATACAGTTACGCGATTACACGGTTGAACAATACTTTTAAAGACCTGACATAATTTCAGATAAACTTTTGGTAAGTACAGCCGATACAGATTTGGTCGAAGCTTTTGAGGAGCCAGCAATGGCACGTTGTTTATATGGGTTTTTGTGTATTTTTGGTATACAATACAGGTACAGTAAATCTAGATTCAATTTGTTGGTGTCAAGACTGAAAGAAGCAAGTGCTAATTTGTGTTTTTCAATTACTTCTGAAGTCGAAGCATAGGTGGGATTTCCAGAAGTCAAATTTAGTCCCAATTCTTTGAGAAAACCGAGGCTCACAACAAATCAATCAAACCTCGTACATATTAACCCTAATCGATCCTCCTTTACGACACCTTTGTCATTTGTCTTTATTAAACTGTTATGCTTTGTTTACTTATGGCTTTATTTTCAATAATTTGTGGGTTGTATTTGCAATTGAATTATTCATTAAATCTGAAATTCCTTCTTCTCTAAGTATCTTTCTGATGATGGCTTCCTAGTGACAAATTTGGATAATGACCAAATCTCCATACACAGTACAAAATCGATAATTCAGAAGATCATAAAACGAAGGCATACAAAATCGAGATAAAACAGGAACCAAAGCAAACAAACAAAAGCCTCCACCTCATGGAAAGAAGCGAACTGCCAATTTGGGAGTGAGAACAGGTGCCCAGGAAAAGTAAGCATCTCCTGCTTGCATGCAACACCCGCCGCTTTAATTCGGTAGAACTGTCCCTTCTGGTTACGTCCGTTTCGGAAGACATAGAGTACAATCAATTTGTTGGATAGTTCAAATGGTCTATGACAGAATATCATCCACCATTCTGACGAGTTAAGCAACCAAACAAAACCCCATTCACATTTGGGAGTGAGAACAGGTGTCCAGGAAGAGTCAGCATTCCTGATTGCATGCAGCATCCGCCGCTTCAATTCGGTAGAATTGTAACATCCGGTTACTTCCATTTATATATTAAGCATTTTCTAAGTTACATCTTTTGTTCTTAATATTTCATCAGATATCGGTCTTCCATATTACTCATAACTGTCGGTACACTGTATCCATACGTGACCTACTTGGACGTACAGAATATCTCTTGGCAATATTACAAAAAAAAATTCATCTACGTTATTCAGAACTTGTACATTAGTTTCTTTCATCAAGTCGAATTAAGGGTATAAATGTTGATAGATTTTAAACCATAGTTTGACATTCAGCTAATGAAAATAAACTACAATTTTAAAACTCCAACAAGATCTACAGAAGATCAATTTATTTGAAATGGTCGTGCTGCATTTTATCGATATCGACCATGTATAGGATTTTTCTCACAAAATAGAGGAGCAGAGATATCTATTTACTGAATTATAAATGTACTACCTTAGCTACTAACAGAGTTGAAAATATTTGTTTATTATTTACGACACGTGTGTTAACTTTTATAGGTTCCCCACCTATATATTTAGTGATTTAATTGACCACTCCTACTAAAATACAAATTTATGTTACATTTGGGCGAGGTGGTGTTCGTGACTGCATTTCATATATTTTCATTTCCATGCTTCATTATCATCGACGGCGGGTGCGGCTAGCCTACAGGGGATGCTTACTGGTCCCACCTCTAGCTTGCTAGGGGTCCGCGATGTTTAATTTTCTGCTCTATTGTGAGTCCTGTTGAGATTATCGTCAGGATCTTCTTTAACTCATTTGTGTCACACTTATGCCCTTTGCCGTGTGGAGCTCGTAAAAAGTTCCCCGCGAGGGGTTTGACAGTAAGTGTTTTGCATATACTTCCCTGACAATGTCGCCATAGCACTTTCTATATAGACATAACGTCGGACAGAGCATGCATTTTATATATTTTCATTTCCATGCTTCATTAACATCGACGGCGGGTGCGGCTAGCCAACAAGGGATGCTTACTCCTCCCGGGCACCTGGTCCCACCACTAGGTTGCTAGGGATCCGTCGATGTTTAATTTTCTGCTCTATTGTGAGTCCTGTTGAAATTATCGTCAGGATCTTCTTTAACTCTCTTCTCTGAACAACCAAAACAATGACCGTGATAAGACGTGAAATATAGAAGTATAAAACTTTTACGATCGATTCTGTGCCTCCAAAAGATATTTGAGATAAATATAAGAAATATAATGATATCCGTGGATATAAATATAATTATCTGAATATCACCTTTTATTTGATATTACCGTTTTCAAATAAACACCAAAGAAGTACCTATCACTTATTAATTCTCGAAGTCGAGAAGGCAATGCTTAATTATCAGAATTACCATTGAAAAGTTTGCGAACCTCGGAATGAATAACATTCCGAAGTAATTAAAGATGAAAATGAAGATAGAAAATAGAGTATAATATCAAAGGATATGGGAGAAAACAAAACAATCCTAGAGACCAGGTGCCCGGGGAGAGTAAGCCTATCCTGATTGCATGCAACACTCGTCACAACAGCTCCATGGAAATTCGGGGATTGTCTCGATGTGCATATTGATGTACATATCAAGTAAACATTTCTTGCTTGGTGACTATGTCATGAAATTCTCATTATTGGCCGTTTTAGCCATGATACTTAAATGATTAAAATCTCGGGAAAAAATTCAGTGCGGCGCCCAAATTTTATCATTTCCCTAACGGCTCGCCGGAAGCTGCAGAAAAGCATCTTGTTTTTCTGTCCGTGCGTTTATCTGTCTGTCAAACTTTAATTGTCCTGATTTTATCACTGTAGTTGCATATATTGAACTCTTTGTTTGGTATTTGAATATACGTATCTCATTGTGATAGAATTCAAATCCAAGATTGGAGTCACCTGACCAAAATTTACAAGAGTAATTGGCATTAGACGTAATAAATTTAATTTTTCGTCAGTTCTATTGCAGATGATGATATTTGGTATGTGAATACATCTTAGTTTAATACAGATAAAGTTTGACTGTGGTGTATTTACCCTAATCGATCTTCCTTTACGACACCTTAGTCATTTGTCTTATTCAAATCGTCATACTTTGGTTACTCATGGCTTTATTTTCAATAATGTGTGGGTTATATTTGCAATAGAATTATTCAAAATCTGAAATTCCTTTTTCTCTAAGGTTTCTCTGATTATGTCTTCCTACGCTACATCCTTTGTTTTAAATATTTCATCAGATATCGGTCTTCCATATTATTCATGACTCTCGGTATACTGTATGCATACGTGACCTACTTGACGTATAGAATATCTCTTGGCAATATTACAGAAAAAAAAAATACTCATCTAGTTTATTCAGAACCTGTACATACGTTTCTCTCCTGAGGTCGACTTAAAGTATAGATGACCAAACACTTGTAATGTAAAAGTCTTCATATTGAATAGCATCATTTAAGAACAGATAAATTGGCAACATGGACCAGACATGCACGTTTCGGGTACTTTACCTTCGACAGTGATCCTCAAATCTAAAGAATGTAATATGCAAAAAAAAATATGAAAGTTACTTTGTCGAAAAAGCGTACCGAAAGACGTAGCAGGATGGGTGGGATTTGATGCAACAGGACCCACGTTTTAGAAATTTCAAGAAATTTTGATAACAGAAATTTTAGAATGCGTTGAAGAAACGATCAACCGAAATTGATCGAACTTGGCTACATGTGCCCTCGGGGACTCCTGGTCCACCAGCAGTGACACTCACCAAGTGGAATAAATGTAAATTGTAAGTTAAATCGTATCAATGCATTCGCTTCCTAAAGGGGCATCGAAACGTCTGCGTACCGATACGCCTTCCGTTAATGTTAATGGCATACTTCGTCGCTTGAGTTTGGATTAAAACGGAAAGCCCGGAAATAAGCGACTCACAGTTCGGTCTTACAAAAGTAAGAATGCAATAAGCATCGCGTAATCAATTATTTATGTACTTCGAATGCATATCATTTAAAAGGTCAGCTGATTAACGGCAAGTTCTTTCATATTGGTAGTTTATACTTGTTGCTAAAATGATAACTGTTTTTTGTATATTAAAAGCATTGATTTTTTCGAAATTAACGGAATGTGAAAATATTGCGCGGAGAAAGATATGTAAATCGAATATATTTTGTACTCACTGAATTATTAGATTAAGCTTAGAAGGATTACAAAATGTTGATAGATTTAAATCATACTTTGCAATTATATGTATAAAGTTTGTTATTCAGCTGATGAAAATCCACTACCCTACAATTTAAAAACTCAAATGTCTACAGAAGATCATTTGATTTGAAACACCCGTGATGCATTTTATCTATATTGAACATGTATGGGGTATTTCTGACAAAACGAAGGAGAGGAGATTTTTATATTTACTGAAATATAAATGTATATAGTTTAAAAAAATATCTTGGTTTCAAACAGAGATGAAAATATTTGCTAATTATATATGTCATGTGTATAAATCCTTATAGGTACCCAACCTATATATTTGGTAATTTAACTGGAAATTCCTACCATAATACAAATTTATATATTGCGATAAAAAGACAAGAAGAAGGTGTCCGTGACTTCTTTGAACTACTAAAGCAAAGACCTTGGTGGGACGTGAAATATCGATGAGTTAAAGAAGATCCTGACGATAATCTCAACAGCACTCACAATAGAGCACAAAATTTAGCATCGACGGACCCCTAGCAAGCTAGAGGTGGGACAAGGAGCCCGAGAGGAGTAAGCATCCCCTGTTGGCTAGCCGCAACCGCCTTCGATTTTCGCGCACGAAAAGGAAACAATATATAAATTACATGCACTGTCTGAGGTTATGTCTATATAGAAATTGCGACAAGGTCAGGGAAAATATTCAAAACACTTACTGTCAAACCCCTCGCGGGGACATTTTTTACGAGCTCCACAAGGCAAAGGGCATAAGTGTGACATAGATGATTTAAAGAAGGTCCTGACGATAATCTCAACAACACTCACAATAGAGCACAAAAAATAACTTTTTTTACGATCGATTCTTTGCCCCCAAAAGATAGTTTAGATAAATATTGGAATTATCAAAATGATATTCGTGGATATAAACATAATTATCTGGATATCACTTTTATTTCTTTTTAACTCTTTTCAAATAAACATCAAAGAAGTACCTATCAGTTATTCAGTCTCAAAGTCGAGAAATCAATGCAAAATCATTAGAATTTCTATTGTAACGGTTGTGAACCTCGGAATGAATAACATTCTGAATTAAGTAAAGATGAAAATAAAAAATAGAGTAAAATATCAAAGTTTAACTTCTTCAAATTCATTAGCATCATTTTAGAGCACATAAATGTACAGTATGGACCAGACATGCATGTTTCGGGTATTTAACCCTCGCCAGTGATCCTCAAGGATATGGGAAAAATCTCTAACAAAACTGTCCTTCACGAGCTACAGCGGAACCTAGTCATAGAATGCACCAAACAAGCACCAGACAATACACCAAATAAGAAAGTACATCAACACCAATACAGAACGAGTCCACAAACTATCAAAGCTGACCTACCAAACGAGGATGAATAAACCGAGGAAGAGATATGGGTTCTTTTTGCCTTACGTAGACGTTATTCAATCATATACAAGCAAAGTGTGTGATAATTCGATTTACTTGCGTACAACCCTCCCATTTACCCGGATACGGAGGCCCTTAACGGATATAAACGTGGTGTATAAGCAATGCTTCTCATTAGATGGTAAATTGATGAACAATACTAATACTACTACGAGGAGTCGAAGAATACACAAAACGAGCATACTTCAATTTGCATGTGCTATGGCAATGATAATGAGTTAAAGAAGATCCTGACGATAATCTCAACAGCACTCACAATAGAGCACCAAATTGAGCATCGACGGACCCCTAGCAAGCTAGAGGTGGGACCAGGTGCCCGGGAGGAGCATTCCCTGTTGGCTAGCCGCACCCGCCGTCGATGATCATGCACGAAAATGAAAACATGAAAAGCATGAACTGCACAGTCGGAGGTCATATCTATATAGAAAGTGCTATGGCGACCATGTCAGGGAAAGTATTCAAAACACGTACTGTCAAACTCCACGCGGGAACTTTTTTACGAGCTCCACACGGCAAAGGGCATCAGTGTGACACAAATGAGTTAAAGAAGATCCTGACGATAATCTCAACAGCACTCACAATAGAGTACCAAATTGAGCATCGACGGACCTCTAGCAAGCTAGAGTTGGGACCAGGTGCCCAGAGGAGTAAGCATCCCCTGTTGGCTAGCCGCAAAAATAAATCACAAGAAAAATCACAAGAAAAGTCCATCAATTTCATAATACATACACGTGTATTTGAAGTCGTCAAACATTTAATCTTTTGGTGAGTGTCACTGCTGGTGACCAGGTGTCCCCGAGGGCACATGCAGCCAAGTTCGATCAATTTCGGTTGGTCGTTTCTTCAAACGCAATCATAAATTTCTGTATACAAATTTTTCTCAAATTTTTCGAAAAACTTGGTCCTGAAGCATCATATCCCATTCATCTTGCTACGTCTTTTGGTATATTTAGGCCATAATTTTCACAGATTTTGGCCATATTACATTGTTTAGATTGAGGATCACTGACGAGGGTTAAATACCAGAAACGTGCATGTCTAGTCCATGCTGTAAATTTATCTGCTGTAAAATGATGCAAATGAATTTGAAGACGTTAAACATGTATGTGTATTGTCTAACCTATACTCTGATACCTTGACATCGCCCGTCTTTGTGTCCCATAGGCACTGGTCAGTATGCAAAGCTGGAAAAGATGCTGTTACTCCCCGCTATGGGTTTGACAGAGAGTGTTTTCAATATATTTCCCTAACATTATCGCCATAGCACTTTCTATATAGACATGACGTAAAACAGTGCATGAATTTAATATATTGTTTTCATTTTCGTGCTTAAACATATGCGGCGGGTGCGGCTATCCAACAGGGGAAGCTTACTCCTCCCGGGCACCTTGTCCCACCTCTTGCTTGCTAGGGATCCGTCGATGCTTAATTTTGTGCTCTATTGTGAGTGCTGTTGAGATTATTGTTTTGATCTTCTTTAATTTTTAACCATTAAAAATAGAGCAGACCTACCTGGTATTTGCTGAAAAGAATTGAATGTTATGGGTATGATTTGACTGTTTGTCGTACGTTAAGAATGTTGATGTGTGTCTTATTGACCCAAATTGTTTTTTATGATTTGACTGTTTGTCGTACCGTACGTTAAGAGTGTTGATGTGTGTCTTATTGACCCGTATTGTTGATGTTATGTGTATGATTTCACTGTTTGTCGTACCGTACGTTAAGAGTGTTGATGTGTGTCTTATTGACCCGTACTGTTGATGTTATGTGTATGATTTGACTGTTTGTCGTAACGTACGTTAAGAGTGTTGATTTGTGTCTTATTGACCCGTAATGTTGATGTTATGTGTATGATTTCGTTGTTTGTCGTACCGTACGTTAAGATTGTTGATGTGTGTCTTATTGACCCGTATTGTTGATGTTATGTGTATGATTTCGTTGTTTGTCGTACCGCACGTTAAGAGTGTTGATGTGTGTCTTATTGACCCGTATTGTTTTTTATGATTTGACTGTTTGTCATACCGTACGTTAACAGTGTTGATGTGTGTATTATTGACCCGTATTGTTGATGTTATGTGTAAGATTTCGTTGTTTGTCGTACCGTACGTTAAGAGTGTTGATGTGTGTCTTATTGACCCGTATTGTTGAAGTTATGTGTATGATTTCGTTGTTTGTTATATCGTAAGTTAAAAGTGTTGATGTGTGTCTTATTGACCCGTATTGTTGATGTTATGTGTATGATTTGACTGTTTGTCGTACCGTACGTTAAGAGTGTTGATGTGTGTCTTATTGACCCGTATTGTTAATGTTATGTGTATGATTTGACTGTTTGTCGTACCGTACGTTAAGAGTGTTGATGTGTGTCTTATTGACCCGTATTGTTGATGTTATGTGTATGATTTCGTTGTTTGTCGTACCGTACGTTAAGAGTGTTGATGTGTGTCTTATTGACCCATATTGTTAATGTTATGTGTATGATTTGACTGTTTGTCGTACCGTACGTTAAGAGTGTTGATGTGTGTCTTATTGACCCGTATTGTTGATGTTATGTGTATGATTTCGTTTTTTGTCGTACCGTACGTTAAGAGTGTTGATGTGTGTCTTATTGACCCGTATTGTTGATGTTATGTGTATGATTTCGTTGTTTGTCGTACCGTACGTTAAGAGTGTTGATGTGTGTCTTATTGACCCGTATTGTTGATGTTATGTGTATGATTTGACTGTTTGTCGTACCGCATGTTAAGAGTGTTGATGTGTGTCTTATTGACCCGTATTGTTGATGTTATGTGTATGATTTGACTGTTTGTCGTACCGCACGTTAAGAGTGTTGATGTGTGTCTAATTGACCCGTATTTTTGATGTTATGTGTATGATTTGACTGTTTGTCGTACCGTACGTTAAGAGTGTTGATGTGTGTCTTATTGACCCGTATTGTTGATGTTATGTGTATGATTTGACTGTTTGTCGTACCGTACGTTAAGAGTGTTGATGTGTGTATTATTGACCCGTATTGTTGATGTTATGTGTATGATTTGACTGTTTGTCGTACCGTACGTTAACAGTGTTGATGTGTGTCTTTTTGACCCGTATTGTTGATGTTATGTGAATGATTTGACTGTTTGTCGTACCGCACGTTAAGAGTGTTGATGTGTGTCTTATTCACCCGTAATGTTGATGTTATGTGTATGATTTGACTGTTTGTCGTACCGTACGTTAAGAGTGTTGATGTGTGTCTTATTGACCCGTATTGTTGATGTTATGTGTATGATTTCACTGTTTGTCGTACCGTACGTTAAGAGTGTTGATGTGTGTCTTATTGACCCGTATTGTTGATGTTATGTGTATGATTTGACTGTTTGTCGTACCGTACGTTAAGAGTGTTGATGTGTGTCTTATTGACCCGTATTGTTGATGTTATGTGTATGATTTGACTGTTTGTCGTACCGTACGTTAAGAGTGTTGATGTGTGTCTTATTGAACCGTATTTTTGATGTTATGGGTATGATTTGACTATTTGTCGTACCGTACGTTAAGAGTGTTGATGTGTGTCTTATTCACCCGGAATGTTGATGTTATGTGTATGATTTCGTTGTTTGTCGTACCGCACGTTAAGGGTGTTGATGTGTGTCTTATTGACCCGTATTGTTGATGTTATGTGTATGATTTGACTGTTTGTCGTACCGTTCTTAAAGAGTGTTGGTGTGTGTCTTATTGACCCGTATTGTTGATGTTATGTGTATGATTTCGTTGTTTGTTGTATCGTAAGTTAAGAGTGTTGATGTGTGTCTTATTGACCCGTATTGTTGATGTTATGTGTATGATTTGACTGTTTGTCGTACCGTACGTTAAGAGTGTTGATGTGTGTCTTATTGACCCGTAATGTTGATGTTATGTGTATGATTTCACTGTTTGTCGTACCGTACGTTAAGAGTGTTGATGTGTGTCTTATTGACCCGTAATGTTGATGTTATGTGTATGATGTCTCTGTTTGTCGTACCGTACGTTAAGAGTGTTGATGTTTGTCTTATTGACCCGTATTGTTGATGTTATGTGTATGATTTCGTTGTTTGTCGTACCGTTCGTGTGTGTTGATGTGTGTCTTATTGACCCGTATTGTTGATGTTATGTGTATGATTTCGTTGTTTGTCGTACCGTTCGTGTGTGTTGATGTGTGTCTTATTGACCCGTATTGTTTTGTCTGGTATTAGTGACGCTGAAAGTTGTGCATTGTCAGAATTTATGTTATACATGTTATAAGAAAGATAACTCTTCTGTAGTCTCTAATGTTGCTTGAAATTCACGCTTCGTATTCAGTGCACCTTTTTACCGCATATATATGTTGATAGTGTACTTTGTATCATTTGAACAATGTAGTACTCGAAGATTATATAAAAGGAGGACTAAGAATGTCAATATCGATATAACAATGTAATACTCGAAGATTATATAAAAGGAGGACTAAGAATGTCAATATCGATATAACAATGTAATACTCGAAGATTATATAAAAGGAGGACTAAGAATGTCAATATCGATATAACAATGTAATACTCGAAGATTATATAAAAGGAGGACTAAGAATGTCAATATCGATATAACAATGTAATACTCGAAGATTATATAAAAGGAGGACTAAGAATGTCAATATCGATATAACAATGTAATACTCGAAGATTATATAAAAGGAGGACTAAGAATGTCAATATCGATATAACAATGTAATACTCGAAGATTATATAAAAGGAGGACTAAGAATGTCAATATCGATATAACAATGTAATACTCGAAGATTATATAAAAGGAGGACTAAGAATGTCAATATCGATATAACAATGTAATACTCGAAGATTATATAAAAGGAGGACTAAGAATGTCAATATCGATATAACAATGTAATACTCGAAGATTATATAAAAGGAGGACTAAGAATGTCAATATCGATATAACAATGTAATACTCGAAGATTATATAAAAGGAGGACTAAGAATGTCAATATCGATATAACAATGTAATACTCGAAGATTATATAAAAGGAGGACTAAGAATGTCAATATCGATATAACAATGTAATACTCGAAGATTATATAAAAGGAGGACTAAGAATGTCAATATCGATATAACAATGTAATACTCGAAGATTATATAAAAGGAGGACTAAGAATGTCAATATCGATATAACAATGTAATACTCGAAGATTATATAAAAGGAGGACTAAGAATGTCAATATCGATATAACAATGTAATACTCGAAGATTATATAAAAGGAGGACTAAGAATGTCAATATCGATATAACAATGTAATACTCGAAGATTATATAAAAGGAGGACTAAGAATGTCAATATCGATATAACAATGTAATACTCGAAGATTATATAAAAGGAGGACTAAGAATGTCAATATCGATATAACAATGTAATACTCGAAGATTATATAAAAGGGGGACTAAGAATGTCAATATCGATATAACAATGTAATACTCGAAGATTATATAAAAGGAGGACTAAGAATGTCAATATCGATATAACAATGTAATACTCGAAGATTATATAAAAGGAGGACTAAGAATGTCAATATCGATATAACAATGTAATACTCGAAGATTATATAAAAGGAGGACTAAGAATGTCAATATCGATATAACAATGTAATACTCGAAGATTATATAAAAGGAGGACTAAGAATGTCAATATCGATATAACAATGTAATACTCGAAGATTATATAAAAGGAGGACTAAGAATGTCAATATCGATATAACAATGTAATACTCGAAGATTATATAAAAGGAGGACTAAGAATGTCAATATCGATATAACAATGTAATACTCGAAGATTATATAAAAGGAGGACTAAGAATGTCAATATCGATATAACAATGTAATACTCGAAGATTATATAAAAGGAGGACTAAGCATGTCAATATCGATATAACAATGTAATACTCGAAGATTATATAAAAGGAGGACTAAGAATGTCAATATCGATATAACAATGTAGTACTCGAGGATTATATAAAAGGAGGACAAAGAATGTCAATATCGATATAACAATGTAATACTCGAAGATTATATAAAAGGAGGACTAAGAATGTCAATATCGATATAACAATGTAATACTCGAAGATTATATAAAAGGAGGACTAAGAATGTCAATATCGATATAACAATGTAGTACTCGAGGATTATATAAAAAGGAGGACTAAGAATGTCAATATCGATATAACAATGTAATACTCGAAGATTATATAAAAGGAGGACTAAGAATGTCAATATCGATATAACAATGTAGTACTCGAAGATTATATAAAAGGAGGACTAAGAATGTCAATATCGATATAACAATGTAGTACTCGAGGATTATATAAAAGGAGGACTAAGAATGTCAATATCGATATAACAATGTAATACTCGAAGATTATATAAAAGGAGGACTAAGAATGTCAATATCGATATAACAATGTAATACTCGAAGATTATATAAAAGGGAGGACTAAGAATGTCAATATCGATATAACAATGTAATACTCGAAGATTATATAAAAGGAGGACTAAGAATGTCAATATCGATATAACAATGTAATACTCGAAGATTATATAAAAGGAGGACTAAGAATGTCAATATCGATATAACAATGTAATACTCGAAGATTATATAAAAGGAGGACTAAGAATGTCAATATCGATATAACAATGTAGTACTCGAGGATTATATAAAAGGAGGACTAAGAATGTCAATATCGATATAACAATGTAATACTCGAAGATTATATAAAAGGAGGACTAAGAATGTCAATATCGATATAACAATGTAGTACTCGAAGATTATATAAAAGGAGGACTAAGAATGTCAATATCGATATAACAATGTAGTACTCGAGGGATTATATAAAAGGAGGACTAAGAATGTCAATATCGATATAACAATGTAAATACTCGAAGATTATATAAAAGGAGGACTAAGAATGTCAATATCGATATAACAATGTAATACTCGAAGATTATATAAAAGGAGGACTAAGAATGTCAATATCGATATAACAATGTAATACTCGAAGATTATATAAAAGGAGGACTAAGAATGTCAATATCGATATAACAATGTAATACTCGAAGATTATATAAAAGGAGGACTAAGAATGTCAATATCGATAATAACAATGTAATACTCGAAGATTATATAAAAGGAGGACTAAGAATGTCAATATCGATATAACAATGTAATACTCGAAGATTATAATAAAAAGGAGGACTAAGAATGTCAATATCGATATAACAATGTAATACTCGAAGATTATATAAAAGGAGGACTAAGAATGTCAATATCGATATAACAATGTAATACTCGAAGATTATATAAAAGGAGGACTAAGAATGTCAATATCGATATAACAATGTAATACTCGAAGATTATATAAAAGGAGGACTAAGAATGTCAATATCGATATAACAATGTAATACTCGAAGATTATATAAAAGGAGGACTAAGAATGTCAATATCGATATAACAATGTAATACTCGAAGATTATATAAAAGGAGGACTAAGAATGTCAATATCGATATAACAATGTAATACTCGAAGGATTATATAAAAGGAGGACTAAGAATGTCAATATCGATATAACAATGTAATACTCGAAGATTATATAAAAGGAGGACTAAGAATGTCAATATCGATATAACAATGTAATACTCGAATATTATATAAAAGGAGGACTAAGAATGTCAATATCGATATAACAATGTAATACTCGAAGATTATATAAAAGGAGGACTAAGAATGTCAATATCGATATAACAATGTAATACTCGAAGATTATATAAAAGGAGGACTAAGAATGTCAATATCGATATAACAATGTAATACTCGAAGATTATATAAAAGGAGGACTAAGAATGTCAATATCGATATAACAATGTAATACTCGAAGATTATATAAAAGGGAGGACTAAGAATGTCAATATCGATATAACAATGTAATACTCGAAGATTATATAAAAGGAGGACTAAGAATGTCAATATCGATATAACAATGTAATACTCGAAGATTATATAAAAGGAGGACTAAGAATGTCAATATCGATATAACAATGTTAATACTCGAAGATTATATAAAAGGAGGACTAAGAATGTCAATATCGATATAACAATGTAATACTCGAAGATTATATAAAAGGAGGACTAAGAATGTCAATATCGATATAACAATGTAATACTCGAAGATTATATAAAAGGAGGACTAAGAATGTCAATATCGATATAACAATGTAATACTCGAAGATTATATAAAAGGAGGACTAAGAATGTCAATATCGATATAACAATGTAATACTCGAAGATTATATAAAAGGAGGACTAAGAATGTCAATATCGATATAACAATGTAATACTCGAAGATTATATAAAAGGAGGAACTAAGAATGTCAATATCGATATAACAATGTAATACTCGAAGATTATATAAAAGGAGGACTAAGAATGTCAATATCGATATAACAATGTAATACTCGAAGATAATATAAAAGGAGACTAAGAATGTCAATATCGATATAACAATGTAGTACTCGAGGATTATATAAAAGGAGGACAAAGAATGTCAATATCGATATAACAATGTAATACTCGAAGATAATATAAAAGGAGGACTAAGAATGTCAATATCGATATAACAATGTAATACTCGAAGATTATATAAAAGGAGGACTAAGAATGTCAATATCGATATAACAATGTAATACTCGAAGATTATATAAAAGGAGGACTAAGAATGTCCAATATCGATATAACAATGTAGTACTCGAGGATTATATAAAAGGAGGACTAAGAATGTCAATATCGATATAGCAATGTAATACTCGAAGATTATATAAAAGGAGGACTAAGAATGTCAATATCGATATAACAATGTAGTACTCGAAGATTATATAAAAGGAGGACTAAGAATGTCAATATCGATATAACAATGTAGTACTGGAGGATTATATAAAAGGAGGGACTAAGAATGTCAATATCGATATAACAATGTAATACTCGAAGATTATATAAAAGGAGGACTAAGAATGTCAATATCGATATAACAATGTAATACTCGAAGATTATATAAAAGGAGGACTAAGAATGTCAATATCGATATAACAATGTAATACTCGAAGATTATATAAAAGGAGGACTAAGAATGTCAATATCGATATAACAATGTAATACTCGAAGATTATATAAAAGGAGGACTAAGAATGTCAATATCGATATAACAATGTAATACTCGAAGATTATATAAAAGGAGGACTAAGAATGTCAATATCGATATAACAATGTAATACTCGAAGATTATATAAAAGGAGGACTAAGAATGTCAATATCGATATAACAATGTAATACTCGAAGATTATATAAAAGGAGGACTAAGAATGTCAATATCGATATAACAATGTAATACTCGAAGATTATATAAAAGGAGGACTAAGAATGTCAATATCGATATAACAATGTAATACTCGAAGATTATATAAAAGGAGGACTAAGAATGTCAATATCGATATAACAATGTAATACTCGAAGATTATATAAAAGGAGGACTAAGAATGTCAATATCGATATAACAATGTAATACTCGAAGATTATATAAAAGGGAGGACTAGAATGTCAATATCGATATAACAATGTAATACTCGAAGATTATATAAAAGGAGGACTAGAATGTCAATATCGATATAACAATGTAATACTCGAAGATTATATAAAAGGAGGGACTAAGAATGTCAATATCGATATAACAATGTAATACTCGAAGATTATATAAAAGGAGGACTAAGAATGTCAATATCGATATAACAATGTAGTACTCGAGGATTATATAAAAGGAGGACTAAGAATGTCAATATCGATATAACAATGTAATACTCGAAGATTATATAAAAGGAGGACTAAGAATGTCAATATCGATATAACAATGTAATACTCGAAGATTATATAAAAGGAGGACTAAGAATGTCAATATCGATATAACAATGTAGTACTCGAGGATTATATAAAAGGAGGGACTAAGAATGTCAATATCGATATAACAATGTAATACTCGAAGATTATATAAAAGGAGGACTAAGAATGTCAATATCGATATAACAATGTAATACTCGAAGATTATATAAAAGGAGGACTAAGAATGTCAATATCGATATAACAATGTAATACTCGAAGATTATATAAAAGGAGGACTAAGAATGTCAATATCGATATAACAATGTAGTACTCGAGGATTATATAAAAGGAGGACTAAGAATGTCAATATCGATATAACAATGTAATACTCGAAGATTATATAAAAGGAGGACTAAGAATGTCAATATCGATATAACAATGTAATAATCGAAGATTATATAAAAGGAGGACTAAGAATGTCAATATCGATATAACAATGTAGTACTCGAGGATTATATAAAAGGAGGACTAAGAATGTCAATATCGATATAACAATGTAGTACTCGAAGATTATATAAAAGGAGGACTAAGAATGTCAATATCGATATAAACAATGTAATACTCGAAGATTATATAAAAGGAGGACTAAGAATGTCAATATCGATATAACAATGTAATACTCGAAGATTATATAAAAGGAGGACTAAGAATGTCAATATCGATATAACAAATGTAATACTCGAAGATTATATAAAAGGAGGACTAAGAATGTCAATATCGATATAACAATGTAATACTCGAAGATTATAAAAGGAGGACTAAGAATGTCAATATCGATATAACAATGGTAATACTCGAAGATTATATAAAAGGAGGACTAAGAATGTCAATATCGATTATAACAATGTAATACTCGAAGATTATATAAAAGGAGGACTAAGAATGTCAATATCGATATAACAATGTAATACTCGAAGATTATATAAAAGGAGGACTAAGAATGTCAATATCGATATAACAATGTAATACTCGAAGATTATATAAAAGGAGGACTAAGAATGTCAATATCGATATAACAATGTAATACTCGAAGATTATATAAAAGGAGGACTAAGAATGTCAATATCGATATAACAATGTAATACTCGAAGATTATATAAAAGGAGGACTAAGAATGTCAATATCGATATAACAATGTAATACTCGAAGATTATATAAAAGGAGGACTAAGAATGTCAATATCGATATAACAATGTAATACTCGAAGATTATATAAAAGGAGGACTAAGAATGTCAATATCGATATAACAATGTAATACTCGAAGATTATATAAAAGGAGGACTAAGAATGTCAATATCGATATAACAATGTAATACTCGAAGATTATATAAAAAGGAGGACTAAGAATGTCAATATCGATATAACAATGTAATACTCGAAGATTATATAAAAGGGAGGACTAAGAATGTCAATATCGATATAACAATGTAATACTCGAAGATTATATAAAAGGAGGACTAAGAATGTCAGAATATGATATAACAATGTAATACTCGAAGATTATATAAAAGGAGGACTAAGAATGTCAATATCGATATAACAATGTAATACTCGAAGATTATATAAAAGGAGGACTAAGAATGTCAATATCGATATAACAATGTAATACTCGAAGATTATATAAAAGGAGGACTAAGAATGTCAATATCGATATAACAATGTAATACTCGAAGATTATATAAAAGGAGGACTAAGAATGTCAATATCGATATAACAATGTAATACTCGAAGATTATATAAAAGGAGGACTAAGAATGTCAATATCGATATAACAATGTAATACTCGAAGATTATATAAAAGGAGGACTAAGAATGTCAATATCGATATAACAATGTAATACTCGAAGATTATATAAAAGGAGGACTAAGAATGTCAATATCGATATAACAATGTAATACTCGAAGATTATATAAAAGGAGGACTAAGAATGTCAATATCGATATAACAATGTAATACTCGAAGATTATATAAAAGGAGGACTAAGAATGTCAATATCGATATAACAATGTAATACTCGAAGATTATATAAAAGGAGGACTAAGAATGTCAATATCGATATAACAATGTAATACTCGAAGATTATATAAAAGGAGGACTAAGAATGTCAATATCGATATAACAATGTAATACTCGAAGATTATATAAAAGGAGGACTAAGAATGTCAATATCGATATAACAATGTAATACTCGAAGATTATATAAAAGGAGGACTAAGAATGTCAATATCGATATAACAATGTAATACTCGAAGATTATATAAAAGGAGGACTAAGAATGTCAATATCGATATAACAATGTAATACTCGAAGATTATATAAAAGGAGGACTAAGAATGTCAATATCGATATAACAATGTAATACTCGAAGATTATATAAAAGGAGGACTAAGAATGTCAATATCGATATAACAATGTAATACTCGAAGATTATATAAAAGGAGGACTAAGAATGTCAATATCGATATAACAATGTAATACTCGAAGATTATATAAAAGGAGGACTAAGAATGTCAATATCGATATAACAATGTAGTACTCGAGGATTATATAAAAGGAGGACTAAGAATGTCAATATCGATATAACAATGTAATACTCGAAGATTATATAAAAGGAGGACGAAGAATGTCAATATCGATATAACAATGTAATACTCGAAGATTATATAAAAGGAGGACTAAGAATGTCAATATCGATATAACAATGTAGTACTCGAGGATTATATAAAAGGAGGACTAAGAATGTCAATATCGATATAACAATGTAATACTCGAAGATTATATAAAAGGAGGACTAAGAATGTCAATATCGATATAACAATGTAATACTCGAAGATTATATAAAAGGAGGACTAAGAATGTCAATATCGATATAACAATGTAATACTCGAAGATTATATAAAAGGAGGACTAAGAATGTCAATATCGATATAACAATGTAATACTCGAAGATTATATAAAAGGAGGACTAAGAATGTCAATATCGATATAACAATGTAATACTCGAAGATTATATAAAAGGAGGACTAAGAATGTCAATATCGATATAACAATGTAATACTCGAAGATTATATAAAAGGAGGACTAAGAATGTCAATATCGATATTATACAATTATTGACTGGGAATGAGGGCAATATATGATTTGTTGGACCTGAAGATAAAATATTGCCCGAGGCCGAAGGCCGAGGGCTATATTTTGTCTGAAGGTCCAACAAATCATATATTGCCCGAATTCCCAGTCAATAATTGTTTTGTTATACCTTACATCAATACTGCAGTAACGAACCGATTAGCCCGACATGTTTACGTTCATTTTCATCTATAAGAGAAAGAGCGCGGAAAAATAGGTAGAGCTAATAGCGTCATCAATGACGTGACGTCACAAAGGATTTACCGCTAATCGGTCAATATTTTTTGAAATGTTGCCCTAGGGCCAATATTGATGTAAATATTGACCGCCTGGTCAAATATTCGAATTTATAGGCATTTTTCCTATGGGGATTTTATATAGGGATACTGACAAGGGTATAACAAAACAATGTAATACTCGAAGATTATATAAAAGGAGGACTAAGAATGTCAATATCGATATAACAATGTAGTACTCGAGGATTATATAAAAGGAGGACTAAGAATGTCAATATCGATATAACAATGTAATACTCGAAGATTATATAAAAGGAGGACTAAGAATGTCAATATCGATATAACAATGTAATACTCGAAGATTATATAAAAGGAGGACTAAGAATGTCAATATCGATATAACAATGTAGTACTCGAGGATTATATAAAAGGAGGACTAAGAATGTCAATATCGATATAACAATGTAATACTCGAAGATTATATAAAAGGAGGACTAAGAATGTCAATATCGATATAACAATGTAATACTCGAAGATTATATAAAAGGAGGACTAAGAATGTCAATATCGATATAACAATGTAATACTCGAAGATTATATAAAAGGAGGACTAAGAATGTCAATATCGATATAACAATGTAATACTCGAAGATTATATAAAAGGAGGACTAAGAATGTCAATATCGATATAACAATGTAATACTCGAAGATTATATAAAAGGAGGACTAAGAATGTCAATATCGATATAACAATGTAATACTCGAAGATTATATAAAAGGAGGACTAAGAATGTCAATATCGATATAACAATGTAATACTCGAAGATTATATAAAAGGAGGACTAAGAATGTCAATATCGATATAACAATGTAATACTCGAAGATTATATAAAAGGAGGACTAAGAATGTCAATATCGATATAACAATGTAATACTCGAAGATTATATAAAAGGAGGACTAAGAATGTCAATATCGATATAACAATGTAGTACTCGAGGATTATATAAAAGGAGGACTAAGAATGTCAATATCGATATAACAATGTAATACTCGAAGATTATATAAAAGGAGGACTAAGAATGTCAATATCGATATAACAATGTAATACTCGAAGATTATATAAAAGGAGGACTAAGAATGTCAATATCGATATAACAATGTAATACTCGAAGATTATATAAAAGGAGGACTAAGAATGTCAATATCGATATAACAATGTAATACTCGAAGATTATATAAAAGGAGGACTAAGAATGTCAATATCGATATAACAATGTAATACTCGAAGATTATATAAAAGGAGGACTAAGAATGTCAATATCGATATAACAATGTAATACTCGAAGATTATATAAAAGGAGGACTAAGAATGTCAATATCGATATAACAATGTAATACTCGAAGATTATATAAAAGGAGGACTAAGAATGTCAATATCGATATAACAATGTAATACTCGAAGATTATATAAAAGGAGGACTAAGAATGTCAATATCGATATAACAATGTAATACTCGAAGATTATATAAAAGGAGGACTAAGAATGTCAATATCGATATAACAATGTAATACTCGAAGATTATATAAAAGGAGGACTAAGAATGTCAATATCGATATAACAATGTAATACTCGAAGATTATATAAAAGGAGGACTAAGAATGTCAATATCGATATAACAATGTAATACTCGAAGATTATATAAAAGGAGGACTAAGAATGTCAATATCGATATAACAATGTAATACTCGAAGATTATATAAAAGGAGGACTAAGAATGTCAATATCGATATAACAATGTAATACTCGAAGATTATATAAAAGGAGGACTAAGAATGTCAATATCGATATAACAATGTAATACTCGAAGATTATATAAAAGGAGGACTAAGAATGTCAATATCGATATAACAATGTAGTACTCGAGGATTATATAAAAGGAGGACTAAGAATGTCAATATCGATATAACAATGTAATACTCGAAGATTATATAAAAGGAGGACTAAGAATGTCAATATCGATATAACAATGTAATACTCGAAGATTATATAAAAGGAGGACTAAGAATGTCAATATCGATATAACAATGTAGTACTCGAGGATTATATAAAAGGAGGACTAAGAATGTCAATATCGATATAACAATGTAATACTCGAAGATTATATAAAAGGAGGACTAAGAATGTCAATATCGATATAACAATGTAATACTCGAAGATTATATAAAAGGAGGACTAAGAATGTCAATATCGATATAACAATGTAGTACTCGAGGATTATATAAAAGGAGGACTAAGAATGTCAATATCGATATAACAATGTAATACTCGAAGATTATATAAAAGGAGGACTAAGAATGTCAATATCGATATAACAATGTAATACTCGAAGATTATATAAAAGGAGGACTAAGAATGTCAATATCGATATAACAATGTAATACTCGAAGATTATATAAAAGGAGGACTAAGAATGTCAATATCGATATAACAATGTAATACTCGAAGATTATATAAAAGGAGGACTAAGAATGTCAATATCGATATAACAATGTAATACTCGAAGATTATATAAAAGGAGGACTAAGAATGTCAATATCGATATAACAATGTAATACTCGAAGATTATATAAAAGGAGGACTAAGAATGTCAATATCGATATAACAATGTAATACTCGAAGATTATATAAAAGGAGGACTAAGAATGTCAATATCGATATAACAATGTAATACTCGAAGATTATATAAAAGGAGGACTAAGAATGTCAATATCGATATAACAATGTAATACTCGAAGATTATATAAAAGGAGGACTAAGAATGTCAATATCGATATAACAATGTAATACTCGAAGATTATATAAAAGGAGGACTAAGAATGTCAATATCGATATAACAATGTAGTACTCGAAGATTATATAAAAGGAGGACTAAGAATGTCAATATCGATATAACAATGTAGTACTCGAAGATTATATAAAAGGAGGACTAAGAATGTCAATATTGATATAACAATGTAATACTCGAAGATTATATAAAAGGAGGACTAAGAATGTCAATATCGATATAACAATGTAGTACTCGAAGATTATATAAAAGGAGGACTAAGAATGTCAATATTGATACACTGAGCTGGAGAATATACTCCTTTCACTTATAAATTTTAACTTTTAATGATTTTGATAAGATTCAGTTTATCGAAAAGTTAAATTTTCAACAAATATGGGTTGCTATCAGATAGTACAGGACAACGAAAACCTTGTCTTCTAATCATATTCAGAAACTTACCTTCTGGAATCGACATAATTATTAGAATATGTGGTACTACAGAGGACGAACGCGTTGGGAAAGGAGGGTTTATAAAATTTAAGTAAATGATTGAAACCTTCTCCCGGTTTCGCTTTTTGAGTTTCGTGTATTTGATCGAAGTTGATGACAAACACAAAACCAAAATCAAGATTAAAATAAGATAAAAAATCATCGGACAAACTCAATGATTTCATACAAAACAAAGGAGGGGATCTCCAACAACACCAGGCTGCAGCACCCACAGCAAAATCTCAAAACACTCAATGCAAAAACACAAAGCAGACAAGCACAGAAAGAGACGCATAAGGGAAAAGGAACGTATACGCACAACATAGAAACATCAAACACAAAGGACTACACATAAACCAACGAGACCAATGGGCAACCGGTGCCGACTTAGGACGGTCATCTGCCACGGAAATAGCAGAAGGTGTGGTTATCCTGGATTACGTGCGCACAACCCTCCCACTTTTCCGATTACCAAGAGGTCTCGAAGAACGTACAATTGTGGTGTAAAACAACCTCCTCACTGTCCTGGATGACCACACAAAAACAAAACCGCAGAACGCAGGGGCCCAAGCAACACAGATGAATATGTAAATGGATATAAAAAGAGGGAGTACGTAATACAATCCGTGCTCTGTCGCCGCGAGCTCATGTATGTTATCACCCGAGGAGTCCGACCGACATTCAGAGAGGACAGGTGGTCGGGGCCCTGTCTACTCTAAAGAGGTTTGGACAGGGCCCGTTATGGAGTCCCGTCGTAACAGTCAGTCAGAGTGCAAGTTTTAAGAATGAGCTTGTACAAGACTGTAGATTGGTCAAGTACCAAGCCTAGTGTCCGTCTGGTGACATTAGGAACATATCCACGGTATAAAAGGCGTTTGATGATTCTGTCGCATTTTCGATAGTGATGTTGTCTATCTTTGATCCTACTTATCTTGTTAATAATGTCACCATAGAATGCAGAATTTCAGAAGAAGATGACAATAATTTTTGTAAAATTTCCAGAAAGTCTTTACTAGTTTGTGAAAGCGAAAACCTTGTCCTAAAAGTTTCTTGGTAATTTGTAAATTTCTACTGTGAAAATCCAAAACATCAGTACATGATCTAGCATACCGGATGAGCTGTGGAATATAGATACCATAGGACGGTAATCTTGGAACATCACCGTCAAGCCAGGGGAAATTTACTATGTTGAATCCAAAATCATCCCTTTTGTCATATACACTTGTATGAATCTTTCCGTTTACAATTTTGATATTTAGGTCCAAAAACGGTGTTTCTGTATTTGAAAGGTTTGCCTTGTTAAGTGTTAATTCTTGTGGATAAATTTCATTCTTATATAATTCAAAAGCAGGATTGTCAATGGTTAGAATATCATCCAGATACCTAGAAGTATTATTGAAACATTTCAGGTCATCAATTTTTTTTTTGCTTTTGAAGATTTTGGATAAATTCTTTTTCATAAGTGTATAAAAATAAATTTGCAACAAGAGGCGCACAGTTAGTACCCATAGGAATTCCTACAACCTGCTTGTATAGATCCTCACCAAATCTAACATAAATATTGTCCAAGAGGAAGGACAAGGCATTACACAGGTCACTACATGTCCATGATTTGTATGATTTGTAGTCTGTCGAGGAAAAGACACCCTTCGATTCATATGTACAAATGTAAGTTTTTCGCTCTCGATCAAAAAAAGAAGAGAGGAGATCTCCAACAATACCCCGTTGCAGCATCAACATTAAAACAACAAAACACCCGATGCAAAAACACAAAAGACGAGTACAGCACGAGACGGAAAAGAGACACACGACGTGTAAACATCAAACACAAAAGACTACACATAAACCGACGAGACCAATGGGTAACCGTTGCCGACTTTGGACGGCCATCTGTCACGCAAGTAGCAAATGGTGTGGTTATCCTGGATTACGTGCGCACAACCCTCTCACTTCTCCAATTACCCAGAGGTCTCGAAGAACGTACAATTGTGATGTTAAACAACCTCCTCACTGTAAGATGACATCACACAAACAAGACCGCGAAACGCAGAGGCCCCATAGACACAGATGAATATGTAAATGGATATAAAAAGAGGGCATGCGTAATACAGTCCGTGCTCTGCCGGCTGTAGCGAGCTCATGTATGTAATCACCCGAGGAGTCCGACTGACATTCAGAGAGGACAGGTGGTCGGGGCCCTGTCTTCTCTAAAGAGGTTTGGACAGGGCCCGTCATGGAGGCGCAGTTGATGAGGTGACACAACGAGCAACTTTTACTTTTGCACTTAGAAATAATTGAGAACCCTCTGTGTCTGTTGTTGAATGTAGAGCCTGCAGATGGAGTAGTGCGTAAAATACGACTGTGGGGTCTAAATTTGAGAGGTGATAAGAGTACTCTTGGTGAGGAAAAAAGTTTTTTACTGTTGAATGTCGATAATGGTAAAGTGACTGTAGTGACAGAGGGTAATCTCAAGGGGGTTAGTTTGATAAGAGGCGACCTTAAAAATGCCATAGTGCGATAAAGGAAGAAAAGTGAATTAGAGTCTTACGTAGAAGACACTACAACAAAGTCAAGTTAGAGAACACAATGAAATTAAAACACTTCAAACATCGGGTCGCGGGGAATTGCTTTACCAACTCCACACTGCAACACGAAATAAGTGTAGATATAAAAAGAAGGGAGGAGATCTCTAACAAGACCCCGTTGCAGCATTTAATGAGATTAGATTATCGATCATTAATTTTGACATGAGGAAGTGTGGTGTACATATTAGAGAAGTCGTATGAAGAAATCGTATTTGCTTGGAAATTTCCAGATTTCATTTTGTCAATCACATCCCGTGAATTCTTAATAGACCAAATTAAGAATTTACATCGTTCCTGTTTAGAACCGTTTCACAATATCTAGTTATGTGTTCTTTAATAGCAGTAAGTGCTGAAGTCAGATTTCTAGACAAAATTGTAGCAGTTACTAGAATTAGCAATAAATCGAAATTTGTAAGGAGACCTGTGCAGTTTCAGTATGCAATATAGTGTTGGGAGATCCAATTTAGAAATAGAGATATTGAATGAAGACAGTTCACTGTTATGCTTGCTTAAAATGTTAGATACACTTTCATTACTTTGATATATGTATTAGTAGACGAAAGTTCCGAAACCAAAGTTGATATGTAGTAACGTTTTCAAATGGTAATGGTGTTGTTTTTTTGGCTGCTTTATCAGCTAGTGCAAAGACATATTTTTCATGTAATTTACTTAGTTTGGATTTGAAATATCTTTCTGATTTGGAACGTGGATTTTGAAAAAGATGAGGGTTTTCAAAAATTTGAAAAAGATGAGGGTTTTCAAAATTGTGGATTTTGAAAAAGATGAGGGTTTTGAAAAAGATGAGGGTCTTCAAGCTCCGAAGGATAGATACTGCTCAGGTAATCCGCGAATTTTGGATTCTTGATGGACATCGCCTATATATCTGTAAGTGAAGTTGAAGTCAGAAGGTAAGTATCTTTTCCCTTCAGAGACCAAAGATTGAATGAATTCAGCTTCGTACGAGTAAAGGAAAACGCGGCAAGGAATGGGGCACAATTGGCCCCTATTGAGTGAGACCAGGTGCCCAGGAAGAGTAAGCATCTCGTGCTTGCATGCAACACCCGCCGCTTCAATTCGGTAGAACTGTCACATCCGGTTACTTACATTTTGGAAGACATAGAGTACAATCTTTGGTAATGTCAGGGAAAAATATTCAAAACACTTACTGTCAAAGCCCTCGCGGGTAACTTCTTTATGAGCTCCACACGGAAAAGAGCATAAGTGTGACACAAATGAGTTAAAAGATTGTTATATTTCTCAACCGAATTGTAAAATACCCCTTTTCACAAATTAAAAATTATTTGGGATCTACTCGACTATCTTCAGTTCAATTATGCATGCAAATGGTTAATTGATCAATTAAGTGATTTTTCCATTTCTAAGGCTCTTTAAATGTTATTTTCCTTCATGTGTGATTGCGTCCGTCTGTTTGTTGATTTTCCCTGTTGTTACAATGGATATCTGTCAGAAGCTAAAATCGAGAAGAGTTATTGCTCTTGATACATACAAGGAATAATTTACTCTCCCCTATGGTGGCTGATTTGTGCCATGTCGCGTTGCCGCGCTGCGCTTTGTCGCGCTGCGATTTATCGCATCGTTGCGTTATCGCGTTGTTGCATTGTCACGTTGTCGCATTGTCGCGTTGTCGCCTTTTAAAATGAAAGCAGGAATGTATTTTCAACTGTAATTGTTTACATAGACCAATTCATAAATTAAATGTTTGAAACAAAAAGGGTATATTTTCTACTTTATTTTGGGGCAAAATGCCTGTTTTCTGTTTAAAAATAAAAGATTTCTGGACAAATTCTATAAATTCATTATCTTAACTAGAATTAGAGATTCAAAGCTACTTTCATATAGAAAATGTATCATCTTATCAAATGAAAGTAAATAGAATGTTATTATTCCATTAAAGCAGTATTTTGGGGTAAATTTTTTTCATGCAAAAACCACTTATATTGAGAAAATAGTTACAATTTCTTTTAATCTGCCTGAATTGACACATTTTACCTTTGATAGGATGCTTCTAATAAAGTAGGTATAGGAATTTAATGTGAGAACTGAAATTCAATTTCTATACTATTTTGGGGCAACCCCCCTAACTTTTGTGCTAAAATCACTTATTTCGTTGAATTATTTTTAAAATATATATACTTTAGTAAATCAAAGCAGGAGAGGTTTCCTACTAGGTAATGGCATTTAAGTAATCATGTGAAATTAGCTAGAAGAGATTGGTTTGATTATTTTGCTATTTTGAGGGGATTGCCTGAATTTTTATTTTAAAATCTTTATTACTAGAAGATGCTTCGTTATTTATGATACTGTAAACGACTTTATATTCGCGTGACCTAATTTTCGCGATAACTCGACGACAGATTAATTTGCGTGACTTTAATTTCGCGAGCTCGTCATCTCAGTTTTCCTAATATGTTTCTTTTTTCTGTATATATATATATTTAATTTCCTTATCACCCTCCATTAATTGCTGAAATGCTTACTTCAAATTAGCTGAAATGAGATGTTTTGTATCGTAATATTTTTGCGTACTAGTTAATCTGATCAACACGTCATTTGTTTACTTTTTCGTCTCTTATTGAAATTTATTGAAATAAAAAGAAATGGTCCATGTTTATTTCCTCGTAAAAATATTTAATAGTTCTTCAGTATATTGTTTGTCTGGGTAATTAAGGTTAATTTGTTAATTGCTATGTTTGTAATCCAAACATCCCTAACATCCATGCGTGTGATTGTCAGTTGTCTAATTAGGGCAATTAATTCTAATGGAAAGGGAAAAAACCATTTTAATTTTGTCAAATTTGATTACTTTTTATCTTTTGGGCGGACTTTTTATTAGTGAGGACTTTATTTTCGCGTTTAATCAATCACGCGAAATTACGCAAAAATAAAGCCCTCGCGAATAAAAATTCGTTTACAGTACAGTATTCAAAAGTGTAACCTTGGGTATATCATAATTTGTCCATAAGATATATGAGTTTTAGGTATCCTTTGTTCATTTGTTTGATATTTTGGGGCAAAAAAGATGTATATTATAAAGGCAGATTAAAAGAAATAGTAACTATTTTCTCAAAATAAGTGGTTTTTGCATGAAAAAAAAAAAAAAAAAAACAAACAAACAAAACAAAACATATTTTATCACAAATACTGATTTATATGAATTATTACATTCTTCTACTTTCATTTGATAAGATGATTTATTTTTTATATGAAAGTAGCTTTGAATCTCTAATTCTAGTTAAGATAATGAATTTATAGAATTTGTCCAGAAATCTGTTATTTTTAAAAAGAAAACAGGCATTTTGCCCAAAAATAGCGCGCCGTCCGTCCGTCCATCCGTCCGTCGTCTGTCCGGCGTAAACTTTTAACATTTTCGAAATCTCCCCTGGAACCGTTGCACGGAATTTCATAAAACCATACAGGAAGCAAGTACTCAAGGTCCTCTGCTAAGTTTGTGTTTTTCATGCCGATCGGTCAACAAATATGGCCGCCAAGGGCTCTGATTGGCTGACACATTTTTTACATCTCCTCTGCAACTGCTGCACAGAATTTCATGAAAACTTACAGGAAGCAAGTACTCAAGATCCTCAACAAAGTTTGTGTTTTTCGTGCCGATCGTTAAATAAATATGGCCACCAAGGGCTCTGATTGGCTGATACATTTTTGACTTCTCTGCAACCGTTGCACAGAATTTCATTAATCCTGACAAGAAGCAAGTACTCAAGATCCTCTACCAAGTTTGTGGTTTTCTTGTCGATCGGTCGACAAATATTGCCGCCGAGGCCTCTGAATGGCTGACACATTTTCGAGATCTCCCCTGCAACCGCTGCACGGAATTTCATAAAACCTTACAGGAAGCAAGTACTCAAGGTTTTTTGTGCCGATCCGTTAACAAATATGGCCGCAAAGTTCTGTTATTGGCTGACAAATGTTCGACGTCTCCTCTTCAACCGCTGCAGAATTTCATGAAACCTTACAGGAAGCAAGTACTCAAGGTCCTCTACCAAGTTTGTGTTTTTCGTGTCGATTGTTTCACAAATATGGTTGCCAAGGGCTCTGATTGGCTGACACACTTTTGACATCTCCTCCTCAACTGCTGCACAGAATTTCATGAAACCTTACAGGAAGCAAGTACTCAAGATCCTCAACAAAGTTTGTGGTTTTTTTGTCTATCGTTAAACAAATATGGCCGCCAAGTGCTCTGATTGGCTGATACATTTTTGACTTCTCCTCTGCAACCGCTGCACAGGATTTCATAAATCCTGACAAGAAGAAAGTATTCAAGATCCTCTACCAAGTTTGTGTTTTTCGTGCCGATCGATTTACAAATATGGCCGCCGAGGTCTCTGATTGGCTGACACATTTTCGAGATCTCCCCTGCAACCGCTGCACGGAATTTCATAAAACCTTACAGGAAGCAAGTACTCAAGGTCCTCTACCAAATTTGTGTTTTTCGTGCCGATCCGTTAACAAATATGGCCGCCAAAGGCTGTGATTGGCTGATGAATATTCGACATCCCCTCTTCAACCGCTGCAGAATTTCATGAAACCTTACAGGAAGCAAGTACTCAAGGTCTTCTACCAAGTTTGTGTTTTTTCATTCCGACCGCTCAAAAAATATGGCCGCCCAGGGCTCTGATTGGATGACACATTTTCGACATCTCCTCTGAACCTGCTACACAGAATTTAACGAAACCTTACTGGAAGCAAGTAATCAAGGTCCTCAACGAAATTTTCCACTATCATTCTTTTGTTTGCAACTCAGGTGAGCGAGTGGCCCCCTTGGTCGTCTTGTTTAGGCCATTTCTTGTTTTTATTTTGTTTTGCGTCCTTTTGAAATTGAAAAACCTACCAGCCAGCCAGGGAGAAAAACAAACAAGCATATAGAACAAAGTCGCAAAGTCATAATATGCGACATCTGTGAAATCTGACGGAGATTTGTTTCATTTGAATGTTAACAGATTTTAGACAACAAAAGAATGAATGTCTTGAATCACTGAAGTACTTTTACATTTTTATATGTAATATAAAGAATTACATAATTTCTCTATAATTTTTGTTCAAAGTACATTAAATTTGCAATCATTTCATCATTATGATTTTGTTTTGTTTTATGACTGGGCTCAAAACCTACCAGCACGAGGACGCAAAACAGAAAATAACAAAGAAATGGCCTTATAGTTCCTTATCAGTCTCACTGCTAATTTCTAAATCGATATATCCATAACTATGGACACACCTTTCCTACATGTATTTTGTATCATGATTATTTGTCGTCCTGCTAGGAAATAACTCATCAAATTGACATATTATTTTCACTGGAACAAATCCCCCATCCCTTTCACCCAAGAAAACTCTTTGTAATGTTTTAGCTTTCGGTGTTTTGAAAATAAAATGTTTCGACTTGCTTCACTCACTGTGTACAACTCTTTAAATATTCTGTTTTCGTTGGCTTTATGTTTGAATGGATGACTGCCGAATAAAGAGAAAGTCAAGACCCCTTTTTTAGTGAATATGTAAAATTATATAAAAATATGGAAGGGGCATACGAAATGCAGTCCTTGCTCTGCCGGTTGTAGCGAGCTCATGCATGTATCACCCGAGGAGTCCGACCGACATTCAGAGCAAAGGAGGGGATCTCCCAGAACACCAGGTTGCAACACCCACAGCAAAACTCCAAAACACCCAATGCAAAAACACACAGCAGACAAGCACAGATAGCGACGTGAAAGGGATAGGAACATTAAGGCACAACACAGGAACATCAAACACAAAGGACAACACATAAATTAACGAGACCAATGGTCCACAAAAATAGCAGAAGGTATGGTTATCATTGATCACATGCGCACAACCCTATCACTTTTAGATGACAGGATCCGTCATGGAGTCCCGCCGTCACAGTCGGTCAGAGTGCAAGTCTTAGGGATGCGCTGGTACAAGTGTTTAACGTCTTCAAAGGCTGTAGATTGGTCCAGTACCATGCCCAGTGTCCGTCCGGTGATATTAGGATCTTATCCACGGTATAAAAGGCGTTTGATTATTCTGACGCATTTTCGATGATTATGCTGTCTGCCTTTGATCCTTCTAATTTTGTGTATTATGACACCATAAAATGCAGGCTGTGAAACAAAGGAGGGGATCAAAGTAATATACTCTGTTGCTTGCATAGGTCCGAACTTTAAAAGAAACTGACTCTAATTTATGTAAAATTTCCAAAAAGTCTTTACTAGTTTATTAAAATAGAAACCTTAGACTAAAAGTTTCTTGGTTATATGTAAATTTCTACTGTGAAAGTCCAAAACATTAGTGCACGCTCTAGCGTACGGGATGAGCTGTGATATGTAGGTGTCGTATGGCGGAAGACTGGGAACGTCACCGTCAAGCCAGGGGAAATTTACTATGTTAAATCCAAAATCATGTCTTTTGTCATAAATGCTGGTATGAATTTCTTCGGTTGTAATTTTGATATTTAGGTCCAAAATGGTGTTTCCATATTTTAAACGTTGCCTTGTTGAGTGTCAATTCCTGTGGATAATATGTATCAAAAACAGGATTATCAATAGTGAGAATATCATCCAGGTACCTAGACGTATTAATAAAGCATTTCGGATCATCAAATTTTCTGTTCTTTTTAAGATTCTGGATAACTTCTTTCTCATAATTGTATAAAAATAAATAGGTACTGAGATTTTATTCAGCACCTGGAAAACCAGCATACACACAATATTATGACTATCTGATTACTTTACCAACACAAATCTTTTCTTGAGTCCTTCGGTATCCATACTGCTAAATACCTTATATCTAATGGATTCCCAAAATTACGAAATGGAAGTAACAGGATGTGACAGTTCTACCGAATTGAAGCGGCGGGTGTTGCATGCAAGCAGGAGATGCTTACTCTTCCTGGGCACCTCGTCTCACTCTCATATCGGGAGTCCGCTTCTCTTCATGTGGTGGAGGTTTTTGTTTGTTTGCTTTGGTTTCTATTTTATCCTGATTGTGTATGCCTTCGGTTTCTGATTTTCTGAATTATCTATTTTGTGCTGTAAACAGGGATATGGTCATTATCCATATTTGTCATTTGCAAAGTGTTAACATATATAAATGTCATAATATTGCAATCACGAGTTACGGCAATGTAATAATATTCTTAGTACTTAAAAAACTTCCTTCGCTCACATCCAGTAACTTCCATTTCGGAAGACATAGAGTACAATCTTTGGTTGGATGGTTCAACTGGTCTATGACAGAATATCATCCACCATTCTGGAGAGTGGGCCATCATAGTGTATGACGAGTTCAACATATCGACCGTAGAACTTCCTCAGTGACGATGTTAGTCGGTCACAAACATATCCCTGACTGAGAAGCTTATCTGAAAGACAAGTATGGACGAAACCATATCCCTATTAAGAAGTACAAAATCATTAAACAGAAAATCATCTAACCAAGATAAAATCAGAGCTAAGGCAAAGGAACAGAAATAAAAAAAACTACCATGTGAAGAGAAGTAAACTCCCTGCGAAGTAGTACGAGGTAGAAATTAGAACGATGCATTTTTACAGCCCTACATCGCACTCTGTCCCGAAAGTTTGTTCAATTTCTTCCTTCGTCAGAAAGGTCTGTTTTTATCATTTTTCAGGAGATATGAGTCATTTAGCCATTTGTGTACGAGTTTTTGGTTTTGTCTTCGGCTTTTTGTGTTGCATGCAATCAGGAGACTCTGATCCACCACGGGAACCTGGACTCACTTCGGAATGCTGTTCTTTCCGAGATTCGTAACCGTTCTAATTAAAATTCTAATGATTCTGCCTTTGCCATCTCGCCTTTGAGACTGCATAACTGATCAGTACTTCTTTGATGTATATTTCTTTCACTGATTTCGATTTAGGCATTCAGACGGACAATTATGTCATAGGCTTCGTCCATTGAACAATTGAAGACGCATGTCGGGTGAATCGCAATCATAAAATTATGACAAGGCGGCTTCCATATGACATCAGAATTGCAAACTTTATTCGCACATTATTCAAAATGCCGTATCGAGTCATTGAGATGTATATTTTAACTTATTATATAAGTGATTTATATAACACATTTTTAACAGCTATACGTGCAGTAAATTCCGGTCTGCACATGACTCCAAAGATTGTTTGTTATAATCGTGTGTGTGATTTCCGCTGTAGACAATGTAATGTGGTTTTAGCGGGACACTTTCTTCGTAAGGCAAATAGAAAACACAAACGCATAAAACGCAAAAGAAACATTTGAATAAGATTAAAGTTGCTGGAATATTAATTTATTCTTGAACAGAAACCACAACTTATAACATATTGTAATGTTCAGCATGATTAGATATCAAAACTTTTATTCTACATTGTCAATTTCTCTTTTATCACGAAAATGTTTATTTATTAAACAAGACATATAAGACAATGCTGACAGCGCATTCCTCTCGTTGAAAGGTGGAGGCAATGAATCCTTCGTAATATAAACTGACCCCAACCATCGACATGCTGATTGGTTGTCATCTTGTAGATATTTAATGATACCTACATACATACTGACATCAGCGATGTCATCGATAGCTTTCGTTTCATTTATATGATTAACAAGACATCTTGTAGATTTTCTAAGTAAGCGCTGATTCCGTTGTTGAACATACAAAAGACATTGTAGGAAGTATGTGTATAAAAGGGGATCGAAATAATCACAACGCATGATGGATATCCAAATCCTCAGCGGATAAGGAAATGCATTGAAACATTGATCATATACAAGATAAGGAGGTGCGTAGGATCTTTTTACTTTGTAGTCAATGCTGTATGCCCTACCACACATGACATCTGTATATGTTGTCTTTTTAATGTCATTGCTAGAGACATCCATGACATATGGTGGATACTCTGATAACAGTTGCTTGAGAATGGTCAAGGCTATCTCTGTTTTACTAATCATATACATGTATGTTGCCATTGCCAGTTTTCCTGTTGTCACATCTACATCATACCCTTGTCTTTGTAGATTCTGTAAACGTTTGTAACGACCGTAATCTCGTTTGTTCCCTTCTACAGAATTACAGAGATGATGAAACATATTCTGACAAATGATTATAAGTCCTCTGGTTATCATGTAATTCGTTAGTCCATTATCTGTCACGGCTGAAGTACCTCCAAACAAACGAGAAAGCTTATATAAAAGGTCTAAATAACGTTCATTATCATCACGACAGGAAGTATCCAATAAATCATCCATAGCCACTAAAACAGTGCAAAGATGAACCGAGAACATGAATTCTCTATCAAGTTTACGTTCAATCCTCCGTGTCGACAAACGGTGATTAAGACAATATGATTCTCTACTTAAACATAGGACTCCTACAATGCCAATCCTATGGACAAAACGTATAATTTCCAACATTTGATGGCTATTTGATTGGTTGACCTTACGCCTAATCATATTGTATTCTGGTATAAAATAATTTGGACAATACATGTGATAAACATAATCATAAAGAACCGAAAGACATGTTTTGAAACATTTTTCCAAACAATCTACCCGCCAAAACTCAATGGAAGTATTTTCGGATGTGTAAAATAAGGTGGTCTTCATAAAGTACGAGCAAAGGACATCCGGAGCGAGTTTCCCTATTATTCTTTTTAATGTCAATCTGAGTAAGTTATATACTAGAAACTGTACGTGGTTAAACGAATGCATCAGTGTCCTCTCTGCTACGGAAAATGAAATTCGCCATTCGTGTTGACAATAAGGAGAGTCTGGATATCCAACAGGTACCACATGACATTGGTTATATACGATGTTCTCTATCATTTCATAGGAGGGCCAAGTGTGAAAACGGTTTCGTAGTATCCATTCATTCGCCACATCAGGCCACTTGTAACATGGAATGCAACGGGCAAGATCATAATCCTGATAACCAATTGTTCTCGATTGACACGGTCCATGTATTGTCTGTCCTTTCATGAGAAACCTATGTCTCCATAATGATGAGGATAGAACTGGCATTCCATTCGTAATAGATATAAGATGACCAGGATATGATCCCTTCACGTCCAGTAGGAGACAGTATCCAGGGCAGAACTCAGAAGGAACCATCAGTAGATCACCCATCTGTATAGCATCTCGTAATGCCGTCACTACACGTGTATTAGTACCGTAAGCCATTATGTCGTCATCAGACGTAGGATAGGCCACGCCCTCACCGAGAATTCCACTACATATCATTATTGTTTGTCTTTCAGGATGTGGATGGTTCTTCAATTTCTCTCTCAGTAAGACGAGTTGTCTCCTCATATCAACATATTCTTCTGTCCCAAATAAATAACTCAGCCGAGTTGAAAGATCCATGTCCTATGAAATACAATTTACATTATAAAACTTGATGTTTTTGGATCTAATGAAAATACATGATTTACTTGAAAATATTTATTCTTTAAGTTCAATCTTTTTATTTGTTTAATCGAATCGCTTTCGCTATCAAGAATTAGAATTAATTAAAAATCGGTATAGTGAATAACATAAAACATACACTTGCAATAACAAACAATTACAGTTTAACTGAAATAAAATGAAATTTAAATAGTAACAATACGACATACAATTAACGTACATCTCATGCTCAGACTTATATAACTCGTAATATATATATAGTATAACAGAAACATGATAAATAGCTAAATTTAGCTATCAGTATTTCATTTTTGATAGTAAAATATTGTGAGGAAATAGACAATTAAATGCACTAGATATTAAGATATATACGCCAAGGGAATCGAAAATTTCCACAGCTTTGTGAAATTTCTTTTCAAAAACCTTTATGAAACATTCAAAGGAAGTTTAAAGAGATATGTTGAACATTTATGGTATAATGACTTGTCATTGTCTTCAATGGTCATCCCTGCTCTCAAATTAGACGTTCAGACTAATGTATTTAATTGATTGGTTTACAATCTATTCATGGTAGCGCTACATATAATTACTATTGATATCGGTACATGTAATGTACTAGTTCTATGGTATCAAATTATGACCGAAGAGCGAGACTCCTTCCTTGTCTCGTAATAATACGACGAGAGAAATTTGACTAAGCTTTAAGCTTCATTCTTGCTCCAACTTACTTAGATATATAACGTCTTCAAATTCAATAGCATTGTTTAAGAACAGATACGATTTCAGCATGGACAAGGGATGCACGTTTCGGGTACTTAACCCTCGTCAGTGATCCTCAATCTAAACAATGTAATATGACCAAAGAGTGTGAAATTTAGTATGTCTAAAAATGTACCGAAAGACGTATCAGAATGGGTGGGATGTGATGCTAGAGGACCCACGTTTTAGAAATTTCATGAAATGTTGATAACAGAAATTTTCGAATGCGTTGAAGAAACAGACGATCAACCGAAGTTGATCGAACTTGGCTACATGTGCTCTCGGGGACTCCTGGTCAACCAGCAGTGACACTCACCAATTGGTTCAAATATTAAACGTCTTCAAATTCAATAGCACCATTTAAGAACAGATACGATTTCAGCATGGACCAGACATGCACATTTCGGGTACTTGGGATATGATGCTACAGGACCAAGGAGTGACACTCACCAAGTGGTTCAAATATTAAACGTCTTCAACATCAATAGCAGAAATATTAGAGAAGTAAAATGATTCATGTGATATATGTCTATGTCTAAACTTTACACTTTAGCGCGACGCATTTTGACAGCGCCAATAGTCCACAATAGCCTACAAAATTACAAAAAAAATGTCCGAGGCAGGCACTTTTTCATTGTTACGTCTCAATAGAATTGCGTCTTTTAACAGTGAAGACATATTTAAAAACAACGTCAAAAGATGTTGACTCGGACATTTTGAGATTATATTTAAAATCGGAAAATGGTCTAATACAGCGCATTCCGCACCCTGCACATTGTTTATGAAATTAAGTGATTTTGATTTTGTGATTGACTTTTGCGATTGACTTTTGTGATTGACTTTTGTGTTTTGTGTATCGTCCTTCCGTGTTTTGACGGAATTGTGTCATTTTTTGTTTTCGGGTGACATTGTTTTCTTTTCGTTTCAAGAATTTGTAAGCCTTCTTATTGTGACTTTAATTGTGATTTTTACTTTTGTGATTTTTACTTTTGTGATTTTTACTTTTGTAGTTGACTTTTATGTTTGACTTTTGTGATTGACTCTTGTATTTGACTTTTGTGTTTGACTTTCATTTAACAACAACAGAAACATTTACATTAATGAAATAAGAATTAGTAGTGTGTGTGTAATTTATAATAATGCCATGTAAGGCAAATCCCTAATTCGTTTTAGAAATATGCCTCGTTTTCTTTTTGGTCGTCAGTGTCAAATGTTAAACATCTTCTAGTTCAACGGCATCATTTTTAAAGAACAGATGAATTTACAGTATGGACCAGACATGCACGTTTCGGATACTTAACAAATTAAAAGTTGTTTTCTAACTGATTCACCGTAGATGTAAAACCCAAACGTTTAAGGGATCGTTCATGATACAAGGAATTTCTAACCTATAACGGACAATAAGCTACCCGCCCGCTGCCGCTTAACAAAGAAAAGCATTTGTTGAACATTCTGTCGTTGTGAATGTTTAGATACGTTGGAACTAAATCAGAAGCATGGTCACAAAAATTAAAAATATTTAACAACCAATAGGAGATGTATTCTATATTTATTGTAGAATTCATACGCCTATTGATCGAGAACTTTTGAAATCTGATTTCATGTTGATTTTAGACCGGCGTTATTATAGCAAAACCAGTTATATGAACTGATGAATACCTCAATTATAAACTTTTTTCAGACACTAGTAGACTAACGGAGTAATGGCCAGATATTTCAAACATGAACATACATTGCAAAGTATTAGCAAGGAATGGGAAGCCATTATATCAATGATTTTAAAAGTATATGTCCACGTAAGAATCAAGCAGAGGTGATACATAGTTTTTTTTTCTCAAACCTTGATGTTTGTCAAATGTATTAATTACTTCTTTCCAGCTCTGTCACCTGAAAGAAGCTTTGTTTTGGCCTTTTATCAATGTGACATCATATATATTTTTTGCTATTTCTGAAACTAGCCATTTCACCGATGAATATCATCGAAATTAAAGGAGTTTAACATCTTAGCACCATCCCTCCAATGCTATTTTGAACATAGATTTTATTTGGATATGCTACTGAATCGACCCTACAGGAAATTTGGAGCCGCGCGCTCTCTGAAATGTAAATGTAAAAATCTTACTACCAAAAATTAAAGAGGGCGCTACTGAAATTATTTTTGGTGGCTCCGCTGAAAGCATCACTGATGAGAATTTAATATTTGAAACACGTGTCTGGTGCATGTAAATTGGTTTGGAATTTTCATCAAGAAGGTAGAGAGTTGGAACCCTTCGACATTATTGCTATTTTTGTTCTGAGATATACTATATCTTAAGTACACATGTACAAATCAACATATGGAATTAATGTCTCAAGGTTGCGATGGTGAAGCGAAATATTCATTTTATAATTTATAAAGAATTATGAAGAGGTACAATGACAGGAAAATTTCGAAAGAGAAAGGTTTTGCAAAGATTTGAAGGTATTTCACCTGCCTGAGTTTTACGCTGTCCTGTACTAAAAGTTATATGATATTATGTGTATATGATTTGTTTTAAAACTGTATTTATTTTACAACGTTTGACAAACAACACAGCTCATATAAATGTTTCACGTTGGCTCAGATGTTGGCGTGAGGGGGTCCAAGGAGCAGGAGGAAAAAGGAGTATCCGGAGAAAAAAAAACCCTGCAGAGGCCTGAGTGGGGGACCACCTACCCTCCTACATAAGACCCTTCGCCGAATCTGGGATTCGAAAGATTTATTTTAATTGCCTTTAATTCGTACGTCAAAGTCATGAATTGTGTACCCTATCGTATATTAGTGAATAAAATTTACTTAGGAGAAAACAAAATTGGAAAATCAGGCAGAGACAACAAAAGAATATTACACGTATAGAAACCACTCATTTCAGCGACATGTCTGCCTTAACTTCAGGATGTGACCATGTAATACAGTACTTTTAGAGGCACGTGCATACAATATCATTTAAAGGAGCTTCCTTTTCCTGTGTGTGTAAGTGTACTCTCATCGAAACTACGAGATTTTCTCATCAAGATATCGAACACCCTTAAAGAACAATCAAAACTAAAACAGAAATAGTATAAGATACATTTATGCGATGAAAATGAAGGAAATAAAGTAGAAGTTTGTGGGCATAGGGAATTTCGACTGGAAACGATAATTTGGACGGGAAATGATAATTGATTCCCAATTTGATAAAGTGAATTGGAGTTTTCTTTTGGCATGGTCTATTTGATATGCGGGGGGGGGGGGGGGGCTTGGTTTATTTGTAAAAGTTTTTTCTCCCCGGACCGGGGCAAACTAATTTTTTTGCTTGCAAAGTTCGAACAAGACTTTTTTCTTACAAGTGATGTTCATACAATGTGTAAATTCTGTGTTTTATCAAGAGAAGTGCTTTATTATCCCCTCGCAACTCTGTAGCAAAGCAGATATATCACCGCTGCCGTGTGTGAAGGTGTGATTGTGTGTCTGGATTTTCTAGTGATGATCATAGAAGCCAAATCAATCATTGTAGAAACATAAAACCTTCCACAAATGTTCTCCATGGAGAGAGGATGAACCCTATGGAGTTTCAAGGTCAAGGATCAAAGGTCAAGGTCACAATGAACTAAGCCTGAAAATCATTTTGAAGAGCATAGAAGCCAAAGCAATCATCATAGAAATATCAAACCTTCCGCAAATGTTCTCCATCGGGAGAGAATGACCCCTATTGATTTTCAAGGTCAATGGCCGAAGAACATGCAATTGCAACGGCTTGTGTTGTCTTTGTTTGCCCTCTATGAATGTCGGTTAGACTCCGCGGGTGATTACCTGCATGTATTCGATATAGCTATAGCCGGCAGAACACGGACTGTATTTTTAGGCCCTTTGTTTTGAAATCCATTCAATATTTATCTCTGTGTTGCTTGGGTACCTGCGTTTGTGTGATCATCTCACAGTGAGGTGTTTATTATACACTACAATTTTGCGTTCTGCGAGACCTTTGGGAAACCGTTAGAAATGGGAGGATTGTGGAGGATTAATAACCGCACCATTTGCTAAAACGTAGCAGGTTGCTGTACGAAGTTGTCACCAATCACCCATAGGTTTATGTTTGATCTGTTGTGTATGGTGTTTTGAAACCGTGTTTTCTGTTCATTGTCCCCTTGTGTCCCTTGCTGTTTATGTCTTCTCTGTGTTTTCTGTTCATTGTCCCCTTGTGTCCCTTGCTGTTTATGTCTTCTCTGTGTTTTCTGTTCATTGTCCCCTTGTGTCCCTTGCTGTTTATGTCTTCTCTGTGTTTTCTGTTCATTGTCCCCTTGTGTCCCTTGCTGTTTATGTCTTCTCTGTGTTTTCTGTTCATTGTCCCCTTGTGTCCCTTGCTGTTTAGGTCTTCTCTGTGTTTTCATTGGGGTGTTTTGATGTTTTGCTGTTGGTCCTGCAACATGGTCAAATATATTTTTCTAAGGAAAACCTATGGGGGAGGATCCCTTGACAGAAAGAATAATCAAAGCATCAAGAGGAGAGAGAGAGAGAGAGAGAGAGAGAGAGAAACATCGAAGAAGTACCAATCAGTTATTCAGTCAAAAAGTGGATAGAGGAGGTAACGCAAAATCATTAAAATTTCCATTTTCAAGTATAAAATTAAATCCATTTCCGAGTAAAAGATTTTTATTTCAAATGTGCACTAACAATAATCGGAAAAACCATCAATATTATCTTGCGACTACTTTATTTTCAAATTGCATAATATTTGAAACCAACATAAATGATATGTGACATATTTTTAAAGTAATATCAATTTCAGAAAAAAAAATCATATTCCTTGAAAGTGTTATTGATGAATAGGTATTTTGGAGGATAATACATGTTTTCAACGAAAATTAGCACAAAATAGAGAAAAAGATTTCATTTTCGTTTTGCTAACAATGATCCATTCATCTGAATATATACTATTTATTATACTCTTTAAAAAAGAGATAATTCGATATTCGAGTCGATCTCTATGTTTTTGGGTACATAGCATTGAAGTTTTGTTAAATCATTGAGTTTTTCTAAGGAAACATTTTTCTCAAAAACTAATTCGGGTGTATATTGATTTGACTGCTTTAGGACAAAGGAAAACCATAGCTTCATGCATAGAAAAAAATCATACAACTGTAGACCTTCTAGCTACTAATAAAAATTACAAGTTATTATCAAGGCAAGCTGTAGTTTGCTTTAAAAACATGTCATAATGGCCAACTTCTTTTGACACTGCCGCGGAGGACACGTCATCTTTTTGCAAAAACGATGAGGACGATTTTAAGTACAAACGTATGCCTCGCTATACCACTGTCGCCAGATTTACTCTTTTTATCTATTTCAAAACAATGAAGGATTCCTTTCGAAATAAGATTTCTTATTTCTAATACTATATTTCAGTATTTCCTTAACTTGCAAATGCCGGCTCCTTCACTATAAAAATATTATTCCGTCGCCCTGGAAGCGCCAACCAGACCCTCAACTCAAATCCTGTAAACGCCCCTGATAACCTAATGCAACTTTCCAAGATGTCGGGAAAAAATAATACTTGGTATGTCTTTTCAACGATAAGGAGGTGGTGGTCCACTCCGGAAAGGGAAGCCTGATGTTAATAACTAAGGCATTATGCATGCATAGAAATCGGAAACTTTAGCATTTTTTTGCAAATTCTAGATTCTAACTAAATCCAACCTTGCCTCCTTAAGATCTGCTATTGGCCTAAGCTTCATCAAATGTATCTTTCATTGATAGAACTTGAAAAGCACGTTCAGAGTATACTTTACAGTTATATTATGCGGGGTTCGACTGATTTCCATCTGTAGAAGAGGGAAAGATTATCTCAGAAAGTAGAGAGTGGGGCTACCAAAATATTATATCCGAACAGCTGGATTCTGAACAATTTTAATCGTCAGGTATTGAAAGGTCTGCGTTTATTCTTTTATTTTTTTTCGGATAGAGTCTGGAGACGGATAATGATCTAATATTGGGGTTCATTTTGACTACTTTGACTTCTTCTTTCCATGCTTTACATGAGAAAACAATCTAGAAAAGTTGTAAAAATTAATATATCGATATCTTGATAAAGGTGGAATGCATATTAATGATAAATTTACAAATACAAAAAAAAAAAAAATGAAATGGTACATAATAACTCAGAACAACGGTCGATATCGGGCGCTCGTCATACATTATGATGTCCCATTCTCCCAATGGTTGATATTATTCTGTCTTAGAGCATTTGAACCATCCAACCACCGAGTATACTTTTATCTTCCGAAATGGAAATAACGGGTGTGACAATTCTACCGAATTGAAGTGACGGGTATTGCATGGAAGCAGGAGATGCTTACTCTTCCTGGGCACCTGGTCTCACTCCCATTTTGGGAGTTCGCTTCTTTTCATATGGTGGAAGATTTTCTTTGTTTGTTTTGGTTCTTGTTTTATCCTAATTTTGTTTGCCTTCGGTTTATGATTTTCTGAATTATCGATTTTGTACTGTGTATTTGGATATGGTCATTATCGATATTTGTCATAGATATATGGGCCTTAACTACACACTCTCTGGATCTTTAAGAAAATACTCTGAGAATGAGATGCGCTAACGTGCATCTGTTATAACCCATCGCGCATGCGCAAAATAATACGATGTTTCGATGGCGATGACAAAATGAAACGATCGCGATGACAAGGTGTTACGAAGGTGATTACTCGATGTTACAATGGCAATGATACGATGTTACAATGGCAATGACACGATGTAACGATGGCGATGGCACGATGGCGTTGACACGATGTTATGATTACGATGACACAAGGTAACGATGGTAATGACATGACGCCGATGTCACGAAGGCGATGACACGATGTTCTGACGGCGATGTAACGACGACACGATATTACGATGACGATGATACGATGTCACAATGGCGATGATAGGATGACAAGAAGAGGTCCAAACAGGATGTCATACTATAATGTAGTTTGTCCTACAAATTTTAAAGTTCTCTATGATTTTGTGTCTTCGTGAACATTTTTTTTTATTATTTGCTATATCCTTATTTATCGTTGTATGTATATGTAGTCGACTGCACCACCCGTCGTCAGTCTCAGGATTTCCTTCTAATCATCAAAAGTGAAAATCATAGTTCGGTGTTCAATAGAGATAGTAATCCATCTAATAGTAAAAACGCATTTGGAATTGATTCAGATGATTTGGGATGCAAGGATTTTAAAACATTTATACCGTCGTTAAGGCGCTACATATCATACCTTCAAAGAGATGAATTCAGGTCAAATTTATATGTGGGTCAGGAGGAAAATCTGAACCATTTATAGTTTGTTAGCTCTACACAGATGGGAGAAAACGTCTGTCATTTGTGACCACCCTATGGATATGTTTTGTGTAATGTGTTTAGTATATACACAGAAAACTGCATCACCAGATTCTTCTACAATGCTAATGGATTGTTTTTTTTATCTAGTTATACCGTAATGTAACGACATGCAAGTGTCATCGGTATGCAATGTTAAACGTCTTTAAATTCAATAGCATCATTTAAAACCTGATAAATTCACAGCATGGACCAGACATGCACGTTTCGGGTACTAAACCCTCCTCAGTGATCCTCAGTCAAAACTATGTTATATGGCCAACAAGTATGAAAATTATTATGATTGTCCAAAAATGTACCAAAAAGACGTAGCAGAATGGGCGGGATATGATGCTACAGGACCCACGTTTATAGAAATTTCAAGAAATTTTGTAACAGAAAATTTCAAATGCGTTGAAGAGACAAACGATCAACCTAAGTTGATCGAAGTTAGCTACATGTGCCCTCGGGGACTCTTGGTCCATCAGCATTGACACTCACTCAAGGTTAGAATGCTGGTAAGCGCAAAAAATAAACTACACATACTTTTCATTCAATACATAATGTCAAAGACATCGACTACTATGCATATGCTTTTGATTTAGATTTGTGCATTAAATGTAAATGAATGATAATCTTTTAATTTGCTGTTCGGATTTACAGTGGTGTTGATGTTCTGAATGTTTTATGAAGAAAATCGCGTTTGATCTACAGCTGACACTCGTTATCTCGAAGTCGATGGGCCCACTGAAAATACTTCGACATAAGCGGAGTTCGAGATAAACGTCAGTCGAATTTACGGTTTATTTTGGAATGTATTGTACCACCTATAAGGCTTAAAGAATCGTTTTGCTATTGTATTTTATACAATAGATATCGGAGTTTAAAAGGCAACTCGTGCTGAAAATGTAATGTTTACTTCACAACGTAGAAATGATTCTAGAAGTGTCATAAACGTATTCTTTATACTGACACTTTACGAAGAGGCGAATTGAGAACGTCAGGTATTTTTATTCGTTGTGTGCCCCCCCCCCCCCTTTCCGCGTTGATCGCCTCGGCCCTGATATTATACCACTTTGGTTGTCTTATCAATCTGTCATAAAGCCGTTTACCTTCAAGAGTTTTAGATCATTGTGTCATCAAAGTACAACGAAGACATTTGTTGTATGCTATTTATTTTTTTCGTCTGCTAGATTCCAATGTCGTATACATGTCTTCATTCTTCACTTAAATTTATTCGCATGCAATCAAGTTTAATCATCTTCCTCTTAGTGTACGAAATTTTATGTATGGGTTATTCTGTAGATCATCGGTATAATCATTGTTACTCAAATTGCTTTATTTTAGTTACGATAAATCTTGCGAATTTTTTTTATTTGGGGGGGGGGGGGGTTGTTTTGGTATGTTTATTTTTTTTAGCCGTCACTTCTCATAAGAATTTCAACGTAACAAACAATGCAGTTTTAATGAATGAAACATGCCTATTTCATTGTTTCCGCAATTATATTATCTAATTAACTGTTATCCCCCTTAATAAATTTTGATGTCACGGTCGATCAAACAACGGTGAATCAGTCAACCTGGGTTACCAGTACCTATAATTGTTCGTTTACCATGCGATTTCACTATTATTTGGTACGTTAATTGGTTTGTTTATACAGCATTAGGACTTCGACTTAACAAGTATAAAATACATGAAGAAAATGACTTTGGACTTCGAAATTACTTCGAGATAAGCGAAATTTCAATGACAATGACAATGACAATGAAGTTTATTCTCATTGAATGCAAATGACATTACATTGAGAAAATATGGTGTAGAACAGAGATGGTTTATAATACATGCGTTTACAGATGTATGAACAAATGAATCGTGATTATACAATACAATAATTAAGAGGATCATTGTTACTCTCTCCTCAATCACTGAGAGGAATTTACATAATTTGTTTAGTAATATTTCGTCTTTAGTATTAAACAATTTTGTAAATTTATAAGTATTCGGTCTCTGAGTATAAAAAATTGGTAAATATTTTCTTCTTGCGCCTAAAATAATATCTGAATTACAATTAAATAAATAATGGTATTCATCACCAATTTCATTTTTACTACAAATCTGACAATTTCTTTGATTTCGTGGAATATTTTGCCACCTTCATGTCTCTATAGGTAGCTTAAAGTTACATGTTCTAAACTTAGTTAATAAAATTCTATCCTTTGTAGATAAAATATCAAGATAACTCTCGTATTCTAATTCATTTTTGAAAATACGATAATTTAAACCTTTTGGTGTATTAAAAACTTCACCATTCCAAAACTGTTTATATTGATCCATAAGAATCATTTTCACACGAGATCTCAACCAATTTTGATTTACAAAAGATTGATAAATCCATATATAACTTAGTCCACAATCATCAAAAATTTTCTTAACATTCTTCACCCATGGTAAATCATATTTTACAGCAAGCATATATAGTTTACTAGGTAACTTTTCTCTTTTTGGTTGAACAAGATTAGCCCAATACATAATAGTGCGTACTTTAATATCAATACTTAAGGGGTAACGCCCCAGCTCTCCGTAAACCATAAAATTTGGAGATGTTCTTCTAATTTTTAAAATGTACTTACAAAATTTCAAATGTAACCTTTCTAATATATGTATGTTTGAAAATCCCCACACTTCACCTCCGTATGTTACAATAGGTAATAACCGATTTCGAGTTATCCGAAGTCAAATTGGTTAGAATATTAAGGCAATAAGATGGGACCGCCGCTCGACTTCGAGATAAACGGAATTTCGAGATAACCGAGTTTGAGATAACGAGTGTCAGCTGTATTATGGTCGAAATGTTAATTAATCAGGCCATCTTGTGTTATTCTTTCACTTTTTGTTTCCTTTGCCTGTTGATTCTTTTTTTGTTTTATTGTCATGATTGGTGACGTCTTTTATTTGTTTATTATTTGATGGTAGAGTATTCGTTTGTGCCATACGGCTGTTTGTTTGTTGAATCTTTCGAGTATTTATCCGGCAGTGTGGTATTTGTGTAGATACCTTCCTCATCTTGCTCACATAGTATATAATTTAATGTCTATTGGGGGCTAATCGATTTTCTTTTGAATATGATGAATAAACATAATTTTAAACATAAAAGCTATCTTCCTTCTCTAGGACAGTAGCATCGTGTGGAACCCTCGGGGAGGCTCGTACCTCGCATACCATGTGGGACGTTGGAAAGGAGGGGATCTCCAGCTACACTCAGTTGAAGCACCCACAGGAGAACCCTGAAACACCCACTGCAAAAACACAAAGCAGACACGCACAGAATGAGACGGAAATGGTACAATTAACGCCAAATCACATAGAAACATCAAACATAAATGACTACACCTAAACCAACGAGACCACTTGGCAATCGGTGCCATCTGCCACGTCCGTAGCAGACGGTGTGGTTATCCTGGAGTATATGCGCACAACCCTCCCACTGCCCCAATTACCCAGAGGTCTCGAAGAACCTACAATTGTGTTGTAAAACTACCTCCTCACTGTTAGATGACCACACACAAACAAGACCGCAAAACACAGGGCCCAAGCAACACAGATGAATAATTATGTATATGGAAATGAAAATAGGGCGTACGTAATACAATCCGTGCTCTGCCGGCTGTAACGAGCTATTTATGTTATCACACGAGGAGTCCGACAGACATTAAGAGAGGTCAGATGGTCAGAAAGAAACAGAAACCTTTGGTAGGCGTGTCTTGTTGAAAGAACTTCGATGAAATTGTTCATTATTTTATTTCTTAGCTTTAAATTTATGTATCATATGCGTGTCGCTGTCAACTGATTCAGAATTAAGTGCTGAAAATGAATATTAACACAAAATGCAATAGGGTTTTGGTATAAAGATCTGGAAATTTTAAGTTCGGGTTGTTGGCAGTTCAAAGACTTGAATATTCGTCACCGAGTGCTTGAGTGTAATTACCTCATCTTATTTCAACAACATGACTATACTCAAGAATATATATAGATAATTCGGGAATCCGAATGGTCCTACTGGGTTATGTGAGGTACGATCTACCCAGGGCGTTCAGACGATCGGACTGTAGTTTATGCGTCCTAGGAAGAACATGAATTGAAAAAAAGAGAAAATAATTAAATATTTAAAAAAAAAACATTGCCTTTAGTTAAATGCTACCATTATTTGTCAACCTTCATCGCTCACCCTTTAGTTATCTAATATTTAAGTGATACTCGCTAAAGAAAGAATTCGTACAGCGACCTGACTTATCTTCATGATCTATCATTATTAGGATATTGTTTTTTATGTGGAAAATGGCCAATTGCAGATTTAGATGGTACCGTGGGATTAATGGAGTGTTATGTGACCTAAATACACGTAATATTCGTACTTCACTATGGTAAAGAGCTATGTAAACAAACATGGAGTATAACTGCAGTCCAATAAAGATAGCACCAGAACCAACTGACAAGTTATTAACAATTTCATGTTGTCTAATACATCAATAAATTATTCAGAACTAGGTTGACGATGGGATAATTTACTTTTATCAGTGAATGTTTACTAACATGACACTTTCTCGTGTACAAAGACATGAGTCGTGATCTGACCAGGTAATTCACTATGATCAGAGTAAATACGGAGGAATTCTAGGCCAATCAACTAAATCCCAACGAGGTGCAGCTGTCTTCAAGTTTATCGTGAGCGTATCCAGGAGAAGAAGGGAGAAGATCTTCAACCAGACCCTGTATCAGCACCAACAGCAAAACACCAAAACACCCGACGTGAAAACACAAAGACGAGGTAAATGTTCCGAACATGTACTGAAAGTAAGCCTCAGGTACGGGGGGGGGGGTTCTAAACTTATCACCTACCCCTGTGTTTGGTGTTTTGAAGTTGTATTTAGTGCTTGCTACTTTGTTGTGGGTGCCCCAAAGGAGTTCTGTTGAATATATTTAATTTTTTACAGAAAATTCCGTTTAATTAGAAGCGAAATATTGTGAGAAGTTTTGGAAGGGGAATTCTGTCCACTCGGCTCTCGCATGTAAATCATTGATATCATCAGCAGGAAACACTACATCTATATAATCATAGATACATTCTTCTACCGTCAAGGTATCCGTTGCGGAGTTTAGCATTCATACCTCCTGCAGAGAGAATTTGCACAAAAATCTTTTTTTTTTGGTCAGATAATATCTTTCCCCTATCATCTTTGATATTTCTAAATTTGTCAAAAGTAACATCAGTCCGAGATAATTGTTTCTCCCTTTTATTGATTACAAAATTAAGTGATTCATCAAATTACTTAACTTCCTGGTTTCATCTGCTGGTGATGGAATTTCTGGGAGTCTCTTCTTTGTTCTCAAGTGTTTTTTTTTTATTTGAAATGTTTATCCGCATTCATTCTATGTGAATCTAGATTTCTATTGGATCATCTTAACTATGTGTCATCACGTAGGTTGATTATCAGAAACCAAAATATTCGCACGTTTATGTTGGAAACACAAGATTAGAATAGATCATGTTAACACTGTGTGTTTCTGTATGTAAATGTTTTTAATTTGTAAACGTATAACATATATAATAAAAGCTGTTTTTCTTCCTGGGCACCTGGTCTCACTCACAAATCAGGAGTTCGCTTCTTTTCATGTGGTGGAGGTTTTTGATTGTTTGCTTTGGTTCCTGTTTTATCCTGATTTTGTTTGCCTTCGGTTTATGATTTTCTGAATTATCGATTTTGTGCTGTATATAGGGATATGGTCAATATCCATATTAGTCGTTTATTGTTTCTTAATTATTACTAATTGCCAAAGTTTTGAAATAAAATTGAGTATTTCTTTAGCAAATGAAATAAATACCAAGAGCTAAAATGGTTGATGTGTTTGCCTAATAGATAATGATATTTATTGAGCTCTTTAAGTTGCACAAATTTTCATAAGTGTTTTTCTAAATCTTATTCATATTACTCACCATTCAAATGTCAATGTTTTCAATACCTAGCACACACTTAATTTTTCAGCGATGCCACAAACCTATCATTTTTATCAGTTTTATTTTTTTCATTTACCTGCTTTCTTACATTGAAGAAAGGAGGGGATATCCATCAACACTCCTTGAGTGTAGTTTTATCTCGCTATTTTCCTTTGTCATTTTCCTTTACGTTGCGATTAGATTTTGATCCCATCTTTTCTTTCATTTCAATAAAGACGTAAGTAAAATGTTCTGTTTCGATTTGGATAATACAGATTTTGCATACCGATCTTTAGATGTCACTTCCAAACAAAATTTTCATCAAAATGTAGTTCTTCTATGTACCGTTAATATCAATATAAGATTGATAAAGCTATCGGTTCGGTCAATCTGGGAGCGGTCGTCACAAACGTATGATGAATTTAAATGGAAACCAATATCTGTACGGCAAATATTTTGTTATATCTATTTACACAGTTTTTGTGCACTTAGTCTTGGTGGTCATGTAGCATCATATCCCATCCATCCTGCTACGTCTTTCGGTACATTTTGGACATATCTTTCACACTATTTGATCATATTACATTGTATAGATTGAGGGTCACTGACGAGGGTTCAGTACCCAAAACGTGCATGTCTGGTCCATGCTGTAAATTCATCTGTTCTTAAATGATGCTATTGAATTTGAAGACGTTAAACTTCCTTCTTATGCTGCTTCTGATGGGAGGGTGGTTTGTCTCTGTGACTGTTACAACTTATAATATTCGGAGACTTCTACATGTTAGTACTAAATTGAGGCTTTGGCATGTGTAATCCGGATAAAACATTTTTGTTGTGTTTGTCTCCCTGTTTTTTTCTTCAAATTTGTCCCTCATTTCTATGATTGCTTTGTTTGGTATAAGTGCTTGTTTGTCCTCTTGGTGAGAAGGCTCTTTTTCTCGCATTATCTCCGGTTGTTTGTTAGAATGCTCTTCTTAGCGTGTTGTACTAATGTATGGAGCTGTGGCTACCGCAACATGGTCTTATTGAAGTTAATATTAATGATATTCAGTGCATATATTATATAAAAAATATTTAAATTATTGAAGTGAATTGATTATCTTACATCTGTCTTCATCCTTTTATATGGTACATACGTTGAAACTAGGTCAGTAGATGTTGAATTTCGAATGATTTCCTGCTGAATCTGGTCTTAAATGATGCTATAGAATTTGAAGACGTTTAACATTTGTACTACTTGGTGAGTGTCACTGCTGGTAGACCAGGAGTCCCCGAGGGCACAAGTTGCCAAGTTCGATCAACTTCGGTTGATCATCTGTCTCTTCAATGCATTTCAAATTTTCTGTTACAAAATTTCTTGAAATTTCTAAACGTGGGTCCTGTAGCATCATATCCCATCCATTCTGCTACGTTTTTCGATACATGTTTGGACATAATAATTTTCACACTTTTTGGCCATATTACATTGTTTAGACTGAGGATCAATGACGAGGGTTTAGTACCCGAAACGTGCATGTCTGGTCCATGCTGAAAATTTATCTGGTCTTAAATGATGCTATAGAATTTGAAGACGTTTAACATTTGGATAGGGACATTTAAGACGTTATCTCCCCTACTTTGAAAAATAGATTTTGTTTCATAAAGGTACAGAATAAACTCAGAAGTCAATTTAAATTATTCAACTTTTCAAAGCCAATTGATAAAAACTTAAATTTCACCATGCCATAAGTTCAGATTTCAGACTAAATGATAGGGTCAACTTATTACCATTTGTTATACATAAACTAGTAGTACCTCAAGTTTAAAAAGTTGTGTGTATGCAATGTCTTATGCAGTCTTGAAAGTTCTTCGGAAAATCGTTCTTTCTCTTTATGATATTTCTTTAAATAATCAGTTCTCGATAGCATCTCGATTAGATTCAAATGGTAAAAATCCTCTTAATATGGTCAAAATATTAGTCATAAAAATATCTCTTGGAATGTTGACGAAGATAAAATTTATCAAATTCGTATAGGGTGATTGAAAGTATGACAAGGCGAAACGACTGATTTACAGCGGAATATCCTCGTTGGCGAGATAGTGTCAATACGAGTTAGTGCGCAGCAAGTTTTATGTATGGGATTGCAGGGTCTGTTTAAAAGGGGTTAAACAGCAAATGTACACACATTTACAATACACCAAATTCCTTATTGATTTATTTAAAACCTCGATAGGCGGGGTTTAGAGCTAACATCTTAACTTATAAACAAAACGATTCCAAGATTACGAAAATTTGAAACCTAATCTACAGAGGTGCACTTGCATTTTTATATAGCTTAATTTTTTTATAGTAAAAGTTTGAGAATGAGATTTTTAGGCACCGTATTTTTTCTCATTGTGTCGCTGATTAAAGGTGCTCAGGGGCATGGGAGACTAATCGAACCTCCCGCCAGAAGCACTATGTGGAGATACGGGTTTAATACTCCCCAGAATTACAACGATAATCAACTTTATTGTGGCGGGTTTTCGGTAAGGATATTTAATTTTCGTAATATTTCACATCAGGGAGAAATTTTGATTTTTAAAATTTTGAACACTAGAGGGCCTCGTTACTGAAAATAATTTATAAACAATCCTAAAGGTTTTCTGTTATTTGAGCATTTTATTATGATTTTTTATTTAAAAACTCTTTTGTATATCATTGTGTAACTCATTTTAATGTTTAGTGTCAATAATTACTCGCTCCAAATTGTCTTAAGTACCCAAAACGTGCTTTTTTGGTCCATGTTGCAAATTTATTTTTCTTAAATGATGCTATGAGTTTGAAGACGTTTAACATTTGTACAACTTGGTGAGTGTCACTGCTGATGGACCAGGAGTCCTTCAGTTCAGCTTCAAACTCATTCAAAAATTGCTCTTCACAAAAAAGTCTGAAAAATGGGTTCTGTAGCATCAAATCCAACCGACCTTACTACGTCTTTCGGTATTTTTTTTGTACATAACTTTCATAGAATTTGTCCATATTTCATCGTTTAGATTGAGGATCAAGGGTTAAGATCGTCTGATCCATGATGCAAAGAACCTCGCACGAATTGACGGGAAATCCGCCCAGATAATAAAATCTCATCCAGGGTTACTTAAACTATATAAGATATATATTTATGGATAGAAAAACTTATAATCTATAATATTTACTCAAATTTTTATCATTTACATCACCTACTTGGCATTTATTCGAATTCGAAGCAACGCGGGGTCCACCATTTAGAGTCCGTGGTATTACGTTATAAAATTCAAAAAGATGAGATGAAATTGAGAAAATCGTTTCACTCTGAGTTATATTAAGTTATCATACATTTAATGATTTAATAAACGGTAGAATTATTGTCCTCCTTCAAAAACTAGACTAAGTATTTCTTTTCCATATTCAGAACTACATTTTTGGTTCATCAATATACTCCCAATAGTTCACAATGGATGAATTCGCTTAGTGCTTTTACATTACGAAAAGATACATGTAAGCGAAAAACTATCGAAAAAAGAGATTTTTTGTGGTTATTGGTAAAAACAAATAATAGAGTGTTTGATAAATAGAGGAAAATAAAATATAATCGAGAACAGTCTTCTTTGTTGGAAGTGTTTGAATGAATATCTCAAAAGAAAAAAAATGTAGTCGCAAAATGATTACTTCTCACCCAATCATAAAATGATATTATGAAAATAATTAATTAATTAACAAATTAGATATATTTGCAAAGTATCATTACTCTAAACCCATCGAAAGAATATAATATAAATATATATATGATTACTCAAGATTTTGAGCCTTCTCAACCCCCCCCCTTTTTTTATATTTCGATTGCCTTGAAGACATCGTTCCCCACCTTGCTACAGGATCTTACTCGCAATGCTGGAAGATCTTGTCAAACTAAAGTTTCTATTTAAAGGAAATCCTGTAGCAAGGTGGGGAACAATACTCTAAAAAACTTTTTCCAGTTTCCACAGGCTTTAGTGTTAAAATTGACTGTTTTAACCCAAATTATTCACAAAATATAGATCGCATGTTTGAAATACTACTATTTTCATAAAATTCAGCAAAGATCTTACCGAATTCAGAGTTTTAATCTCTTTTAATGAGATTTTTTTTCGGTCCCAACTAGGCGAAATTCAATACTTATCGTTCGAGCTCCTTTATCTGTTCTTAAATGATGCTATGAATTTGAAGACGTGTAACATTATTTGAATAAAATATGAATAAAAAGTGCCCAGGAAGAGCGAACATCTTCTGATTGCATGCAACTCCTGTCCCTTCTACTCGGTATAAATGTAACAATCGGTACATGTAACTCCCAGAAAGGAATACAAACGTATAAATTGGTATGTCATGGCACAAAAGGTCTATAATATCATTTATGACTCTGGACAAGGGGACCTTAAAGTTTGCTACAATTTCCCCAAATCGACCATAGAACTTCTTCAGTGACGATGTTCGTCGTTCACAAATGTATCCGTGGCCGAGAAGCTTAACTTCCTCTAAGAACAAAATCTGAGTACATGTCTGCCCGAGTATAATCAGCCCAATAAGTAAAATATCTCCCTCAGGGCTACTTAATCAATTTTAAGATAGACATAGCTAATTAAGAGATATGAAGGTGCTTAATAAATTAAGGAAAAATATAAAACGTAAACAGTGTTTTTTGTCGGAAGTGTTAATTCTGAAATAAAAAGAACTATAGTCGAAAGGTATAAAAAAAGAAAAAAGAATTCGGCCACAAATGAGATATATAAATTGTGCGCTAACAATTCGTTTGAGCTCCTTTCGAATGAATGGATATTTCTATTATTTCTATCGGTAAAGATACGTGAAATCCAGTTAAAGAGATATTTTTACTAATTGTTTTAATGTTTTAAATATTTTTATTAAAACAAATCTGAATATATTTACTATCTTAGTATTTGAATACATGTATTTATTACACGGTAATTTCCAAATCGAACTTTTAGCTTTATCAAATCATTCAATTAATTTATAAAACCCACGAAAATGCTTGTAATATTATGGTTGTTTTGATTATTATCTGACGTACTCCATGACCCTACGCTCCTTATATTTCTGGATATCATTTCAAAATTGATTTCGAGCTGATATCAGTATTTGAAACATTTACTCGACACATGACTGCCAGTCGCTATCTGAAAGTAATCTATGAGTATCTGTATAAATACTCAAAATAATACTACGCCTACTAAGCATAATGTTAACAAATAAAGCAAATCCGTTATGAATACTTCGGATTAATAAACAAATAGAAATTAGATATAAAGACTTCCGCATTTTGGTAAGAAAGGCATATTCAACAAACACAAACAAAGCCCTTCCTCTAGATTGAAAAAAAATAGAAACACCAAGGCTGTATGATTTTATTTAATTTGATTCTCTCGTAAATAGTTTTGTGAATGCAAGTATTATTTCAGACACAAAATTACTTGACCTTTATACAGGATTTCTCAATCATGCAACCAAAAGAAAGAAAAAAAACCGACCAAAAATTAATAAAGAAATAAATAAAGAATTCGAAATTTTGACACTTTATTTAACAATACCATACTCTGAATTGAAAGAAAGAGTCACAAATTTTCTAAGCAATGCGTTTACAAGCAAGAACGGCAATCGAAAATATAAATCCGATTCAAAAAATTAGTACGCTGAAAAAGATATTTTTCAGATGTTAAACTTCCGGTTTCGGTGGTGTTCGGAGGAAAATCTTCCAACAAATTGTCGGAATTCCAATGGGAACCAATTGTGCCCCACTCCTTGCCGACATTTTTCTTTACGCGTATGAAGCTGAATTCATTCAATCTATGGTCTTTGAAAAGATACTAAGCTTCTGACTTTAATGAGTTAAAGAAGATCCTGACAATAATCTCAACAGCACTCACAATAGAGCACCAAATTGAGCATCGACGGACCCCTAACAAGCTAGAGGTGGGACCAGGTGACCGGGAGGAGTAAGAATCTCCTGTTGGCTTCACCTTCAGATAACTTCACCTACAGATAAATAGACGATGTGCTGTCCATCAATAATCCATAAATTACTCTTGGATTACCTATTTCGCAGAATCTATATTTCGGAGATTGACGTCAAATTCAGCATCCTATTTGGACATAATGTTAACGTTGTCCTGTCCTATTCTGATGATCACATGAACACCTCACTCTATGACAAACATGACGACTTTAATTTCAGCATCACACACTTTACCTTTCTGAGTAGCAACATCCCGTCATCGCCTGCTTATGGCGTGTTAACGTTCATATCTCAATTGATACGTAATGCCAGAGCAAGTATCAAATACAAAGATTTTGTGTTGAGAGCTAGGCGTTTTTCAGAAAAGCTCTCAATCAGTAAGGAAGTTCTACGGTCGATACGGGGAACTCGACATACACTATAATGTCCCATTGTCCAGAATGGTGGATGATATTCTATCTTAGACCATTTGAACCATCCAACCACAAAATATGCTTATATCGTCCGAAACAGAAGTACCGGCTGTGACAATTCTACCGAATTGAAGCGACAGGTGTTGCAGGAGATGCTGACTCTTCCTGGGCACATGGTCTCACTCATATTAGGAGTTAGCTTCTTTTCTTGTGGTGGAGGCTTTGGTTTGTTTGCTTTGGATCCTGTTTTATCCTGATTTTGTATGCCTTCGGGTTATGATTTTCTGAGCTATCGATTTTGTACTATGTATAGGGATATGGTCATTATCCAGATCAGTCATTTGTATGCCTTTGATTTTCTGAATTATCAATTTTGTACTGTGTATTGGAATTGTACATATTTGTCATTTTATAACGTGTGAATTAAATCATTCATCCATTTTATGAATGACTTAATTCGACTTTAAATTTACTCAATTAGATCTTAAAAAACTGACCCAAAAATTTCCGTAAAACAATGTAAACTAATTAACATTAAATAATAATGTATGGAGATATGGTCATTGTTCATATTTGTTATTCGATTCAATTGCTTAAATTTTCTTAGTTTAAGGGCCATAACTCTGCTAAAGATAGGTCAATTGCTTCCACACTTGACTTGGATCTGTAAATATTTATTACAAAAGTTTCAATTCAATAGCTGCAAAGTCTGCGAAAAAGAGTCCGGAAAACTGTAAAGTTGTTGAAAATTTCTATGTTCAAGAACAAAAGCTCTGCTAAAAAAGGTCAATTTTACAGAAACTAGAACTTCATCTGTAATTAATTATTATAAAGGTTATATATCAATTTTCAATTCAATAGCCACAAAGGCTGCGAAATCAAAAAAAAAAAAAAGATCCGGAAGACTTTAAAATTCCCACAGTTCCGCAACCTGCTTGTTTGACAAAAAGTGCATAGGATTGGATGTAGGATGTAGGATAGAAAGCGGATATAATAAAATCCTTCTTCATGACAAATATGGATAATGACCATATCCTTGTATACAGCACGAAATCGATAATTCAGAAAATCAGAAACCGAAGGCATCCTATCCTGTCTAATCCAATCCTATCCTATTTCATCCTATCCTTACCACTTCAGTCAAATCTATCCATCTCTAGCAAATTCTATCCTATCCTATATATATATATCTAATTCTATCCTATTCTATCCTATCAACCTCAATCCTATCCTATCCTATACTAACGACTTCTGTCTACAATCTACTGTCTAATCCCTTTTTTTCAATTCTAAAGATATTAACAAACAAACATGCTTATTTGATTGAATTTTGAAGTTTTACACTTGACTTAATTGGTAATAATTATTAAAAAAATAGCAATCCAAGGAATGCTTGTGTCGCCTGCGAAGCGGCCTATTCTAGAAGGTTTAAAATTACTGGTATCACTATAAAAGTCTTGTCAAATGAAATTCATATGTGAAATATCAGACCTCTTATTTACCAACTGAAAGATACGATCAATCTCAAATTTTCAGAAAATAGTGTCAATCAACTAGGTCAAGGTCACTACCTAAACACTTTGGTAACAAAACAAAGGTCACATCATAAGAAATATATGTGTGAAGTATTAAAGCCTTATATCACTTAGCAATCAAATATAGGCAATCCTTAGAAAAAAGGTCAAACATGTAGGTCAAGGTCACTAGGTAAAAAATTATAGTATGTTTAGAAAAGTCTTGTCACATAGAAAAGTCTTGTCACAAAGAATACACATGTGAAATATCAAAGACCTATCACTAAGCTATCAAAAGATATAGCGAATCCCAACTTTTTTGAAAAATAGGTCAAATATCTATGTCAAGGTCACAAGGTCAAAAATCATGGTATGTCTTGATCTTGTTATAAGGAATACACAAGTGAAATTTCAAAGCTTTATCCCTTACCAATCAAAAGATATATACAATCTTAATTTTTTGTGAAAGTAGGTCAAATATATAGGTCAAGGTCACTAGGTCAAAATTATGGTATGTGTAGAAAGGTCTTGTTACAACCAATACGCATGTGAAATATCAAAGCCCTATCACTCACCATTGAAAAGATATAGCAGATTCTAACTTTTTTTGAAAAGTAGGTCAAATATCTAGGTCAAGGTCACAAGGTCAAAAATTATGGTATGTTTACAAAGGTCTTGTCACAAGGAATACATGTGTGAAATATCAAAGCCCTATCCCTTACCAATCAAAAGATATAAGCAAACTTATTATTTTTGAAAAGTAGGTCAAATATGTAGGTCAAGGTCACTAGGTCAAAAATTATGGTATTTGTAGAAAGGTCTTGTCACAAGGAATACACATGTGACAGACAGACGGACTGACGGACGGACGGACGGACAGACGGACAGACGGACAACGGACAAAGTGATCCCTAAGTGTCGCTATGCTTCGCAGGCGACACAAAAAACCATTACTGAATTAAAACAAAACCAATCCCTAGGAGATGTGTTGTGATATTTTTGTTTCGTTCACTGCAAGTGTGAAAATGTTATTCATTTAATCTTCATGTGTAAACGGGACTGATGTATGATCACTCTAAATTCTAATTTATCTTTATTTCTTGGCCGCGTCACCCTGCTTATTACACTCTCATGTTTTTTTAAACCTGTTTAACTGCGGTTGCAAAAAGAACGATATAAAATCTAAATAAAATAATTATTACTGATAATGGACTACTAATACATGGATTTCTATAAGGTCATTTAGCTTTAATCACAATTTCGCTGAAGGTTGATAGGAGTGAATAGAGGTGCTAGGATGTTTATCTCCTGTAATTTCGACGATTTTGAAAGGAATGACAAGTTTTGAAATAAAAATATGATGTCAAATTTATAAAAGGCCAAAACAAAGCTTCTATCAAGAGACAGAGCTAGACAACAGAACTAATTATTACACTTTAAACATTCAATCACGGGAGCCGAATTAAACTACTCCTCACTGCAAAAGAAGATAAGTGTTCATAATAATAATATGACAGTTTCCTACCTCTTTACTTTCTTGAAGAAGATTTCAAACCAATTTTTAAATCGTCTTTCAATGTTATTTTTAGCTGTGTTATTGGTTTCATCTGTTTGTCCGGTTTATTTTGTTGTCGTGAGCAACGTCTGTTTTACTTTTTAAAAGTCTTTTGATTATGATTTCTGGAATCTGATTTCGGCTCTTGTAACCACACCTTCTGTTATTTCCGTGGCAGATGGCCGTCCTCAGTCGGCACCGGTTGCCCATTTATCTCGTTGGTTTATGCGTAGTCCTTTGTGTTTGATGTTTCTGTGTTGTGCGCTGACGTTCCTTGTCCCTTTTGCATCTCTTTCTGTGCTTGTCTGCTCTGTGTTTTTGTATTGGGTGTTTTGGCGTTTTGCTGTGGGTGCTACAACCTGGTGTTGTTGGAGATCCCCTCCTTTGTTGTGTTTGACTTTCATTCACGGATTGGTATCTAGTTGTAAGTGATGTTAGTACATGTGCCAACTTATGATCTACATTTCTATAAATTTAAATATCTGACAAATCGTTTTATCTATCTGACAAGTCATCTTAAATATCTGATAAATCTGTAATATTTGACAAGTCTACTGAAATAACTGACAAGTCGACTCAGTTATCTCACAAGTCGAATTAAGTATCTCAGAAGTCGTCGTTATTATTTAAGAACTGATAAATGTGCAGCATGGACTAGACATGCACGTTTCGGGTACTTAACCCTTGTCAGTAATCCTCAACCTAAACAATATAATATGGCCAAAGAGTGTGAAAATTATCATGTCTTAAAATGTACCGAAAAACATAGCAGAATGGGTGGGATGTGATGCTACAGGACCCACGTTTCAAAAATTTCAAGATTTTTTTGGCAACAGAAATTTTCGAATGCGTTGAGACAGACAATACTGTATCTAAACTTGACGTTATCTTACACATCTTCGCGCAGGAATTATGGTTTCCTACACTGTTATAAGCTTTACATGTAAATTTACCAATCATGCTTATATGTTTGTATTTTAGTTTATTCAAGTGTTTTGAGGAGATTCAAAGTTAATACAAAACCACTTCTAGGCTGCAGCAAATGGATGTATTTACCTATACACTTATATTAATCATACCTTTATCCAAGCACCTATTTTCCTTTCCCATTCCATGGTTGTCAAGTTGTAGTCCTTTCTTTTTCATTATATGCCTCAGTTACACAGTAATATTGCACGAAATGAGCTATGTATTCAAATGCATCCTAGACGCGAAAGCGAATACAGAAATGGTGACAGTCCTATAGAACTTTGATATTTACTTTTACCTCATCTATAAATTTCCATTAAAGAAATTGTTGAAAAGGAAGTGATGAAAAAATATTTGTGTGGTGTAATAAGGGTAATATTTTCACCATTGCATATCTCTGTCATCTACATGTCAGATCATTATGTTCATATTCTAATGATTAAGTCCACTTCTTCTAAGACAATATGTAAAAATGGATAAATCGACTTAAAATACTCCTGATTATTCATTATAGGTAATCTTTTTGGTCATTTATCACTTACTATTTAGGTATATAAATCTTCTAAAATATTTAATTTTAATTCTTAAAAGACGACGAATTTATACTATAAGTCGAAAACGTTTCCATGGCATCTTAGCCACATCAGTCACTTTAATTTCATTTGTTTAGATTTGTGTATCAGAAAAAAAAACCCTTCTGATGTTCCTTCCCTAATTATTATTTTTTTCAAAAGACATTTGATCTACAAGAAATAATTAATGAATGCTGTGTTTTTCTGCTTTCCTATGTTTTAGCTTGATAAAATAGAATTAAATATTTAACCACAACACTCACTCTCATATCGGGAGTTCGCTTCTTTTCATATGGTGGAGATTTTTGTTTGTTTGCTTTGGTTCTTGTTTTATCCTGATTTTGTATGCCTTCGGTTTCCGAGTTTCTGAATTATCGATTTTGTGCTGTAGTCAGGGATATGGTCATAACCCATATTTGTCATACATTTTTTTTGTACATGTATATCTGAACACATAAAATGCGTATGATTATAATTGCAGACCCAATGGGGCAAAAATGGCGGCAAGTGCGGAATATGTGGTGATGACTATAGTGGACCAAGAGAACATGAAGCTGGCGGGAAATACGCCACAGGAACAATAAGTCGTAACTATACAATGGGAGAATCTATCAGAGTGCGAGTTGATGTCACAGCCAATCATAAAGGCTGGTTCGAATTTCGAATTTGTCCGAATAATGACGTTGCTACAGCTCCGAACCTGAGTTGCTTTGATCAATATCTTCTGGAGGATTCCGATGGAACAACAAGGTATGATTTTTTTCAATTCAATTTTTGTATTTGAATTTTCAAAAATCAAGAACAATTTGAGCGGCGATATCAATAGGAATTCGTTTTTTTTCAATACATAGTTGCTTTCAATTTATGCAGGTATGACGTGAAGTAATTGTGACGCCATCAAATTATATGAAAAGGAGCATAAAAATCAGGGGAAATGGCTACATACATGACGTTTCAACAATCAATGACATCACAATGGTTTTACTATTGATATCTGCATAAATGGGATGTAGTTCTGTATTTCAAAAAGAACGAATAAGATGATGCGATGCAAAAGCTCATGAAACGCATTCAAGTAACATTGTAACACGTACATTTAATACTCATTGAATAATTCCAGATTTCATATAGATTTTGAGGTCGGCATTAAAGAATTCACACTGATCCTTCCAGCTAGTCTTACTTGTACACAGTGCATTGTTCAGTGGAAATATAACACAGGTTAGTACATATAACTGCTCTCGTCATGAGGTCATGATTGAATGCAAAGAGAAAATAGTAAAACGACACAAATGTAAATGAAGTAGGAAAAATAAAACCAGTGTTTGTGAAACACGAATGCCCCCGTTGGCATCTTTGTCAGTAAAACAGATGAAAAATAGTTTCACATTTGAGGTCAAGGTCACAAGGTCAAATTTAGTATTCATGGAAAAATATTGCCACATATTCATATGTGAAATATTAACGCCCTATCACTTACCAACGCTGCAATGGGGTTTTGTTGGAGATCTCCTCCCTTCTTTTATCATTCAAAAGTTATGGCTATTGTTTAAATTCTCGAAAAATTAGGTCAAACTCCAAGGTCAATGTCACAAGGTAAAAAATGTTGGTACCCATAGAAAGGTCTTGTCACAAGAATACACACGTGAAATATGAAAGCCCTATCACTTACCATTCAAAAGTTATGCCCAAGGTTAAAGTTTTTCAAAAGTAGGTCAAACTCCAAGGTCGAGGTCACAAGGTAAAAAATGTTGGTACCCATAGAAAGGTCTTGTCACAAGAAATGCACATGTGAAATATGAAAGCCCTATCACTAACCATCCAAAAGTTATGTCCAAGGTTTAAGTTTTTCAAAAGTAGGTCAAAGTCCAAGGTCAAGGTCACAAGGTCATAAAATTTGGTACCCATGGAAAGGTCTTGTCACAAGGAATACACATGTGAAATATGAAAGCCCTGTAGCTTACCATTCAAAAGTTATGGCCAAGGTTAAAGTTTTTGCAGACAAACAGACAAACAGACAGATCAAAAACAATATGCCCCGAATCTTCGATTACGGGGGCGTAAAAAAGAAATCAATTTTATGATTCGCAATAAAACGAAGTAAATAAATATTAGATATGAAGCGTCGTTCCTGTAAGTTACAGAAAGGAAATGATCTTAAGAGCCAATCCGGCATAAAACCATGCAAAATCGTAAAAATCGTCCAAAAGGGTGGTCAAAGTTTTACATTTTTATGTATATTTCTGTATTCTAAGATGAAAAACATTCGAGAAAAAAATTATTTTAAAATTCATATATGTCCCGTTTTATAGTAATGGGCCAATTTTGTTTGTATGGCATAACGCCATTAACAGGGCTCAAAAACAACACTAAAATAGCCCTATTTTCATCGTTGAATAAGATTTGATTTTGATATGCAGTAATTCTTTTCATGATAAAATCAGATACTTACTCAATTCGTCTTCATTATAGTACTCGCAAAGTTAAGATATACGAATTTACTTGCCACCAGGGGGCGCTCTAATACGACTTATATTGGGATTTGACAAAAGCGTCCCTATTTCGAACATGAATAACATCTATAAGAGAGAAAATTTTCCCACAAAATTTCAGTATAATAAAGTAAACGTATCATACTTTAATATATAAAAAAACTGTGGCTGCCGAATGTATCTAAGATATGCAAATTTTATCAAGAATATTCATTATTTTGCGGAATATGATTAAAAGATTTAATGGAAAAATGTTCAAAAGATAAGCATCTTTGATCATAAATCTAGAAAAAAAAATTAAAATATTAACAAAATATGTTCTAAAAATGATGGAAATCGTTTCAGATCTTTTTCAATTTCCCTTATATAAGCCCCATCATTAATCTAGACGATTTTCGAGATAGCCCGGAACGACGCCACCGAGTCAGTCTGGACTTTTAGTGATGACGTCACGTGGTTAGGTTCCCTGGTAGCATGTAAACAATGACGATAAAATAAGAACTTGACACGGATAAACTATCGCATTAGATTATCACATTGATAGAGTTTTGCTCAAGATTGCATAGCAAATCTCGTTCCCTCGTTTCTAGATGTGATTAGATGTACCCATCCCAAATCTTTTGAAATAATCTTCACAGATGTAAAAGAACGAGTCTCTAAAATAGTCGGTGCTACTACCAGTAAGTACTGGTTACAGCGTCGAACCAATTACGGAAAGGTTCCTGGTTCGAGTCTCCCTGGAGCAGGGGCACTTAATCTCACTTCTATTGAATTTGAAGACGTTTAACTTCTGAAAGCTCATCATAAAAGAATCACTATGCCACTGCTAGTTTCGTGTCATCAGATTTGTTACATGTAGATCTATTGTCCTGTAGACAACGGGTCGTTCGATGTACTCTTCTATGATCTCTCATTCTCTGTTATATGAACAAATTGTCCTGTCTGTGTATTGTTGACATGACTGTGGTATTTTCTTTAAAAAATGTTGAAAATCGGAAAGAAAAAGTTTTCTTTACAGTCTACTCGCTGCTCTTTTCATCGATTTTCCAAATTCATTGTTTCATAGGAAATTGTGTTTAAAAAGTTCTTTCCTTTTGAAAACGATCTGTTGAATTGATAAAATGAACGTGTTTTTTTTTCTTAAAATGTTAGGTTGATCTTTCCTATAAACATAACAATTTATTCGTATTTCAGAGAAAAAATAGACAGGTTGCACGAATTATCCTCACTTAAAGTAAATCAATGAATTAACTATATATCCAGTCCTTATTTTTTTTTCGAGAAAACCTCGATCATTCTGTTATTTTCGTGCATAAAACAAGAAAAAAAAATTGTTTGATATGACTGTCTCTTTCTTGATTTCAACTCAACGTCAAATAGCGCTTTCAACCAAATCGGTCATCTATGGTTATGATGAGAAAAGTCTTTGTTTATTCAAGGTCAAAATAATTTGGGGCAAATTTCAGGGGCCCTGACAACCTCTCCGTCATATTTCTTAACCTCCACCTGCCCCCGGCCCCCCTCCCACGTTAAAAAAGAAAATCGTACTAGAAAAAGCACTCTTTTCCCCAGAACCCCCCCCCCCCCATCGCTCTAAATCCTTGCGTTTGTATACGCTGTTTTGCTCCGTATTCATCCGCTCCGGTCCGTATGCGCGTAAATTATGAGAGTAATCACGTTCTTTTATAAAATCTCAATTCTTTCATAAAAGTTTATCTCCTTCATATCCTTAATTCAAGGTATTTCTCCTTCGAAGTATTGATATTATCTTGTACTAAAGCAGAGCGGTCTTCGTTCTATAAAAAAGTACTTTTATTGGAATGAAAAAAAAAGAGTTCATGGTACTCCATCTTTAAAAAAAAAAACAAAAAAAAAACCAACATTGAAAAACAAAACAAAACACGAAACGAAACGAAAAAAAAGAAAAAAAACCGACACCCTCCCCTCCGAAAAAAAAAAACCAAACAAATACAAAATTATACAGAAAAGAAAGAGAAAAACTCCTGGGCTAACCTAAGGGCGTAGATCTACATGTATACATTATACGCCTTTCAAACATCAAAGAGATATATAATTTCATTTTATATATATAACTTCTTTTCTGCAAAAGCGTAATTCTGACATTGTTAGTTCGTGTACTGAATATGAAAAGAAACGAAGAAATGATGTGAAGAAACAAAATACGGAATGATACGGAGAAGCGAAAAAGAGATAATTTCTTCGCTTCTTCGCATCATTTCCTCACTTCAATTTTAAAGGGACGGTGTCCCTGAAAATTAATTAATTTTACAATATTTTGGAATGCAAAATTTTTCTTTTCAAATGAAAATATACATTCTCATTTGTATAAATTCAAATTTTCAGGCGAATCTAACGCATACATTCGCAGTTATAAACCTTTAAAAACGTGATTTTGAATTTGGGGTGCGCAGCTCTAATAAATTTCACTGGCGCCACCTACAATGTATTGAGTTTTTACAATAGAAGTATACGGAGATTTATTTATTAAAGAATCGACAATATTAGGGTCGTTACTGCATATTTTCAAATAAAACTTTTTATGGCTCCTTTTTTCCTCTTTCTAGACCCTTTGGAATATATTTTACGTTTTCGATAAAATTTATTTTTATTCCCACTATCGATTGCACAATTTTGAACAAAGAGTTTGACCTTGATCTGCGTGTGAAAAGACATGATCAAATCAGCTGTGGTCACAACTCGCCGCACATGTATGCGTATTTCTACGTGTGCAATGATTGAATCTTTGGGATTCCGTATTTTTCGTTCGCATTTTTACACCGCAAAAATTCACTTTGATGCAAATTTTAACTGTCTATATCTCAATACGTAATTATTTGGCATTGGTGGATTTTTGAGATATTTATAAGATCAAAGCAAAGAGTTAAAAGATGAAATTTGAAAAAAATCAAACTTCTCTTACAAAAGATATTGGTGCGTGAAAAACGTATAAAACGTCATTTTCTCGTTAAGCTGATTTTTAATGCATATTTTAACTGTCTACATCTCGATACGTAATTATTTGGCATCGGTAGATTTTTGATATATTTAAAAGATTAAAGCAAAGAGTTGAAAGATGAAATTTGAAAAAAAAATCAAATTTCTCTTACAGAAGATATTGGTGCGTGAAAAACGTCTAAAACGTCGTTTTTTCGTTAAGCTGATCTTTAATGCATATTTTAACTGTCTACATCTCGATACGTAATTATTTGGCATCGATGGATTTTTGATATATTTATAAGATTAAAGCAAAGAGTTAAAAGATGAAATTTGATAAAAATCAAACTTCTCTTACAGAAGATATTGGTGCGTGAAAAACGTCTAAAACGTCGTTTTTTCGTTAAGCTGATCTTTTATACATATTTTAACTGTCTACATCTCAATACGTAATCATTTGGCAGCGGTGGATTTTTGATATATTTATAAGATTAAAGCAAAGAGTTAAAAGATGAAATTTGATAAAAATCAAACTTCTCTTACAGAAGATATTGGTGCGTGAAAAACGTATAAAACGTCGTTTTCTCACTTAGCCGACTTTTGCCTCTTTTCAAGTTACGTTGTGGCTGTCTTTGGGAAATTTTTTTTTCATACATAATATTATCCTAAGATAGAATAAAATGTTATATTTCAATATATCAATAACAATATTTACTCCAATTCAATTTATACTTAAAATTTTAGAGAAGTACATCAGCGAAAATAGGGATATTTCTACGTCCTTTTTGTAAATTTGGCGGGAAAAATGATGGGGTGGTATATCTCTGTAACCATGGATATTTGAACAAAAATATTTGACAGAATTATTCCTAGTCATGTATCTATTAAAATAACTTAAAATCATTAAATTTGGTTACTAGGTCATTTGGACCAATTTGCATGGTTTTATGCCGGATTGGCTCTTAAGCAAGACTCGGTTACAGCACCAATAGAAAAGCCCCGAGACACCCCTTTTTTAAAACACAGAGTAGACGAAAACAGCAAGAGACTCCGAAGGTACAAGGAACACCAAAACACTAAACTCAAAAGACCACAAACATAGGGTATATAAGTTTGGTATTATTGCTCAAGGGTTAGATATCATTTTTGTGAGGAAGCTAGACTATGTATAGAAAATGTACGATGGTTTCCAGTGGAAGCGAAATTTTAGATCCGAAATGATAAAAAGGGATTAGTTACAATAATTCGTCAAAACACTTGAAGCATAGAGCAGTATCTTGAACAACTTTTATCTTTTGAATACATTTCAAGATTTACAGAATTAATAATATATCAAAGTATAAAATTTGTTCAGGAACGGGCTGATTGTTGATTTAAAAAAAATTCATATAAAGATAAACTCATGAAAAGACGTTTTTACAAAACTTTATAAAATTGCCCATTTTTGAGAAACGATAAAAGATATCTGAATATACCTTCTCAAATTTTACATGGAAATAGCCCAAAAGGCGGCTACTTCACTAGTCTAGTTTAACCATACATAAATTCATTAAGTAAAAATGAATAACTTTTAGCTAGTCACTGCCGGTTAAGTTGGCCGCGTTTATCGCTATTGCCCATGACAAGCATAAGCATTTTTATGAAAAATTACGAGTACGGATCCCCCTTTTTCGTTCAATGTCTAATGAAATATCACAAATAGAGTCAATAATGTGTGACTTTAACAGATCATTTATGCATAATTATAGAATACAAAAAGCCCCTGAAAGCGTTGAGTACATTCATAGTAAAACTTACTATTTGAAAGGTAACAGCTGGGGAAGGGATCCAGAAACAGGTGAAGGCTGTACAGGATGTGGGCCCCAAGAACAGTTCTATGGCTGTTCTGATGTCGCAATTCGAGCTGCAAATAGCTTCCCTGAGAAAACAACGTCAAAGACGACAGCAAAGCCTACCACGACAACAACAGCAAAACCTACCACAACAACAACTCAGCAAACTACTACAACACAACGACCTACGACAACAACGAGACAAACAACGACAACAGTACGACCAACAACGACTACAGTACGACCGACAACGACTACACAACAACCTACGACTACAACTACACTACCAACGACAACTACAATAAGGCCGACAACGACTACAACGCGACCAACAACGACCACAACAACAAAGGCGACTACAACAATGGGGAACGGGTCAAATAACCTGCAGAGAATGCATCTGTGTCGGGGAGCAGGGGCTTACAGAGCTGTTCCTGGTATGACGTGGTGGTGTAAAATAAATTGCCACAGAGGATTCTGTCCAAGATCTCACTGCGCATGTACATAAATTTAATGCATTGTCGTTTCGCAATGACAATGGGAAATTTCGTATAAAATCATTGCCGTTTATGATGATATTTTACATCAAAAGATATTGTTTACTTTCTGACTACAAGAGAACATATTTTCTTTTACATTAATTTATGCTATTTCTACATGTCAATAGAGGATATCATATCATACCTCTTAATAATTGAAAGTATTGCAAAACGTGCAGTTCAAATATACTGATTATTTTGATAAATAAATCAACGAAAGATCTATGATCGTTTACCGAACTATAAGATTAAACATTAAAGAAGTACCTATCAGTTATTCGGTCTCAAAGTCGAGAGGGCAAGGCAAAATAATTAGAATTTCCATGGGAACGGTTGCGATCCTCGGAATGAATAACATTCCGAAGTGAGAACTGGTGAGAAATAATGTAAAATTGTGACGAGCTTGTACATGTATCAAATAAGATATGATTAAAATATTTCTTTTAAGTTCTTCGAATATTGAAATCACGGAGTGACACCAAATTTAAATCTTAATATAAAAAACGACTTTCATGAAATAATAGATAGGAACGCAATCTCCAACAGGACTAGGTTGCAGCATCAACAGCAAAGCACCGAGACACCCAAATGGGAAAACACAGCTTGGAAAACCAGATCAAACCATAGAAGCAATCGCTCATGTCAATAACTGGTTTATGTATTTTTAAAGTATAACTTTGTAAATGAAATTTCGCGAAGTGTCAGCATATCTTGTATGAAATACGAAGAGTATTCAAACTTATGACAAGAAATTTTGCATGGTGACTTGATAACATCTTGATTATATTGCTATATTTTTATGGAAGAGTAGATGGTTATTGTAACGTATTTCTCTTGTTTTCATTTTTTCAATTTATTGTGTAATTTATCACAAGTTACGTTATATTAAAGCGTTATAAAGAAAAGGGAATTAACAAATACATAATATTATAAAAATAATACGGAAGTGTTCAAGCTCTATACCTTCTTGAAGAAAATTGCAACCAATGTTATGCACCAGACACGTGTTTCGAATATTAAATCCTCATCAGTGATAAATTTGTGCAATTTGCAGAGAGAGCGCGGCTGCAAATTGTCTGTAGGATCGATTCAGTAGCTTATCCAAATAAAATCTATGTTCAAAATAGCATTGGAGGGATGGTGCTAAGATGTTAACCTCCTTTAATTTTTATGATATTTTTGAAAGGAATAAGAAGTTTCTGAAATAGAAAATTCATATATATGATGTCATATTAATAAAGAGCCAACAAAAAGCTTCTTTCATGTGACAGAGCTGGAAAGAAGTAATTAATAGTCTTCAAAACATCAAGTCACGGGAACATGAAATAAGTGTCTATAATAATAATAAGGAAATGTTCTAACTCTTCTAACTCCATGATATTTTGTCTAAGACAATTGGAACCATCGAACCACATACTTTTCTTGTTGAAGAAATCGGATGTGATATTTCTGCCGAATTGAAGCGACGGGTGCTGCATGCAAGCAGGAGATGCTGACTCTTCCTTGGGACCTGGTCTCATTCCTAAGTGGGAGTTCGCTTCTTTTCATGTTGTGGATGTTTTTGGTTGTTTCCCTTTGGTTTGTGATTTCCTGAATTATCGATTTTGTACTGTGTATTGGGATTTGTCATCTTTACCTTCTTGAAGAAAATTTCAAACCAATTTTACGCAACATAAAGTTGTCAACTTCGTCGATCTATTTATTGTTTAAAAAAAAACAAATGGTACAAGCAATTTGGGATTGCACCAAACCTATTGTAATTTGTAATGAGAAGCAATTTTCAATTACTGATGATCTTATTATTGATCAATATTCACAGTTTTCTTTGTAGAATAAAATATAATATTTCATCTTTCATACGTATATATTTGCTGTTAACCTGTTTTGAGCATTTAAAACAAATATCCTATATCACTGTATGGTGACTTTGTTCTTCTGCTGAATACACAAGCGACACTACAATATCTGCTCTGCGTATATTTTCGTCTTTCTCTTTTATTTATTTTCTTTTTCCTTCATGTATGATTTTTTATTTCATTGCTTTACTTACGTCGATCCGTCGGGGTTGCTTGTGTTACGTTTGTAGAAATATCTTTGAGACTTACGCCATGACTGCAACATGTTCTCTTCCGATATTAATCCTCATTTCAATTTGTCTGTAGTCGACATTTTCAAGTGAAATGAAAGAAAGGAGAGGATCTCCATCAGTCCTCGGTTACAGCTCAAAAAAATAAATAAATACAAAATCACAGAGTTCGAAGTCATTACAATGTTAAACGTCTTCAAATTCGATAGCATCATTTAAGAACAGGTAAATTGACAGTATGGACCAGATATGCACGTTTCGGGTACTTAACCCTCGTCAGTGATCCTGAAGTTATACCAAAGGAAGATGATAGAAATACTACACAGAGACCCAGGCTAAGTCTCAACTTGATGAGAATTTGATTGGATATAAAATTATTAGGTATACGAAAAACATGTCGTGCTCTTCCTACTTGAGTGAGCTTATGAATGCAGTCATTCGAGGCTTTCAAAGAAGACAGGCAGTTCGGATCAAGCCTTTTCCGAAAAGGTTTTGATAGTACCAGTCATAAAAAGTCCCATCGTCACATTCAACCTGGTATTGTTGGACATCCCCTCCTTTATACATTCATTTTAAAACTCTTACGAATGCGTTTGTACAAAGCATGCATATAGTAGATTGGTTGCTTTTCATATATTGGCCTTTTGTTTACTTAAAGAGTCCTATGTATCTTTTTCGTCTCTTAATATGCTCGTCTTCGTGTTTTTGCATCGGGTGTCTTGCTCTTTTGTTGTTGGTGCTACGATAGGGTCTTGTTGGAGATCTCCTCCCTTCTTTTACTACTGTATGAGACAAGTTATGTTCGAAGCACGTCCTTGTCACAGGTAGCGGAGTCAATAGTGATATATTGAGTATCAAACATTTATTAACATTATTTCACCAATTAGTACTCCATAAATGTAAAGCATTGTTTTTCGATCTCTTCTAACATATCATAAATTAAATATATCACAAGGTGGAAAGGGAAGCTCATTGACAAAAGAAAGACTTTATTTCACCTAATGGCTCACTTATGAAGGAAAATACAACATCACAAAGATAAGGGTGTTTGCTTTCATGTCTGCGTCATTGGTACATTGACTATTATGCGATTATTATCTCATAAGCCTCTGATTGGCCATCTGTTTCGTCCTGGATAACAAACAGGCGCTTTCCTTGTTATTCATTTTAAAATTTGGAAGCTCGAGTGAAATGGACGAAGATGGAAGATTGAACTGCTTTATCTAAATTGAAATTAAGAATGGAATCTGGTTGTATAGCTTTCAATTTGAACGGTTTTAGGTATGAAATCAGCAAAGAAAAGGTGTATCAGACATTTGGGAATTCTAGCAAGTTAACCAAACAGTTAAGTGAATTTCCATTAAATAAAGAGATCAGGGTGGATCGTCCGAGGCATGTTTTTGAAGCAATATTAGACTATTGTAACACTGGTCATCTCCATATACCACGAAATGTTTGTACCGGAGCTTTTGTAGAGGAAATGGAATTCTGGGAAATAGACCCACGGTGTTTGGAGAGATGTTGTTTTCATAGATATGCTACCTACATACGGGACAGGGAAAATCTTAACTATTTCCTTCAATCATTGCAACCGAACGAAGAAGAAATATCAGAAAAGTCTTCTAACATGAGTTTAAAACAGAAGGTGTGGAGGGCCGTAGAAGGACGGGCAGAAACTGTTGGATCTAAGGTATAATCAAAATGTACTTCTTCTCGCTTCATTCAAGTAAAGAGATAAAATGCTTTAATCCGAGTTCAGAAATATGATCAAGATAAGCAACAGAAATATTCTTTAATAAGAGGTTAAATAAAGGATATATAGAACGGGTTTGTATGAATTATAAAGGCAAAATCTTATGTTTTCTGTTTCAAGAAGGTGTCTTAATCTGATTCTACATATAGACCACTGTATTCGTATAAATCATTCAATTAAAGACATTATATTCCCTTTCTATGGTAATCATCGAGTTCATGATGTTGGTATTGGTGTCGAGGGATTAGATGTGTAATAAGAATTACCGTGCAAATTGATCAAGTAATAGCATAAATAAATTATTCCATGATTTTCGACATTTCCATCTAGCCCCTTTCAATTCGACATAAAAAATGTGTGTTCCTAACTTCGTCCAACATAGGCCAACATTGGAAATAATCATTTTTACTCAAAGCAAAAGTGGTTCATAATTCATATAACGCCTTAATTGTAATTGACACATTAAACAAAGTCGTTTTAGACGTTATTCTTATGGTTTTTACTACTTTTGGCAATTAAAGAAATAAGGGGATCTCCAACCAACCTCGACTGCAGCAACCAGAGTTAAGTACGAAACGTCCGATGCGAAACCAAAGAGTAGAAAAGCAAAGCATGAAACATAAAAGAGACTAATGACATAGAAACATGAAACACATAAACCAACGAGACGAAAGGGCCATCTACAAAGCCAGTAGCAAAACATTCAATATATAGTAATTGAATAATGTTAATATGTAGCTTAAAAGATACAAATAACGACAATGTTATATTGTTCTCTAAGTAATGTTTGTTACGATCTTACGATCTGTCTTTTATCGAAACATTATAACCTGGAGATTTCAGCTTCATTTTAAGATAAGGAGAAAACTAAATCCTTTTCTTTTCACTCCCATGTAGGAAATTCGCTTCTTTTTATAATAATTACCAAATGTGTTTGTTTATGTGATTCTTAACATTTTGATTGGTCGATCGCATTTATTGTGACTTCCGTTATGAGATGATGAAATGTCAAAATTGACCGGAACTACTTTCACGCTAACGCAAAAGAAATCAAGAATTGTCTACTGTGGTAACGCATGAAATAAACAATACAAATGGTCTCAAATAATCAATTAAAATTAGAGACCGTTCTGTGTCTCGACTTATAAAGATCACAGCACAGTACTGCGAATGTTTGCAGATATTACATCGGTTACTACGCGCATGATTTGAAAACTGCAACAAATGAACGCAGTTTGTTAACGGATATCTTGTGTTTCCAGGGAAATTATGATTGACCACTAGAAATGCATGAAAAAAAAAAAAATAAAAACTTGTCCTCTTTTCGAAATCACCGAAATTAATCTAATACACATGGACATAGGATAAATAAATTTGAAAGTACTGAGCAAAAGCTACGCAATCGCGACTTACCAAATTTGTCATGCCGATTTCGTTCTGATTCCAAAGAAATAATTTACAGCTGATGTTCCGATACCTGTAGATCTTAACAACGTGTTTTCTTCTTCACATATAAGATCTACAGGTACAAGAAATGATGCCTGATAGTCCGTATAAATCCCAACACAAATTGCTTCATGTTCTACTTTCAACTGTCATGTCTGCTGCTTTCGATAATCAACGCGTCACAAATTACGTCACAACAGTACAGTAGTAAGTGCAAATAGGTAACACATACTGAGGTTCTGAAGGGGGAAATGTTTTTTTCCAGATTAAATGCCGATTTGCATTTTTTTTCCTCTCTGACATTTTTGTTGTTAGGGAACTAGTTCGTACCAGTTAAATATTTCCATACGCTACGTACTCAATCGTTTATTTTCCTTAGAATTGTACGAATTCAGAATAAATTCATATGTTTGTAATTATAAGTATTGAATGTTTATTTTTTTGCCATTTTAATTGGATGATGAAATGTCAGTTGTCGTATCACAATTTTTGCGTAAAACCGCTTCGCTACGCTACGCGGTTTTACACAATTTGTGATATGACAACTGACATTTCATCATCCAATAAAATGGCAAAAATAAATATTCAATTCTTAGTTGTGATGGATTTTCTTTGTTTGCGTTAGTTCCTTTTTTATCCTGATTTTGTATACCTTCGGTTTATGATTTTCTGAGTTATCGATTTTGTGTTTTAGGCTATGGTCATTATCCATATTTGTCATGTAGAATATACGTTTCACACGTTTTGGTCAGATAATATAGTTCTGGTCCATGCTGCAAATTTATCTCTTCTTAAATGGTGCTATTAAATTTGAAGACATTTAACATAAAATAACTAAATGATACAGAGAAAATCGGGTGACGGTCTAATCGCCCCAACTCGTACGCCCTGGTTTCATAACGCCCAAGATGCGGGTCGCCCCATCTATTTTTTTGGGGCATTTTGAGCAACATTCATAACGCCCCAACGTAATATCATAACGCCCCAAGCCCTTATCATTAGGCCCCATGCCCTAATCATATCACCCAAACCAATTTCATTACGCCCAAAACCCTTATTTATACCCCAAACCCTTATCACTACGTCCCAATCCCGTTTCATTACGTCCCAAGCCTTATTCATTATACGCCCCAGGTCCGTTTTATTATGCCCAAGCCCATATCATTATGCCCATATCCATATCATTATGCCCATAGTCCATATCATTATGCCCCAATAATGTCCATATATGCCCATCCATAAATTTATTCATTACGCCCCAAGTCCATGATCATTACGCCCCAGCCAGAGACATCAGATTTATAAAAAGAATTAAAACCCTTTCTTAAACGCCCGTTTCTCCTATCTTTACCCTTAAAAGGGTGACGAGAGGAGAAACAGGAATTTAAGACGGGGTTTTAATTTTTTTAAATGTAATGTGGTACCTGTGTCTCCAGCCTAATAAGTGTCTTTTATTTTGTACCCATGCCTTTTATTCTCGGGTTCGGCAGTCGGCACTCACAGGCGCCGATCTCGTTTTAAAAAGAGCGAAAAAATACTTAATGATTTTATGACGAGCAATAAATTCATTTCGGTGGCGCCATCTACATTGACGTTAGTATTCAAAAATGGAATCTGTGGCGATTCTACATATACATGTACACATTTGAAAGCCCGTCAGTCCGAAGAAAAAGTCTGACGAAAGTTATTTTGTGGCAGGTCTCACAAGGGTGAACTCGATCTGATGTTGATCAGGGGCGGATCCAGAGTAGGAAGCAGGGTGCTTTGTATCGGCCCGATCCGAGGCACCGAAGCGAGGGGGGATCGCCATTCCTGTAGGGGAGTCCGGGGGTCTTCCCCGGGAAAGTTTTGAAAATATGTCATAAAATTATGCAATCTGGAGCCCTTTTTTGTTACAATGCAATAATAATAATTGATTGATTTTATACCAGATATGACATCTCTTCGAATTCACTGCAAATAAGTATTGTTGTTTAATAAAAAGGCGGAGGAATAAAGGACACCCGTCAGGTAAATAATCAACAGAGGTAACAAACACTAATTGAATATTTGCTATGAAATGACCATGTCTAGTTGAGAGATAATTTTTGAGAAACAATTTGCTATTGCGTTTGGAACTCCATAATTTTTAGCCGAGTTGCAAAAGTCGGCTCTTAATTTGATGTGAGACGGGTTGGTGGGCGTCTGGTCGGGTGTCAACAATCGGTTTCCTGACTATAAGTCAAGTTTGAGACATGCTAGTGCAATGAAACTTAATACACTTGCTCACAATGAGTCAAGAATGACCCCTATTGATTTTGGGGTCAAAAGGTCAAGGTCACAGGACTCAGATGATTGAAAATGGTTTCCAGACCATATAAGAGACTGTATTGCACCTATGATCCTGAAACTTGCCAAAAATGTTTCCCATGTATCAAGGATGAATCCTATTGTCTTTGAGGTCACAAGGTCAAAGAAAATGGAGCATGTAAAGAGCCTGTAAAGCCTTTACAGCCTTTAAGCACGTATAATCATGAAACTTGCCAGAAATGTTCCCTATAAATCAAGGATTACCCCTCTTGATTATGGGGTCGAAAGGTCATATGTCAATGTCAAATCAATTTGATGATTGAAAATGGTTTCCGGAACATATTTGAGAATGTATCGCACCTATGATCATTCAACTTGCCAGAAATGTTTTATAAGAATCAAGGACGACCCCTATTTATATTGGAGTCAAAAGGTCATAGGCCAAGGTCATAGGACTCTGATAATTGAAAATGGTTTCCGGACCATATTAGAGCCTGTATTGCATCATTATTATGAACCTTGCCGGAAATGCTTCCAATGAATAAAGGATGACCCCTATTGATTTTGGGGTCAAAATTCATAAAACTCAGGTAATTGAAAATGGTGTCTGAAATGAATGTGTATCAACCTAAAACGTGCTAGTAATGTTTCCGTCTATCGAGAGCATCATAGATAGTTATACAATTAATGTATATTTTAAGTCTGAATATTCATACTTACATTCAAGTTTTGCACCTTGGCACTTTGCATCTTTGATGTATTTTAAGCTTATTTCCATACCACTGTCCAGATTATGATATATTTTCATTACAAAATGTCGAAACCGTCATCAATTAATTTCTATTTGTCTATTTCCATATTGTAATTCATCTATGGATAGATTCTCTGATTATGTGCTTTTATATTTTTCTTTTAGATACCACTATCCTGATTGTCTATCAACGAATTGAAAAATCCGAAAAGTTATGGCCCACTGAAGATTGATTTTTCTCCTGGTCATACATACATGTAGCCTTTTTTCGTCATTTGTTCTTTTGAAGCTTATTAAATGTAAATGATTGAGTAACCGTATATATATATATATATATATATATATATATATATATATATATATATATATGATTTATAAATGATTGAGTAACCGTATATATATATATATATATATATATATATATATATATATATATATATATATATATATATATATATAACCGATATAGTAATTGTACTTTTGAAAAAAAAAATGTTTATAATAACTTTCCCAAATAAGTGTAAAATACGGCGAATTTTCCGTATCAAAAAGGCACAGCCACAAAAGCAAACAAACAATTTCTCAATTAATGGTGTCACGTTCAGTGGGGCGCACTGAACAGGGTGTGGGGTGTACAAAAATGGATATGGGGCGTATATAAATGGGTATGCAATACAGAAAACACATTTTTTATTCAGAAAAAATGGGGCGTACTGAAAAGGGTATTGGGTTTAATGAAAGGGATTTGGGGCGTACTGAAAAGAGTTTGGGCGCACTAAATAGGGTAAGGGGCGTACTGAAAACTATTTGGGGCGTAATGAATATATATTTGGGCGTTATGAGCACCACTTGGGGCGTACGTTCTATTACTTGGGGCGTAATGAATTTGGCTTGTTTCTCCCAAATAACATCCTGGGGCGATATGAAACTTGGGCGAAACGATCGTGGGGGCGTACTAGTGAGGCGATTTGTCGTCGGGGCGATATGACGACAACAGTGGACCTCACCACAGAATAACAAGAAATGTCAGACCGAATAACTTCCACAACGAAAACTATTTCAACCTCTTGTATTTATATTTGACTATTATTTGTAGACGCCGCAAACAAACCAGACTTTTCTGTTTCAGATTTGTGGTTCCGTATCCCTGTTCTTTGTTGTTTTAACCATTCTGAATATCGCTCTCAGTACAGTTCAGCTTTCTCAAATGGATAGTATGGGCATACATGTAGGAGACAAAGGTTCTTTGATGACAGAAGATACCCCTACCAGCTTCATGGACCATCTAGAGCATTCGGAAAACCATGCAATCTACATATCAACTTTTAATACGAATATATCTTGGGAAAATGATACAAGTCTAAACAACAGCACTGTTGAGGATACTGCCTCCTTTATATTTCCTGATGATGCGCACCAGAAGATTCTAACGACTAGCCAAGCGCAAAATTCGACGATGGTTCATTTATACCTTGAGCATATAGCTAATGCTTTCTTCACTGTTGAACTTATCGTGCGTTTGTTTGCCTGCCCGAGCATACCCCGATATTTTCGCGACTCTTTCAATATCTTAGACTTCGTTCTATTGGTTTCAAGCTACGGGCGTTACGTGGTAATGATAGCTGATAAATATGGATCAAATGTGGATGTCGACTTCATTCTTTATCTACAAATGTTTAGAGTTCTCCGTATCGTGAGGTTTCTGAAGCACGTGACAGCGTTTCAGATTCTATGCTTTAGTTTGAAACTTGGCATTCGTGACTTACTTATGATGTGCTTATTCCTCACAATGGGCATTTTGATCTTTTCGAATTTTCTTTACTACATGGAAAGCAGCAAAGACGTTCCGAGTATTCCGGATGCGTGGTGGTTCAGCATCGTAACCATGACTACCGTCGGATTCGGGGACATAACTCCTAAAACTGTCATTGGAAAAATAATAGGAGGACTATGCGCGCTAACAGGGGTTATGATGTTTTCATTGATCATTCCTATATTTGTAAACACATTTCAGCACCTGTATCAGTATGTTGCTCTGAAGGAGCGCAGAGAGGTTAGAAGTAATGCAAAACAGATAGGAGCAGTGTCAATGAGAGACATAGAGGTGCGATTTCAGGAGCTATAAGGGAAATGTGTTTCTTGGAGATCCCCTCCTTTCTTAGTTGAAGAATCAATATGTAAGCTTTTCGATTATCTGAATTAATATGATAATGTTTTAAGGTAAATAAAGTATAAATGAAAACTGTTGTCATGTCGGTCATGGTTGACCAATATTTATTAAGTCTGAAGAAATTAGAGATGGATGTGGTGGAGGTTTTTGTTTGTTTGCTTTGGTTCCTGTTTTGTCCTGATTTTGTATGCCTTCGGTTTCTGATTTTCTGAATTACCGATTTTGTGTTGTATACAGGGATATGGTCATTAGCCATATTTGTCATCAGTACCAAGTGAGCTATTTTGATGAATATATCATATAGAGAAGACAGGGCCCCGACCACCTGTGCTCTCTGAATGTCAGTCGGACTCCTCGGGTGATTACATACATGAGCTCGCTACAGCCGGCAGAGCACGGGCTGTATTACAAATGCCCTCTTTTTAAATCCATTTAGTATAATACATATTCATCTGTGTCTCCGGGGCCTCTGCGTTTCGCGGTCTTGTTTGTGTGATGTCATCTTACAGTGAGGAGGTTGTTTTACACCACAATTGTACGTTCTTCGAGACCTCTGGGTTATTGGAGAAGTGAGAGGGTTGTGCGCACGTTCTCCAGGATAACCACACCATTTGCTACTTGCGTGACAGATGGCCGTCCAAAGTCGGCACCGGTTACCCATTGGTCTCGTCGGTTTATGTGTAGTTTTTTTGTGTTTGATGTTTACATGTCGTGTGTCTCTTTTCCGTCTCGTGCTGTACTCGTCTTTTGTGTTTTTGCATCGGGTGTTTTGGTGTTTTACTGTTGATGCTGCAACGGGGTCTTGTTGGAGATCTCCTCCCTTCTTTTCGTAGCAGGTCATTCCTTTCTTCTTTTATTACTGTTTAAGTTATAATATTTATTAATCTTCCTTTTGATGCTTCTTATTTGTTGATATTTCAGTTGACATTTTCCTGCATTATAAAAAGAAAAGATCATGCAAAGTGTTTTCTGTAAATTTTTAATATGTTTTCGCAAGTATATTATAAAAAATCCTTGTATTCAACCAGGGTCCGCTAGTTAGCATTAATTTTCATTGGTCTGAATGTACCCGCCTACTGAAAATAGGTACTTGCTTTCACTATTAGTATAAATATTGTTGAATCTACTTAAGAAATAACAACTAGCTAGCCGTGGTTTATTGACCAGTAATTCCACTTGTCACATGAACCAATCAAATTATCATCGAGCCGCGAAGTGGCGAGGTGATAATTTGATTGGTTCATGTGACGAGTGAAATTACTGGACAATGAATCACGGCTAGCTAGTTGTTATTTCTATTCTAATATAGCACGTGAAAGGGCGGAGCTTAGCGCACTGGAAGTTCACCAGACGAGTTCTATGGTACATATAGGGAGAAAATTTCAAGTCATATTAGAATATGAAACATTCTTGAAATTCGTTATCAAAGGAGAAGGTCATCTTTCCCATATAATTGGCCCTGTATTTTTCATGAAAAATACTTCTATCATGGAAATTATTATGTTCTTTTTCTAATATTTCAGTAGAATATGTACGATTATATTTGGTTCATATTTCAAGTAGGTATTAAAAATACAGAAGTGTTCAAATTCTATACGTTCTTGAAGAAAATTTCAAACCAATTTTCCTGCACCAGACACGATTTTCGAATATTAAATTCTCATCAGTGATGCTTCGGGCCAAAGTGCTTTTCATAAACCACCTAAATCAATTTCACTAGCACCCTCTCATTTTATTTTTATAATATGAATGTGTACATTTCCTTTACAGAGAGTTCGCTGCTCCGAATTTCCTGTAGGGTCGATTCAGTAGCATATCCAAATAAAATCTATGTTCAAAATGGCATTGGCTGGATGGTTCTTAGATGTTAACCTCCTTTAATTTCGATGATATTTTTCGATGAAATGGCAAATTTCCGAAATAACATCAAGTCACGGGGAACGATTTTAACACATCCACACTGCAACAAGAAATAAGTGTTATTATATTAATGATACGGAAGTGTTCCAACTCTATGCATTCTTGAAAAAAATTCAAACCAATTTTCCATTTTAAAGTCACGTGCGTAAGATATGACGTCAAGTTTTGACGTCATACACTCTGGATAACGGAAAATGCAGAAATAATCCCAATTAATGACATGTGCGCGAACCCACAACCAAAATAAACTTTTTTTGGTTGTGGTGTTTGGTGTAATGTTTAGGTGTTTTACTATTGATGCTGCAACGGGGTTTTGTTGGAGATCTCCTCCCTTCTTTTTATATAGGTAGAAAGATAAATTTCATTGCTATCTTTTAGTGTAGAAATTATTTTTGTTAAGGTTACGCGTTATACTTATTTTCATTAAATTGTAATTTTTTATTTAAATTTACGAAGTTTGGGTGTTTTTGAAGCCGTTTATTTCAATGCAATCCCTGATATTGAATATAATCGAAACCTGAACGACTTGAAAAATAGGGCAAATTTCCAGTTAATCGAATCTTGCCCTTTATTTCGAACAGCCGTAATGAACACTTAAAGTGCATTCTTTTTAGATTTTATCCCTATTTCAAGGAATTGTGGATATAAAAATAAAATCCGCCTAAAATAACTAAACATCTACTGCTCAATATGTCCCATTCCATCATGCAACTAATGATACCTGCAAGTTGATAACATGTTTTAGTAATTTGTACATCTTTTGAAGTTATCCTTCAAAGAAACCTCTCTATTTTCCCTCATCTCAACATCAAAGCGAGTCAGTCTTTATCGGCATAAGAGGCAAAAAATTGTGAATTTCTTTGAATTCATTTGATTAAAGCTTATCATCCATGCATGTTTAACGATGGATGTGTCAACCATAGATAAAATTTAAAAGAAGACGCTTTTCATTATTCATATTAAGTACTGAATAGAATATTTATTTTGATAGAAGTGATTCATTTACACAAGAAATATATGTAAATGTAACCTGAAAATTGTCCTCGATTGCCATCATATGCTTTTTAATCAGTCACATTTCATTCTATTTAGGAAAGAATACAATGAAAAGCAAAATAAGTCAAAAGCTTGAATAGTCAAAGTAATTCAAAACAGGAATTAGGGATTTCATATCTTGTCAAGAATAGCAAGGCATAATTGATCATGGAGAGCAGTGAGGACAAATTAAATCTTCTTCTTTCAATTTGCTTGAAGTAAGTTTAATCACGCAAAATACATAATTTCCGTCCTTTGTGAAATTAACCGATAATTCCTTTCTTCTGCACTCCCTGAGTCTTCTGTCTGATGTTTCGTTTTTATTTCACTTCTTTCATGATAACGGAATGGACTAATTTGGAACAGAGTAACAGTACATTGTCAAATGAAAGGAGGGAGGAGATCACCAACAAGACCCCGTTGCAGCACCAACAGCAGAAAACCAAAACACCCGATGCAAAAACACAAAAGACGAGTATAGTATGAGACGGAAATTGACATACGACATGTAAACATCAAACACAAAACACTACACATAAACCGACGAGACCAATGGGCAACCGGTGCCGACTTTGGACGGCCATTTGTCACGCAAGTAGCAACATATATAAAGCAACATATATAAAGCTAAATGATGTTATGTTATAAGATAGACAAAATAAAATAATCTGTTCTGTCCTCAGGACAAGGATGATTGACCCTCGTTCGGGTCATTTTTTTGTCTCTTTGTATGCTACTTATTTCGTAAAGGAACACTTTGATTCAAACAAAACGTATACCGAAGACGATATCCTGATGCTTGAGTGTTTGATTGACAACATTTTTGTTGTGTTTGGAGGAACCGTATTCCAACAGATAGTCGGTATCCCCATGGATACCAATTGCGCCCCACTGCTTGCCGACTTATTTTTATATTCATACGAAATTCACTTCATCCAGACCTTGATCTCGACTTGGCGAAAGCACTAGAGATCAAGGAAAGAACAGAGAGTGATAGATCCGTTTCGTACTTGGATATAATCCTATCTTTCGACACAGACGGCCATTTGAACAACTCACTGTATGACAAGCGCGACGATTTCAGCTTCCACATAACTATCTTCCCTTTCATGAGTAGCAACATTCCGTCTTCTCCTGCTTATGGTGTTTTTGTTTCTCAACTGATACGGTACGCCAGGGCATGTTCCAAATATGACGATTTCATTATTAGAGCCAGACGGCTTGCAAGTAAGCTACTTGTTCAGGGTTATGTTACACAACGACTGAAATCATAATTGAGGAAGTTCTTCGGTCGCTACGGAGATTTAATAAAAAACATACGAGATCCCCCTTTCCAGAATGATCAGTGACATTCTACATTGTGATTGAATGGCTGTCATCATCACCAAACAAGACATACTTACCTGATATGTACATCAAATTGTACATTGAGACAATCACCGAATTTGACAGGTTTCTATGGAGCTGTTGCGACGTGTGATAACATATATGAGTTCGCTACAGCCGGCAGAGCAAGGACTGTATTACGCACGTCCTCATTTTATATCCATTTACATATTCATCTGTGTTGATCGGACCTCTTGTTTTACGGTCTTGTTTGTGTGTGGTCATCTAACAGTGAGGAGGCTGTTTTACACCAAAATTGTGCGTTCTTCGAGATCTCTGGGAAATCGGAATAGTGGGAGGGTTGTGCGCACGTTATCCAGGATAACCACACCGTCTGCTATTAACGTGGCAGATGGCTGTCCTAAGTCGGCACCGGTTGCCCATTGGTCTCGTTGGTTTAAGTGTGGTCTTTTATGTTTAATGTTTCTATGGTGTGAGTTAGTGCTCCTTGTCCCTTTTGCGTCTTTTTCTGTGGGTGTCTCTTCTGTGATTTTTGCATGTTTTGGGGTTTTACTGTGGGTGTTGCAACCTAGTGTTGTTGTTGGAGATCCCCTTCTTTCTTGCATGCAATCAGGAGACGCTGACTCTCCCCAGGCACCTGGTCTCACTTCGGAATTTTGTTCATTTTCGAGGTTCGCAACCGTTCCTGTGGAAAATCTAATGATTTTGCCTTGCCTTCTCGTCTATGGGACTGAATAACTGATGTGTACTTCTGTAATGTTTATCTCTGTAGTTTCTTTGACTTCAAGTTCCGAAGGATAGTTACTGGAGAGGTAATCCGCGAATTTTGGATTAATGATTGATAACACATCGTCTATGTATGTGTAAGTGAATTTGAAGTCAGATGCTAAGTATCCTTTCCCTTCAGAGACCAAAGATTTAATGAATTCAGCTTCATACGAGTAAAAGAAAGAGAAAATGTCCGCAAGGAGTGGGGAACAATTTGTCCCCATTGGAATTCCAACAATTTGCTGGAAGACCTTTCCTCCAAACACCACAAAAATGTTGTCGATCAGAAAGTTTAACATCTGAATAATATCTGTTTCAGTGTACTTATTTTCAGAATCGGACTTTCCTTTTACAAAGAAGGTTTTGTCACAGTTAACAACAATAAATTTGTAATTGCGATTGCCGTTCATACTTGTAAATGCATTACTTATAATTTTTGCGAGTCTTTCTTTCAATTTAGAATTTGGGATTGTAGTGTAAAGTGTCGAAAAATCAAAGGCTTTGATCGAATGGACTCTACTAAAATGAGTGGATTTCAGATGTTCTTAAAACTCCTTCGAATTCTTTAAAATCTACATCTTGTTGATACCACTTCAAGAATATGCTGTCGAACAATATTTTTGAAGCCTACATTTGATTTCAGATAAAACTTTGGTGAGTAAGATTGATACAGATTTGGAAGAAAATTTTGAAGAACCTGCCATGAAACGTTGTTTGTACGGATTCTTATGCATTTTAGGTATGCAGTATAGGTATGGTAAATCTAAATCTAAATTGTAAGTGTCGAAGCCAAAGGAAGCAAGAGCTGATTCGTGATTATCTATTATTTCAGAGGAAGAAAGGCTTACTGGGGTGTAAGTGGGATTTTCAGGTGTCGAATTAAAACCCGACTTTTTAACTAGACTGTCGAAATATTGCTTCTTGCAAGTAAATGTGTAATTATTTGAGGCTTTGTCTGCTGGTGTGATGACATAATGTTCTTGGAGGTAGGTAAGCTCTGTGATAACATACGGGTATTTAAAGATAGACTCGAATCTAGTATTCACAGTTGATTTTAATCGGGAAATTCTAGAAAGAAGTAAACCTCTGATATATTTTATCCAATCGGAAATGATGTCGAGATGTACATCCTCTTTCTTTGCTCAACGTCTTACATATTCCTCACAAGAGTCCATGATGATTTTGACATTTGGTTCCATGTAAAGGACATATTGTCTCTGTATTTGGGACCCTTTTTTAACATTTCTCTCAAGTTGTCGTTCTTGACTATACAAAGGTCACCAGTAATAACGTGTCCACAAGGAGAGTAGTTGAAATCCGATGAAGAACATTCGCAAGGAAGTAGATGTAGTGAGGGATTACGTAAATCAATACACTGCAAGAATCTTTTGTAATTGTAGATGACAAATATGGATAATGACCATATCCCTGTATACAGCACAAAATCGATAATTCAAAAATCAGAAACCGAAGGCATACAAAATCAGGACAAAACAGGAACCAAAGCAAACAAACAAAAGCCTCCACCATATGAAAAGAAGCGAACTCCCGATATGGGAGTGAGACCAGGTGCCCAGGAAGAGTAAGCATCTCCTGCTTGCATGCAACACCCGTCGCTTCAATTCGGTAGAACTGTCACATCCGGTTACTTCCATTTTGGAAGATATAGAGTACAATCTTTGGTTCGATGGTTCAAATGGTCTATGACAGAATATCATCCACCATTCTTGAGAGTGGAACATCATAGTGTATGACGAGTTCCCCATATCGACCGTAGAACTTCCTCAGTGACGATGTTAGTCGGTCACAAACATATCCCTGACCGAGAAGCTTATCTGAAAGACGCCTAGCTCTCAGAACAAAATCCGTATATTTGGTACTTGCTCTGGCATAGCGTATCAACTGAGATATGAACACGCCATAAGCAGGCGATGAAGGGATGTTGCTACTCAGAAAAGGAAAGTTTGTAATGCTGAAATTGAAGTCGTCACGTTTGTCATAGAGTGAGGTGTTCATGTGACCATCAGTGTCGTAGGACAACATTATGTCCAAATAGGATGCTGAATTATTTGTCTCTGTGGTTTCTTTGACTTCAAGCTCCGAAGGATAGATACTGCTCAGGTAGTCCGCGAATTTTGGATTATTGATGGACAACACACCGTCTATGTATCTGTAAGTGAAGTTAAAGTCAGAAGCTAAGTATCTTTTCCCTTCAGAGACCAAAGATTGAATGAATTCAGCTTCGTAAGAGTAAAGGAAAATGTCGGCAAGCAGTGGGGCACAATTGGTCCCCATTGGAATTTCGACAATTTGTTGGAAGACCTTTCCTCCAAACACCACAAAAATGTTGTCGATCAGAAAGTTTAACATCTGAATAATGTCTGTTTCAGTGTACTTATTTTCAGAATCGGACTTTTCTTTTACAAAGTAGGTTTTGTCATAGTTAACAACAATAAATTTGTATTTGCGATTACCGTTCTTACTTGTAAACGCATTACTTATAATTTTTGCGAGTCTTTCTTTCAATTTAGAATGCAACTGGTGTTGTTTTGCTATAGGAAATACAAAGAGTTTCTTTTCTTTTGAAGTACGTTGGGTTTTTTTCTGTGACACTTTTGTGATTCAAAATTAGACCAAGATTCAATTTATCAATACCTTTGTTTGCAAATCTTACTTTAATGAAAGGACGGTTTGTTTTCTCCTCTGATTTATCTGATCTAACTGCTTGAAATAAACGAAAAGTAGAAATATCCAAGATGACTCCTTGTAGTCTGTATTCTGGGGAAAGTATATCAGTAAATGTTAGGTCCTTCGTATATTCGTGGATTTCGTGTAACTTCCGTAAAGGAAAAGTGTATAATTCGGTACGAATATAATGCAGGCCTAGAGGCTAATTCAAAAATGGAACCAAGCCATCGAAGGAGAAACTATGTATATCAGGCCTATTATAACTACGAATGCCATGACTTCGAGGTCTTCTTTGTGGTCTGGTGAATAAGCTCTATACCTTCATGAAGAAAATTCCAAACCATTTTTCCCTGCACCAGACACGTGTTTCGAATATTAAATTCTCATCAGTCACATTTACCGATTGACAACCGGGACTTGTTAAGTTTCCTATGCTGCTGATATTATCATAGGGCGCTGCAGTGTTAAGATTTTTTATCCAGAACTCTTCACTGTTGCGACGGAAAGGTGTGCTCAAATTGGGTTTGTGTGTGGGGTGATGTATTTTCTCCAGGATTTTGAGGATCACATCATTTTAATTGTTTGTACTCTTCGAGGTATTTGGAAAAGACGTGACGAATATAGTTACAAAACTTACAGAGGTATATCAATAAGAAATTCAGCGACGTTGAATGCAGAACGAACAATAACTTATTCAGCAGTCTGAAAATTCGATCGTGCTGTTAGGTGAGCTAATAAGGGACGTAATTCACTCTTAAATCTATTCATTCGTTCAAGCAGAAGGTAACATAGGAATTTTATTTCGGAGTAAACATAATTATTTCATGACACACAATTCGTTTTTCTATATCAACAGTGAAGAAAATCATTTCTAGGTTATATAAAGTTCACGTGACCGTCCAACATCGGAATCATACTCCAAATGACCTAATTTTCATACATGAAGACCGCTTTTGAAAGGGTTCAGAGACTGCGAATTTATTCTCCTCAAACAATGTAATCACATATTCTGTTTATTTTTTCGTTGAATTTGCTGAAACATCGTTAATGTAGAAAATGAATTTTCAACACAAAGGGAAAACGTATGTTTGAAATGAACATGCCACACCCTCTTGGTTGGTTCATTGTTCGAAAGGCACATTCATTAATAGATTTTTGTTGTATCGATGCGACATCTTTCGTGACCATTGCTTGGTATTCTTGCTTCCTTTCTCGGGGTCTTGACAGTTATTCAAGAAGATTCGAGAATTTGCAATGCAATTCCTGTCTAAATATTGAGGGTATTCTCTAGTAACATTGTATAATATTTACATTCCTACTGCGTTTCCCTTATATAAAGGTACCAAACTAACTGTTGCTTTATTTCTCGATAATCGCAAGAGCCTATCATGTGACTTTAGAACTTACGCGGATTAATTTCTGAAAAAATGCCCATTTTATTTATTGCTTTTTAAAATACAGATTCAAAACATGTATCCATTATCAAACGACGCCGTCTACCCCCAGTGATTAAATGTGTCAAAATCTAGGTCAACCACATGTACACTTCCAAGAAGTGTGACGTAGTAAGTCGATCACGCGTCAGTAGACGAAGTTCAAGGACGAACTGCATTGTTGTCTGCAGAAAGATGCCGTGTTTGGATGAGCGAATATTCAGGCATAAGTGGATCAAATATTCAGTATTTAGGATGAGGATTTGATTCACTTGTGTCATTATCAACAGTGAATTTATCTTTGCTTCTTATGGATTCATAATATCAGAAATACTTCGAGTATCAGCGAATCTTTAGCCATGATGTTGAGGTAAGTCATGAAAATACCGAAAGTTTTCGCGTTTTCGACGGCTGTACGTACATGTACTCGACTTTTGCATTATTCTAATTACTTCCAGATGAAATAGGGTATTTACAGAAGTTTGTATACAATAATACCGATTGATTTCATATGTCTAAGCAGTTTAACAGTGTGTTAAAAAGAGTTTTCAAAAATCTTCCCTTCAGTTCTATGAAATTTCTCCAGTTTCACTCTCCGCCATGTCTGAATTATGTTGGACAAAAGTCACGAATTTTCACGATTCAATTTTCTTCAGTTTTAATTGAAATGTTCAAAATACAGCAAGAGGACAAAATTCAGTTTCTCATTTGTCAACAACGTTTCCGTACAGAAGGTACTACTTCGAATCAAGCGAAAAACGACGAACGTTCGTTTGCTCTTACGTCAAATGGCGTTCTCCCTCCGCAATGATATTTCAAATGTAAAGAAACTGGCTGAAAAATTGGCAGAAATAACTTAGTTAACACGTAAAATGTAAATATAAGGATTGTTTTTCAGCTTTTGCGCTTTATCGGTGTGTATTGGCAGTAGGGAATGGAAACAAAATTCATGAAAAGCACTTCGTGCTTTACATATTTTGTTTCCATTCCCTACTGCCAATACACACCGATAAAGCGCAAAAGCTGAAAAACAATCCTTAAGTAAAGATTTTTATGTAAATTACTGATTGAAGTAAAATTCAGATATATAAAGTAGAAACAAAATAATGTACAGGTAGGTTGCTCATGACAAAACCGTTTTCTTTGTGCCTAGGATCAAGCGTTTTTAATTGAAAATATGCTACTTTACTTCGTTGTTATGGAAAATATGTAAAACCTAATTGATATGAAAGGGATTACTGGTGTATGCTATATTGGTATACAGAACACTCAAGTACGCACGTACCTGAATAACATTTTTAATAATGAGACGAAAATGATTGATTTATTATATAAAAGGACGAGAAAAATGTGTCTTTAGAAGCATACTTTTGTTGTTTTCTCATCGTAAAAGGGTATGTTATATGACACATACCTAACTTTATAACTGCCTATTTGTTTATATTCACCTCAGTGACATCAAGATACTATTTTAGAAAATAAGTATCCTTTATGGATTCTCATCCTACATTTAATTTATTCCTTCAATAAAGAAAACAGTATGAAAATAGTTTAGCTGTCAAACTTTATTTACAAAAGAAGAATGAAGTGAACAACTCGGCGGCCACGGAACAGGAAAGAAAGGTATCTTCAACAACAATCGGTTGCTGCACCTACAGAAAAAGCCCATAACACCCAATGCTAAAAAGCACAGACCAGACACGAACAGAAAGAGATGCAAAAGGCACATCGAAATGCGGCTCATCAGACATACATGTTTCGGATAACGGTACTAAAAGGCCAATGATTAAAAGTTTCAAAAAGGTAATTAAGTGTTGAACTTAATTTTCAGATGTTATATTAACATAGAGAAAAATGAGTGACCCTTTTGTACTATACATTTCAAATGGGTGAACAAAATAGAGCTTAACATTATAAAGAAATAAAGTGCCAGTTGAAGTATGAAATTCCATGGAATATAATGAAATAAAGAATATTCCCTAACTAAGTATTGCGCAACTTTCCTGTTTACTTTATTTCTTGAAGAAAATTTTTGTGCACGAGACGTGCCTTCAGTTTGTGGTTTTCTGGATTATCGGTTTAGTACTACATGTATGTATTAGAATTTTGTCATTATCCATATTTGTCATTCAGTCGTAATCTGGCTCTAACGATGAAATTGTTTGAGCAAAATATGTAACCATTTCTAAATTCCTGGCATCTATTTAGTGATGGATAAGCGGGTTCAAATTTCTTACTGGGTCTATTCAGAAGTGTTAGGAAGAGAAAGAGAGGCAAGGACATCTTAGAGGGATGGTACAATGGTGATACTTTCGTTTAATCTTAGTATAATTTACAGAGAAAAGGAAGAGTAATATAAAATTTGCGATTTTTTTTTCAAATATAGCGTTGACTTGTTTGGATGTTAACCTCTTGAATAAACATCAAAGAACCTTACCGTCATTGATAGTGTTAGTGATGAAATAGCGCATATGTGAATATGACCATATCCCAATACATGTAAACGTCTTCAAATTGAATAGCATCATTGAAGAACAGATAAATTGGCAACGTGGACCAGACATGCACGTTTCGGGTACTTAACCCTCATCAGTGATCCTAAATCTAAACAATGTTATATGCCAAAAAAGTATGAAAATTACTATGTCGAAAAAGTGTACCGAAAGACGTAGCAGGATGGGAGGGATATGATGCTACAGAACCCACTTTTTAGAAATTTCAAGAAATTTTGATAATAGAAATTTAGAATGCGTTGAAGAAACGATCAACCGAAATTGATCGAACTTGGCTATGTGCCCTCGGGGACTCATGGTCCACCAGCAGTGACAAATGACAAATATGGATAATGACCATATCCCAATAGTACAAATGACAACCCCATAGTACAACAAATGACAACCCCATAGTACAAATGACAACCCCATAGTACAAATGACAAATATGGATAATGACCATAATGACCATATCCCTGTGTACAGCACAAAATCGATAATTCCGAAAGCAAACAAAATCAGGATAAAACTGGAACCAAAGCATACAAACAAAAACCTCAACCACATGAAAAGAAGCGAACCCCCGATATGGGAATGAGACCAGGTGCCCAGGAAGAGTAAGAATCTCCTGCTTGCATGCAACACCCTCCGTGTCTAATCTGTTGATTGACGGTACAAATGGTCTATGAGAGAATATCATCCACCATTCTGGAGAGTAGGACACCATAGTGTATTACGAGTTCCCCATATCGACCGTAGAACTTCCTCAGTGACGATGTTAGTCGGTCACAAACATATCCCTGACTGAGAAGCTTATCTGAAAGACGCCTAGCTCTCAGAACAAAATCCGTATATTTGGTACTTGCTCTGGCATAGCGTATCAACTGGGATATGAACACGCCATAAGCAGGCGATGAAGGGATGTTGCTACTCAGAAAAGGAAAGTTTGTAATGCTGAAATTGAAGTCGTCACGTTTGTCATAGAGTGAGGTGTTCAAGTGACCATCAGTGACGTAGAACAACATTATGTCCAAATAGGATGCTGAATTATTTGTCTCTGTAGTTTCTTTGACTTCAAGCTCCAAACCGATAATCCAGAAAACCACAAACCGAAGGCACATGTGAAGTGTTCTGTTTGAAGTGTTATGTGTGAACACGTGTGGAGTGTTATGATTCCGAAATAGTAAATTGATGTATTATGTTAAATCGATAGAGGGCCAAATGAAAGTCTCTCTCCCTTCTTACAAGCGACAGAGCTGGAATAAAAATAACGGATACACTTTAAAAATCAATCTCGTGAGCCTGTTTGAACATAAGAACTGAATTTCAATCAATTTGAAGTAATATTTTCAATCAGACTTATTTTCAATTCTTTCAAGCAATTTCAACTTTTCTTTTAGAAATACAGAATTCGAACCATGTTATGGTGATAAAGTACGTATTTCTTTTGTACAACAGTACTTATGTACATTTGAAGCATCTATACAAGTGTCACTTAGTATTGAATAATACAGCGAGATAAATTAAGATACGATTAAGGTTTCTTTATTCAAGTCTACTTGAAATTTTATATAATCCTTCAAGAAGGAATTGAACACCAAGTTGGCAGCGGCATTATTTGTTTTCTCACATCATGGAAACTTCCTTAAATAATTTGATACAGTGATTGATCCATAGAATGGACTCCCATGACAAATTTTTAAAATGGTCGGACGTTATTTGAAGAAATTATGCCACTCTAGGAATTTCTATCCGTGATCTTTTACTTTTTAACCTTATGAATAAAATGCATTTCTAGCAGCGTCACATGCAAGAAAGGAGGGGATCTCCAACAACACGCGGTTGCAGCACTCACAGCAAAACTCCAAAACACCAAATGCAAAACACAAAGACACCCACAGAAAGAAACGCAAAAGGGACAAGGAACATCAGCTCACACCATTGAAACCTGTAACACAAAATACCACACATAAACCAGCAAGACCAATGGGCAACTGGTGCCGCGCCGACTGAGGTCGGCCATCTACCATGTCAGTAGCAGACAAGATAAATCATTTGTGCAAGTTTGATTACTGTAACATCAGTACTTTGCCAAATACTGAGCTATCCCAAACTTCTTAACTAAACGCGGACAGGGACGCGAACACGGACGCGCGGGAGTATAGCGAAAGCTCACTCCGCTTCGTCGATTTTAGCTAAAAATCATGACATTGCGATGAATGAAAAAATTATTTCAAACCCTCTACTCTAAAGCACGTATTGAAAATAAAAGTTCTTATACTGAGTGAATTCCTATACATTCACAAAAGAGCACAAAATCGAGCATTGACGGACACCTAGCAAGCTGGAGGTAGGACCAGGTGCCCGGGAGATGTGAGCATCCCCTGTTTGGTTAGCCGTACCCGCCGTTGATGTTCACGCACGAACATGAAAACGATGTCTAAAATGCATGCCTTGTCGGCGGTTATGTCTATATGGAAAGTGCTGTTGCGACCATGGCAGGGAAACATATTCAAAACACTTACTGTCAAACCCCTCGCGGGGATGAAACATTTCAAATCAACATGTTTTCTTTGCTCTTGGAAATTTTAAGTACTGTAAATTGGTTTTTATTCGTCAGGTACCAATTTTCGTCCTTTTCGTCAGTGCCTCCCTTGACGAAATTACGTATCGACGAATATAAATACTCCTGACAAAATATAGTGTAGAAAGGAAAAATTGAATCTTAAGCGTAAATACGACAAGCAAATGATAAATCATTGACAACGGAATACGCGCACAGGGTCGCATATAATGTACTTCTAATTACCAAAAGATATGTTTTCACAACAAGCTAGGTGGTATACATGTCTCTAATTGTTTGTTTACTAATAATTGTTTTAAAAATAAACAGTGAAAACAAATGCATACGGCCTATACCTGAATGTTAGGTTGGCATTTGAACAGACAAATTTATATTTTAGGGACCCTTGGATGACGAATTTACGTACTGACGAAATTGTCATTTTCAACGAATTGACGAAAATAAAGCAATTTACAGTAAATTCTTTTTCATATGTGTATAAAAATAAATCTTCTTGTAGAGACTTTCACCAAATCTTACATAAATGTTTTCCAAAAATGGAAGGACAAGGCGCAATATAAAGGTCACTACATGTCAATGATCTGTATGATTTGTATTCCATAACGGAAAAGAAACCCTTTGATTCAGATGTACAAAGATGAGATTTTCCCTTTCGATAAAAACACCATTGTATGAATTTGGACAACCTATCGTTTATTTTGAAGTGAGGAAGCGTGGTGTACATATTAGAAAAGTCGTCTGAAGAAATCGTTATTGCTTGAACATTTCTAGTTTCGTTTGTAAATTACATCCAATGAATTCTTTATAGACCAAAAAGAATATGGCTTTATTCCTGTTCGCAATATTTTGAAACGTTTCCTTTACAGCCGCGAGAGATTACGTGAGATTTCTAGATGAAATTGTAGTTGAGCAACTGCCAGAATTAGCAATGAATCGATATATGTAAGGGGACTTGTGGAGTTTTGGTATGCAGTATATTGTAGGAAGATCCAATTTAGAAATAGGGATGTGGAATGAACAAATTTCACTGTTATGTTTGCTCAAAATGTTAGGGACACTTTCATTGAGATATAAGTTTTAACAGACGAAAGTTAAGAAAATAAAGTTGATATGTAATAACGCTTTCAAATGATTATGGTGTTGTTGGCTGCTTTATCTGCAGGCACGAAGACACAATTTTCATGTAAATTCCGTTCTTGCAGTGACTCTGGATGCTGACTCTTCCTGGGCACCTGGTCTCAATCCCCGATTGGGTATAGTGGTATTTATTGTTCGTTTGCTTTGGTTCCTGTTTTATGAGTATCATTATTTTGTATGCCCTTCGGTTAAATATTTTTCAAGTTTTCATTTTGTCATTTCATCCAAAAATATCATCGGAATTTAAGGAGGTTTACAACTTAGCACCATAAATGGTCATAATTCTCAATTAAATACGCTTCTGGATCTACTCTGCACGATATTTTGAGTCGAGAACTCCCTGCTAAGTAAATTCACAAATTTACATTTAAAAAAAGCCAAAGTAAAGGTCGCTGCTGAAATGAATTTTGCTGTATCAGAAAATTAATTCGACATTAATAGGTACCACTGATGAGGATTTAACGACTGAAACAGGTGTCTAGTGCATTAAAATGTGTTTGAAATTGTCTTCTAGAAGGTAGCGGCGGCAGTGTTCCAACTCTTTACCTTCTTGAAGAGAATTGCATACAATTTAAATGTTTCGGATAGTAAATCCCTATCAATGATGCTTATTTTCAGACAAAGCTAAAATTTATTTCAATTGATGCATTTTGCAAAGAGTGCTAAGCTCAAAAATCCCTGTAGGATCGATTTAGTAGCATAGTTAAATAAAATCCAAAATAGCATTGGAGGGAATCTATTTAGATGTTAACCTCCTTAAATGTTGTTGCAACAGTTCCGTATTATCATATTACTTTTAGAAGTAAATCGTCTCCTTTTATTTTTCTCATTTTTAACTTTAGTAACAACAAGTGCGACCGTCCATTGGTCGTGTTAGTAGTAACGGTGATGTTCCAAGATTTCCGTCGTACGGCATTTACATATCACAGCTCATCCGGTACGCTAGAGCATGTACTGATATTTTGGATTTTTAAGACTTTCTGGAAATTTTACAAAAATTACAGTCAACTTCTTTTAAAATTCGGATCAATACACGCAACAGAGTACATTACTTTGGGTATTACACAACCTGTCTTTAATGGTGATATGATAAACAAAATAAGAAGGATCAAGGTAGGCATCATAAGCATCGAAAATGCGTCAGAATCATCAAACGCCTTTATACCGTTGATATGATCCTAATGTCACCAGACGGACACTAGGCTTGGTACTTGACCAATCTACAGTCTTGTACAAGCGCATCCTTGAGACTTGCACTCTGACAGACTGTTGTGACGACGGGACTCCATGACGGGCCCTGTCCAAACCTCTTTAGAGGAGACAGGGCCCGACCACCTGTCCTCTCTGAATGTCAGTCGGACTCCTCAGGTGATTACATACATGAGCTTGCTACAGCCGGAAAAGCATGGACTGTATTACGCATGCCCTCTTTTTATATCCATTTACATATTCATCTTTATTTCTTGGGCCTCTACGTTTCGCGGTCTTGTTTGTGTGATGTCATTTTACAGTGAGGAGGTTGTTTTACACCACAATTGTACGCTCTTCGAGACCTCTGGGTAATTGGAGAAGTGAGAGGGTTGTGCGCACGTAATCCAGGATAACTACACCATTTGCTTCTTGCGTGACAATTGGCCGTCCAAAGTCGGCACCGGTTGCTCATTGGTCTCGTCGATTTATGTGTAATCTTTTGTGTTTGATGTTTACATGTCGTGAGTCTCTTTTCCGTCTCGTGCTGTACTCGTCTTTTGTGTTTTTACATCGGGTGTTTGGGTGTTTTTCTGTTGATGATGCAACGGGGTCTTGTTGGAGATCTCCTTCCTTCTAGTATGTTTATTGTATTAATGTCGTGTTTGATGCACCGTGTTCCTTTTTCGGTCCTTGGTGTGCTTGCCTCCTTTTTGCATTCGCAAAATAACGGGTTATTTCGCTGTTTTTCTGTGGGTACTATAAGCAGAATGGAAAACATCAGTAATATTCAAAAAAATATCTGAAAAGGGATATGAATGCGTATATTGCAGGTTTGTTGTTGAACACGTGTCATGACAGTCCATTTTGTATTAGATCATGAGAAAGAATATATATAGCTTTACAAAGTATAATTTTACATAATGACATGCTTCACGTAGCATGGTTATTTGGCATTCCTTTTATCTGAAAGGCCATATTTGCATGATAAGGAAATAAAAGAGATTTTCAACAAAGATGAAGAGACACATCTACACAACATAATGTGCTTTATCCTTTTGATGTCTACGCAAATAACAATTATATACATTGTATTTATTTCTATGTTAAAGTACAAATTATAGTTCGATTCAAACACTAGTGCACTAGGAAGGAATAGAAGTTTCGAGATACAAATATTATATGCTATGGCGTAACTACATAATAAAAGAATTAAAATCTTTAGTAAAGAAAGCGTGTCTGATAAATAGAAAATGGATGTATACGAAAATATTTATTATCGAATGTTATCTTTTTCTAATTTGTGAATAATTTTCAGCTGGTGGATCAGGAGTCACCGAATACATATGTAGCCAAGTTCGATAATCTTCGGCTGATCGTTTCTTAAACGTATTCGACAATTTCTGTAATTAAAATTCTCCAAAATGTGGGTCCTGTAGCATCATATCCTACCTATCCTCCTATCGATAGATTTTTGGGCATAAAAACTGTCACACTCTTTGGACATATTGCATTGTTTGAGGATCACTGACGAGGGTTAAAAGAAGGGATGGAATCTCCAACCAGACTCTGTTGCAGCACCAACGGCAAAATATCCGATGCTAAAACACAGAGACCAGCTAACTAAGAGACGAAAAAGAGACATACGACACAAAAAACATTAAACACAACAAATAAAGCAACGAGACAAATGGATAACTAGTGCCGACTTTGGACGACTATTTGCTCACAAGTAGAAAATGGTGTAGTTTTCCGGATTACGTGCGCACGACCCTCCAACTTTTCATCATATATATTATTCTCCTAATTCGGAAACTTGTCATTTCATCCAAAAATATCATGGAAAATAAGCGAGGTTAACATCTTCGCACCAGCCCCCCAAAAACAATTTTGAACATAGATTTTATTTGGATATGCTATTTGCACCTGGTCTCACTTCGAAGTGTTGTTCATTCCGGTTTTAGCAGCCGTTCCGATGGGAATTCTCACGATCTGGCCTTGCCTTCTCGATTTTGAGACTGAATAAATGTTAGGTACTTCTTGATGTGTATTGAATCGACCCTACAGGAAATTTGGAGCCGCGTACTCTCTGTAATTACACACATTTAAATTAAAAAAATAACACAAGAGGGCGCTACAGAAATTAATTTAATCGGCTCCTGCAAGATCACTATGTCTGGAAGCATCACTGATGAGAATTTAATCCTCGAAACACGTGTCTGGTGCATGAAAATTGGTTTGAAATTTTCTTCAAGAAGGAATAGAGTTTGAACACTCTCGTATTATTATGTTTTTTTTCTGTTACCATCTGTCATGTATTTTTGTAATAAACTAATTTTTTTTAACTTCATATTTGATTAGGTGTCTTTTGACATTAGTATTAATTGTGTTTTTCGTGTTTGCTAATTCTTGTCCCATTGCTGTCCTCATACTGTATATGTCCACTCTGTGTTTTCGTGTCTGTGTTTCTGTGTTTTGATGTAGATCCTGTTTGAAATCCATTCCTTTCCTTTATATTCTTACTTCTCATTGCAGATCTTCATGGCGCAGTTATGACTGTAGTTCAGTGTTGTATCTGGGTATATTGTTTTCGTTGCAGTCCTTGCAATGAGGTATTAATGCAGATTTATTCCGTTTCTGGCCGTCCTAATTCGGCAACGATTGCCCATTGGTTTGTACTATTTTGAGTTTGGTGTCTTGATTTGTGTCGCTTTCTTGTGGGTTGATTTCGCTGGATGGTTGCAGGGTGGTCATATTGGAGATCCTTCCCTTTTCTTGATGTCGTGTGTGGTGTTCCTGGTCCCTTTTGTGTCTATCGTTTCGTTTCGTTTCGGTGTTTATATGTTTTATGTGAGAGCTGCAACCGGGTCTTATCGGAGATCCCCTCCTTTAAAAAGAGTCCCTGAACATCAGCTTAATCTATTTCTCTCTATAGCAGCAGATGTTAAACGTCTTCAATTTCGATAGCATCATTTCAGTGCAGATAAATTTGCTGTACGGACCAGACATGCACGTTTCGGGTACTTATCCCTCGTCAGTGATCCTCAGTCTAAACAATGTAATATGGCCAAAGACTGTGAACAATGTTATGTCCAAAAATGTACCGAAAAACGTAGCAGGATGGGTGGGATATGATGCTACAGGAAAAACGTTTTAGAAATTTCAAATTTTTTTTGATAACAGAAATTCTTGAATGCATTGAAGAGACAGACGATCAACCGAAGTTGATCGAACTTGGCTACATGTGCCCTCGGGGACTCCTGGTCCACCAGCTGTGACACTCACTGAGTTTGGCATTTCAATTTTCCTCTAAAAACATGTCCCCTTCATGATACAGGTCAATTAGTTTTGTTTTTTTATTGTGAGGTACGAAGTATGATTGCAAAAGTTGTAATTGATTTTGTGATAGAAATGTTCAGCGTGAGATAATGAGAAATCGCTCCGACAGACTAAATGGATTATAGCGGATAAAAGATATCTATTGATCATAAAGATCACATTTCCATGATAAGGAAGCCATCAGGATGTATTTTCTTACACAAAATGAGGCCGATTTACATTTTCTTCTGTCATACACATATCATTAATGTATTTTGGTTATGTGAGTTCATTTTTTGAGTCCATTCAAATACGTGAAGTTGATGGGAAATGGCGACGTGCTTTAGTAATGGCAGAAACAAAACCAAGATAAGAAGTCAGAAATCAAAAGGTCACGTGCCATTAGAGAAAGCCTCCAACAGGATATAAAAATTCGTCGATTAAGCCGAAAACCCAAAGACAAAGATGGTGAACGGATATTGCTTGTTGCTTTCTAATAAACATCAAAGAAGTGCCCATTGGTTATTCAGTCTCAAAGTCGAGGAGGTAACTAAAGAAAAAAAATCATTAGAATTTCTATTGAAACAGATGCGAATCCCGAAATAAAGAATACTTCGAAGATAAACTAGGAACCCGAATTGGGTCAGCGTCTTCTGATTGCATGCAGCACGTTAAGGATTCTTAAAGTAAAATGTACTCTTTGATTTTGGATTAAACATAGTAAATTTCCCTTGGCTTGACGGTGATGTTCCAAGATTACCGTCATACGGCATTTACATATCACAGCTCATCCGGTACGCTAGAGCATGTACTGATATTTTGGATTTTCACAGTAGAAATTCACAAATTACCAAAAAACTTTTAGGTCAAGGTTTCCGCTTTCATAAACTAGTTAAGACTTTCTGGAAATTTTACAAGAATTACAGTCACCTTCTTTTAAAATTCGGATCTATACATGCAACAGAGTACATTAATATGGGTATTACACAACCTGTCTTTTATGGTGATATGATAAACAAAATAAAAAGGATCAAAGGTAGGCAGCATAACCATCGAAACTGCGTCAGAATCATCAAACGCCTTTTGTACCGTGGGTATGATCCTAATGTCACCAGACGGCCACTAGGCTTGGTACTTGACCAATCTACAGTCTTGTACAAGCGCATCCTTGAGACTTGCACTCTGATTGACTGTGACGACGGGACTCCATGACGGGCCCTGTCCAAACCTCTTTAGAGAAGACAAGGCCCCGACCACCTGTCCTCTCTGAATGTCAGTCGGACTCCTCGGGTGATTACATACATGAGCTCGCTACAGCCAGCAGAGCACGGACTGTATTACGCATGACCTCTCTTTATATCCATTTACATATTCATCTGTGTCTATGGGGCTTCTGCGTTTCGCGGTCTTGTTTGTGTGATGTCATCTTACAGTGAGGAGGTTGTTTTACACCACAATTGTACGTTCTTCGAGACCTCTGGGTAATTGGAGAAGTGAGAGGGTTGTGCGCACGTAATCCAGGATAACCACACCATTTGCTTCTTGCGTGACAGATGGCCGTCCAAAGTCGGCACTGGTTACCCATTGGTCTCGTCGGTTTATGTGTAGTCTTTTGTGTTTGATGTTTACATGTCGTGTGTCTCTTTTCCGTCTCGTGCTGTACTCGTCTTTTGTGTTTTTGCATCGGGTGTTTTGGTGTTTTACTATTGATGCTGCAACGGGGTTTTGTTGGAGATCTCCTCCCTTCTCTTAATACTTACTAATTGTATCAATACTTATATATTTTGCTCACATTAATTTAATCATGAGGAGACAAGATCTGCCATCTTCATTAGCCCATACACTGTTCAGAATGTACGTTTCAAATCATACATTTATATACGTATATATATTTACTTATGATTTACTCCATCTTATGTCTGGTCAAATACCGTAGCTTCGTGAGTGTCAGTGCTGGTGGACCAAGAGTCCTCGAGGGCACATGTAGCCAAGTTCGATCAATTTCGGTTGATCGTTTCTTCAAACGCATTTATAAAATTTCTAAAATTTGGGTCCTGTAGCATCATATATACGTATTTATAAATTTGTGTTTACGAAATTTTCTCAAATTTCTAAAATTTGGGTCCTGTAGCATCATATCCCAGCCATTTTGCTACGTCTCTCGGTACATTTAGGATATAATTTTCACAGATTTTGGTAATATATCATTGTTTAGATCGAGGATCACTGCCGAGGGTTAAATATCCGGAACGTGCATATCTGGTCCATGCTATATATTTATCTGCAATAAAATGATGCTAATGAATTTGAAGACGTTAAACATTTTTAACACTTGTTGAGTGTTACTGCTGGTGGACCAAGAGTCCCCGAGGGCACATGTAGCCAAGTTCGAACAATTTCGGTTGGTCGTTTATTCAAACGCATTTGAAAATTTATGTTTTCAAAATTTTCTCAAATTTCTAAAACCTGGGTCCTGTAGCATCATATCCCAGCCATTTTGCTACGTCTTTCGGTACATTTAGGATATAATTTTCACAGATCTTGGTCATATTACATTGTTTAGATCGATGATCACTGACGAGGGTTAAATATCCGAAACGTGCATGTCTGGTCCATGCTGTGAATTCATCTGCTATAATGTTAAACGTCTTCAAATTCAATAGCATCATTTAAGACCTGATAAATTTACAGCATGGACCAGACATGCAAGTTTCGGGTACTAAACCCTCGTCAGTGATCCTCAGTCTTAACAATGTAAAATGGCCAAAACGTATGAAAATTATATCCAAAAATGTACCAAAAGACGTAGCAGAGTGGGCGGGATATGATGCCAAAGGACCCACGTTTTAGAAATTTCAAGAAATTGGTAACAGAAAATTTCAAATGCGTTAAAGAAAGGAGGGGATCTCCAACAACACCTAGTTGCAGCATTAACAGCAACCTCCCAAAACACCCACTGTAAAACACAAAAATGACACGCACAGAAAGAGACGCAGTAGTACAATGAACGTCAAATCACAGAAAAACATAAACCCAAATGACTACACATAAACCAACGAGACCAATGGGCAAACGGTGCCGACTTAGGACGGCCATCTGCCTCGTCAGTAGCAGACGGTGTGGTTATCCTGGATTACGTGCGCACAACCCTCCCACTATTCCGATTACCCAGAGGTCTCGAAGAACGTACAATTGTGGTGTAAAACAACCTCCTCACTGTCAGATGACCACACACAAACAAGACCGCAAGACGCAGGGGCCCAAGCAACACAGATGAATATGTAAATTGATATAAAAAGAGGGCATGCGTAATACGACCTGTGCTCTGCCGGCTGTAGCGAGCTAATGTATGTTATCACCCGAGGAGTCCGACTGACATTCAGAGAGGACAGGTGGTCGGGGCCCTGTCTTCTCTAAAGAGGTTTGGACAGGGCCCGTCATGGAGTCCCGTCGTCACAGTCAGTCAGCGTGCAAGTATTAAGGATGCGCTGGTACAAGACTGTAGATTGGTCAAGTACCAAGCCTAGTGTCCGTCTGGTGACATTAGGATCATATCCACAGTATAAGAGGCGTTTGATGATTCTGACGCATTTTCGATAGTAATTCTGTCTACCTTTGATCCTTCTAATTTTGTTGATCATGTCAACATAAAATGCAGGTTGCGAAATACCCAAAGTAATATACTCTGTTGCTTGTATGGGTCCGAATTTCAAAAGCAGTTGACAATAATTTTTGTAAAATTTCCAGAATGTCTTGACAAGCTTGTGAAAGCGAAAACCTTGACCTAAAAGTTTCTTTGTTATTTGTAAATTTCTATCATGAAAATCCAAAACATCAGTACATGCTCTAGCATACCGGATGAGCTGCGAAATGTAGATACCATAAGACGGTAATCTAGGCACATCACCGTCAAGCCAGGGAAAATTTACTATATTGAATCCAAAGTCATCTCTTTTGTCATACACCCTTGTATGAATCTCTCCATTGATAATTTTGATATTCAGGTCCAAAAATGGTGTTTCTGTGTTTGTGACGTTCGCCTTGTTTAGAGTCAGTTCCTATGGATAAATGACATTTTTATATTTTTCAAAAACAGGATTGTCGATAGTAAGGATATCATCCAGGTACCTAGAAGTACCATTGAAACATTTCACATCATCATGTTTTCTTTGTTTTTGAAGATTTTGGATAAATTCTTTTTCATACGTGAATAAAAATAAATCTGCAACAAGAGGCGCACAATTAGTACCCATAGGGATCCCTACAACCTGCTTGTAGAGATTCTCACCAAATCTTACGTAAATGTTGTCCAAAAGAAAGGACAAGGAAATACAAAGGTCACTACATGTCCATGATTTGTATGATTTGTATTCTGTATTGGAAAAGAAACCCTTTGATTCAGATGTACAAATATAAGTTTTACCCTCTCGGTTAAAGCACCATTTAATGAGTTTTGACAATTGATCATTAATCTTATCGTGAGGAAGCGTGGTGTACATATTTGAAAAGTCGTACGAAGAAATCGAATTGGCTTGAAATTTCTCGATTTCATTTTGTCAATCACATCCCCTGAATTTTTAATAGACCAAAATAAGTTTACATCATTCCTGTTTAGAACAGTTTCACAATATTTTGCAACGTGTTCCTTTATCACCGTGAGTGCTGACGTCAGATTTCTAGACAAAATTGTAGTTGAGCAGTTGCTAGAATTAGCAATGTATCGAAATTTGTAAGGAGACTTGTGCAATTTTGGTATGCAGTACAGTGTAGGAAGATCCAGTTTAGAAATAGGGATCTTGAATGAAGAAATTTCACTGTTGTGTTTGCTCAAAATGTTAGGAACACTTTCATTGCTTTTGATATAAGTGTTTGTAGACGAAAGTTCCGAAACCAAAGTTGATATGTAGTAACGTTTTCAAATGATTATGGTGTTGTTGGCTGCTTTGTCTGCAGGAGCGAAGACATATTTTTCGTGTAAATTGCGTAATTTGGATTTGAAATATCTTTCAGATTTAGAACTTGGATTTTCGAAAAGATGAGGATTTTTGTGGAAGTTATCTATTCGAATATCGGTAATATCCAATATGAGGTTCTTCCAGTCATTCAGAGAATGTGATTCGACCCCTTCCGATTTACACCATCTTTTTGTGTAGTTATCTAAGGCTTCCTTTAGTTCTTCGCGACATTTGATAAAATCTATCTTGGATGGAATTCTGTACTTAAGTCCTTTCTTGAGAAGATTGCGGAGCTGCCTGTCCTGGATAATTGAAAAGTCACCTGTTACAATATGGCCAGCTGGTTTATAAAGGTATTCAGAAGTTGCACATTCTCAAGAAGTAGGACTTGATTCAAGAATTTTAGGATCTGATGTTACTTTATTGTAGTTAAATACGAAATTTCGAATAGGTTTTTTATACTTGTAACAAATAAGAGGAGGTTCAAAATTCTCAAAATATTGAGGAATAGCACTTTGGACGCGATGATCCCGAAAAATATTAGAGATGTTAAGAAGATCGAAACCTTTGTTAATAAATGGAATTTTTATGAATCGTCTTCTAAGGGGAATGTTTTTAATGACAGGAAAAAGTTTATTCTGTGCGAATGCAACAATGATATTAAGTTTGAATCAATCAGTATTTCTTAAGAATGCAACCTCTGCTTCATCCAAGATAGATTTCAATTGAACTGCTGGTATTGATGAGAGAGCATGAAGCAGTTCATGTCTGCCGCCGTTTCGTGCAATTATAAGTAGATCCCTGAGGGTACGATGTATTCTAGCTCTGTTTCTAAGGTTTCTGTTTCGCCTTTTTCCGTGTGACCTAAACTTTCGCTTAGCGTCAGGGCGGATTGAAAAGACATTGATCTTTGTCGAGGTCGAGGAAATATTTCCTTGTCCGTAAATTTGATCGTTTAAACCAAGGGGGTACGCAGTTTGTAATTTAGTGATCCAGGCAATTTCAGCTTGTAGTCAGCGTTTTTTAATTTCAGTTTTACTTAGATTTTTGAGTTTTGGGAAAGACTGAACTGGAGTAATACTTAAATCCGAAATTGAATGTTTATATTTAAAGAAGTGATGGTACAGGAAATTTCTGTGCTTTTTGTGACGCGAGTTTCTTATCTGATATGAATGATTTCGAAAACGAGATTTTAAGGACTGGCCTGTTTCCCCTACATATTGGGCGCCACATCCCCTGGCGTTTCATGTAATAACATAAATGACATCTTGATACGATCAATCAACGTCACTATCAATCTCGATCTTAAACGTATGCCCATTAACACTAGATGTAATCGTGGAATTGCAATTGATGAGCGGACAAATGGAACATCTCTTTCCATTGCACTGGCGAATGGTTGAGAACCCTCTGTGTTTGTTGTTAAATGTAGAGCCTGCAGATGGAGTAGTAGGTGTAATACGTCTACGGGGTATAAATTTAAGAGGTGATAGATGTACTCTGGGTGAGGTAAAAAGTTGATTACTGTTAAATGTCGATGATGGTAACGTGACTGTAGTGACAGAGGGTAATCTCAAAGGTTTTAATTTAATACGAGGCGACCTTAGAAATGCCATAATGAAATTATCGAGGATAGAAAGGTGAATTAAGATCCTGCGTAGAAGATACTACAACACAGTCAAGTTAGAGAACGATTTGGAAATAAAACACTTCAAACATCGGGTCGCGGGGAATTGTATTACCAACTCCACACTGCAACACGAAATAAGTGTAGATATAAAAGAAAGGAGGGGATCTCCAACAACACCTAGTTGCAGCATCAACAGCAACCTCCCAAAACACCCACTGTAAAACACAAAAATGACACGCACAGAAAGAGACGCAGTAGTACAATGAACGTCAAATCACAGAAAAACATAAACCACAAATGACTACACTTAAACCAACGAGACCAATGGGCAAACGGTGCCGACTTAGGACGGCCATCTGTCTCGTCAGTAGCAGACGGTGTGGTTATCCTGGATTACGTGCGCACAACCCTCCCACTATTCCGATTACCCAGAGGTCTCGAAGAACGTACAATTGTGGTGTAAAACAACCTCCTCACTGTCAGATGACCACACACAAACAAGACCGCAAGACGCAGGGGCCCAAGCAACACAGATGAATATGTAAATTGATATAAAAAGAGGGCATGCGTAATACGACCTGTGCTCTGCCGGCTGTAGCGAGCTAATGTATGTTATCACCCGAGGAGTCCGACTGACATTCAGAGAGGACAGGTGGTCGGGGCCCTGTCTTCTCTAAAGAGGTTTGGACAGGGCCCGTCATGGAGTCCCGTCGTCACAGTCAGTCAGCGTGCAAGTATTAAGGATGCGCTGGTACAAGACTGTAGATTGGTCAAGTACCAAGCCTAGTGTCCGTCTGGTGACATTAGGATCATATCCACGGTATAAGAGGCGTTTGATGATTCTGACGCATTTTCGATAGTAATTCTGTCTACCTTTGATCCTTCTAATTTTGTTGATCATGTCAACATAAAATGCAGGTTGCGAAATACCCAAAGTAATATACTCTGTTGCTTGTATGGGTCCGAATTTCAAAAGCAGTTGACAATAATTTTTGTAAAATTTCCAGAATGTCTTGACAAGTTTGTGAAAGCGAAAACCTTGACCTAAAAGTTTCTTTGTTATTTGTAAATTTCTATCATGAAAATCCAAAACATCAGTACATGCTCTAGCATACCGGATGAGCTGCGAAATGTAGATACCATAAGACGGTAATCTAGGAACATCACCGTCAAGCCAGGGAAAATTTACTATATTGAATCCAAAGTCATCTCTTTTGTCATACACCCTTGTATGAATCTCTCCATTGATAATTTTGATATTCAGGTCCAAAAATGGTGTTTCTGTGTTTGTGACGTTCGCCTTGTTTAGAGTCAGTTCCTGTGGATAAATGACATTTTTATATTTTTCAAAAACAGGATTGTCGATAGTAAGGATATCATCCAGGTACCTAGAAGTACCATTGAAACATTTCACATCATCATGTTTTCTTTGTTTTTGAAGATTTTGGATAAATTCTTTTTCATACGTGAATAAAAATAAATCTGCAACAAGAGGCGCACAATTAGTACCCATAGGGATCCCTACAACCTGCTTGTAGAGATTCTCACCAAATCTTACGTAAATGTTGTCCAAAAGAAAGGACAAGGAAATACAAAGGTCACTACATGTCCATGATTTATATGATTTGTATTCTGTATTGGAAAAGAAACCCTTTGATTCAGATGTACAAATATAAGTTTTACCCTCTCGGTTAAAGCACCATTTAATGAGTTTTGACAATTGATCATTAATCTTATCGTGAGGAAGCGTGGTGTACATATTTGAAAAGTCGTACGAAGAAATCGAATTGGCTTGAAATTTCTCGATTTCATTTTGTCAATCACATCCCCTGAATTTTTAATAGACCAAAATAAGTTTACATCATTCCTGTTTAGAACAGTTTCACAATATTTTGCAACGTGTTCCTTTATCACCGTGAGTGCTGACGTCAGATTTCTAGACAAAATTGTAGTTGAGCAGTTGCTAGAATTAGCAATGTATCGAAATTTGTAAGGAGACTTGTGCAATTTTGGTATGCAGTACAGTGTAGGAAGATCCAGTTTAGAAATAGGGATCTTGAATGAAGAAATTTCACTGTTGTGTTTGCTCAAAATGTTAGGAACACTTTCATTGCTTTTGATATAAGTGTTTGTAGACGAAAGTTCCGAAACCAAAGTTGATATGTAGTAACGTTTTCAAATGATTATGGTGTTGTTGGCTGCTTTGTCTGCAGGAGCGAAGACATATTTTTCGTGTAAATTGCGTAATTTGGATTTGAAATATCTTTCAGATTTAGAACTTGGATTTTCGAAAAGATGAGGATTTTTGTGGAAGTTATCTATTCGAATATCGGTAATATCCAATATGAGGTTCTTCCAGTCATTCAGAGAATGTGATTCGACCCCTTCCGATTTACACCATCTTTTTGTGTAGTTATCTAAGGCTTCCTTTAGTTCTTCGCGACATTTGATAAAATCTATCTTGGATGGAATTCTGTACTTAAGTCCTTTCTTGAGAAGATTGCGGAGCTGCCTGTCCTGGATAATTGAAAAGTCACCTGTTACAATATGGCCAGCTGGTTTATAAAGGTATTCAGAAGTTGCACATTCTCAAGAAGTAGGACTTGATTCAAGAATTTTAGGATCTGATGTTACTTTATTGTAGTTAAATACGAAATTTCGAATAGGTTTTTTATACTTGTAACAAATAAGAGGAGGTTCAAAATTCTCAAAATATTGAGGAATAGCACTTTGGACGCGATGATCCCGAAAAATATTAGAGATGTTAAGAAGATCGAAACCTTTGTTAATAAATGGAATTTTTATGAATCGTCTTCTAAGGGGAATGTTTTTAATGACAGGAAAAAGTTTATTCTGTGCGAATGCAACAATGATATTAAGTTTGAATCAATCAGTATTTCTTAAGAATGCAACCTCTGCTTCATCCAAGATAGATTTCAATTGAACTGCTGGTATTGATGAGAGAGCATGAAGCAGTTCATGTCTGCCGCCGTTTCGTGCAATTATAAGTAGATCCCTGAGGGTACGATGTATTCTAGCTCTGTTTCTAAGGTTTCTGTTTCGCCTTTTTCCGTGTGACCTAAACTTTCGTTTAGCGTCAGGGCGGATTGAAAAGACATTGATCTTTGTCGAGGTCGAGGAAATATTTCCTTGTCCGTAAATTTGATCGTTTAAACCAAGGGGGTACGCAGTTTGTAATTTAGTGATCCAGGCAATTTCAGCTTGTAGTCAGCGTTTTTTAATTTCAGTTTTACTTAGATTTTTGAGTTTTGGGAAAGACTGAACTGGAGTAATACTTAAATCCGAAATTGAATGTTTATATTTAAAGAAGTGATGGTACAGGAAATTTCTGTGCTTTTTGTGACGCGAGTTTCTTATCTGATATGAATGATTTCGAAAACGAGATTTTAAGGACTGGCCTGTTTCCCCTACATATTGGGCGCCACATCCCCTGGCGTTTCATGTAATAACATAAATGACATCTTGATACGATCAATCAACGTCACTATCAATCTCGATCTTAAACGTATGCCCATTAACACTAGATGTAATCGTGGAATTGCAATTGATGAGCGGACAAATGGAACATCTCTTTCCATTGCACTGGCGAATGGTTGAGAACCCTCTGTGTTTGTTGTTAAATGTAGAGCCTGCAGATGGAGTAGTAGGTGTAATACGTCTACGGGGTATAAATTTAAGAGGTGATAGATGTACTCTGGGTGAGGTAAAAAGTTGATTACTGTTAAATGTCGATGATGGTAACGTGACTGTAGTGACAGAGGGTAATCTCAAAGGTTTTAATTTAATACGAGGCGACCTTAGAAATGCCATAATGAAATTATCGAGGATAGAAAGGTGAATTAAGATCCTGCGTAGAAGATACTACAACACAGTCAAGTTAGAGAACGATTTGGAAATAAAACACTTCAAACATCGGGTCGCGGGGAATTGTATTACCAACTCCACACTGCAACACGAAATAAGTGTAGATATAAAAGAAAGGAGGGGATCTCCAACAACACCTAGTTGCAGCATCAACAGCAACCTCCCAAAACACCCACTGTAAAACACAAAAATGACACGCACAGAAAGAGACGCAGTAGTACAATGAACGTCAAATCACAGAAAAACATAAACCACAAATGACTACACTTAAACCAACGAGACCAATGGGCAAACGGTGCCGACTTAGGACGGCCATCTGTCTCGTCAGTAGCAGACGGTGTGGTTATCCTGGATTACGTGCGCACAACCCTCCCACTATTCCGATTACCCAGAGGTCTCGAAGAACGTACAATTGTGGTGTAAAACAACCTCCTCACTGTCAGATGACCACACACAAACAAGACCGCAAGACGCAGGGGCCCAAGCAACACAGATGAATATGTAAATTGATATAAAAAGAGGGCATGCGTAATACGACCTGTGCTCTGCCGGCTGTAGCGAGCTAATGTATGTTATCACCCGAGGAGTCCGACTGACATTCAGAGAGGACAGGTGGTCGGGGCCCTGTCTTCTCTAAAGAGGTTTGGACAGGGCCCGTCATGGAGTCCCGTCGTCACAGTCAGTCAGCGTGCAAGTATTAAGGATGCGCTGGTACAAGACTGTAGATTGGTCAAGTACCAAGCCTAGTGTCCGTCTGGTGACATTAGGATCATATCCACGGTATAAGAGGCGTTTGATGATTCTGACGCATTTTCGATAGTAATTCTGTCTACCTTTGATCCTTCTAATTTTGTTGATCATGTCAACATAAAATGCAGGTTGCGAAATACCCAAAGTAATATACTCTGTTGCTTGTATGGGTCCGAATTTCAAAAGCAGTTGACAATAATTTTTGTAAAATTTCCAGAATGTCTTGACAAGTTTGTGAAAGCGAAAACCTTGACCTAAAAGTTTCTTTGTTATTTGTAAATTTCTATCATGAAAATCCAAAACATCAGTACATGCTCTAGCATACCGGATGAGCTGCGAAATGTAGATACCATAAGACGGTAATCTAGGAACATCACCGTCAAGCCAGGGAAAATTTACTATATTGAATCCAAAGTCATCTCTTTTGTCATACACCCTTGTATGAATCTCTCCATTGATAATTTTGATATTCAGGTCCAAAAATGGTGTTTCTGTGTTTGTGACGTTCGCCTTGTTTAGAGTCAGTTCCTGTGGATAAATGACATTTTTATATTTTTCAAAAACAGGATTGTCGATAGTAAGGATATCATCCAGGTACCTAGAAGTACCATTGAAACATTTCACATCATCATGTTTTCTTTGTTTTTGAAGATTTTGGATAAATTCTTTTTCATACGTGAATAAAAATAAATCTGCAACAAGAGGCGCACAATTAGTACCCATAGGGATCCCTACAACCTGCTTGTAGAGATTCTCACCAAATCTTACGTAAATGTTGTCCAAAAGAAAGGACAAGGAAATACAAAGGTCACTACATGTCCATGATTTATATGATTTGTATTCTGTATTGGAAAAGAAACCCTTTGATTCAGATGTACAAATATAAGTTTTACCCTCTCGGTTAAAGCACCATTTAATGAGTTTTGACAATTGATCATTAATCTTATCGTGAGGAAGCGTGGTGTACATATTTGAAAAGTCGTACGAAGAAATCGAATTGGCTTGAAATTTCTCGATTTCATTTTGTCAATCACATCCCCTGAATTTTTAATAGACCAAAATAAGTTTACATCATTCCTGTTTAGAACAGTTTCACAATATTTTGCAACGTGTTCCTTTATCACCGTGAGTGCTGACGTCAGATTTCTAGACAAAATTGTAGTTGAGCAGTTGCTAGAATTAGCAATGTATCGAAATTTGTAAGGAGACTTGTGCAATTTTGGTATGCAGTACAGTGTAGGAAGATCCAGTTTAGAAATAGGGATCTTGAATGAAGAAATTTCACTGTTGTGTTTGCTCAAAATGTTAGGAACACTTTCATTGCTTTTGATATAAGTGTTTGTAGACGAAAGTTCCGAAACCAAAGTTGATATGTAGTAACGTTTTCAAATGATTATGGTGTTGTTGGCTGCTTTGTCTGCAGGAGCGAAGACATATTTTTCGTGTAAATTGCGTAATTTGGATTTGAAATATCTTTCAGATTTAGAACTTGGATTTTCGAAAAGATGAGGATTTTTGTGGAAGTTATCTATTCGAATATCGGTAATATCCAATATGAGGTTCTTCCAGTCATTCAGAGAATGTGATTCGACCCCTTCCGATTTACACCATCTTTTTGTGTAGTTATCTAAGGCTTCCTTTAGTTCTTCGCGACATTTGATAAAATCTATCTTGGATGGAATTCTGTACTTAAGTCCTTTCTTGAGAAGATTGCGGAGCTGCCTGTCCTGGATAATTGAAAAGTCACCTGTTACAATATGGCCAGCTGGTTTATAAAGGTATTCAGAAGTTGCACATTCTCAAGAAGTAGGACTTGATTCAAGAATTTTAGGATCTGATGTTACTTTATTGTAGTTAAATACGAAATTTCGAATAGGTTTTTTATACTTGTAACAAATAAGAGGAGGTTCAAAATTCTCAAAATATTGAGGAATAGCACTTTGGACGCGATGATCCCGAAAAATATTAGAGATGTTAAGAAGATCGAAACCTTTGTTAATAAATGGAATTTTTATGAATCGTCTTCTAAGGGGAATGTTTTTAATGACAGGAAAAAGTTTATTCTGTGCGAATGCAACAATGATATTAAGTTTGAATCAATCAGTATTTCTTAAGAATGCAACCTCTGCTTCATCCAAGATAGATTTCAATTGAACTGCTGGTATTGATGAGAGAGCATGAAGCAGTTCATGTCTGCCGCCGTTTCGTGCAATTATAAGTAGATCCCTGAGGGTACGATGTATTCTAGCTCTGTTTCTAAGGTTTCTGTTTCGCCTTTTTCCGTGTGACCTAAACTTTCGTTTAGCGTCAGGGCGGATTGAAAAGACATTGATCTTTGTCGAGGTCGAGGAAATATTTCCTTGTCCGTAAATTTGATCGTTTAAACCAAGGGGGTACGCAGTTTGTAATTTAGTGATCCAGGCAATTTCAGCTTGTAGTCAGCGTTTTTTAATTTCAGTTTTACTTAGATTTTTGAGTTTTGGGAAAGACTGAACTGGAGTAATACTTAAATCCGAAATTGAATGTTTATATTTAAAGAAGTGATGGTACAGGAAATTTCTGTGCTTTTTGTGACGCGAGTTTCTTATCTGATATGAATGATTTCGAAAACGAGATTTTAAGGACTGGCCTGTTTCCCCTACATATTGGGCGCCACATCCCCTGGCGTTTCATGTAATAACATAAATGACATCTTGATACGATCAATCAACGTCACTATCAATCTCGATCTTAAACGTATGCCCATTAACACTAGATGTAATCGTGGAATTGCAATTGATGAGCGGACAAATGGAACATCTCTTTCCATTGCACTGGCGAATGGTTGAGAACCCTCTGTGTTTGTTGTTAAATGTAGAGCCTGCAGATGGAGTAGTAGGTGTAATACGTCTACGGGGTATAAATTTAAGAGGTGATAGATGTACTCTGGGTGAGGTAAAAAGTTGATTACTGTTAAATGTCGATGATGGTAACGTGACTGTAGTGACAGAGGGTAATCTCAAAGGTTTTAATTTAATACGAGGCGACCTTAGAAATGCCATAATGAAATTATCGAGGATAGAAAGGTGAATTAAGATCCTGCGTAGAAGATACTACAACACAGTCAAGTTAGAGAACGATTTGGAAATAAAACACTTCAAACATCGGGTCGCGGGGAATTGTATTACCAACTCCACACTGCAACACGAAATAAGTGTAGATATAAAAGAAAGGAGGGGATCTCCAACAACACCTAGTTGCAGCATCAACAGCAACCTCCCAAAACACCCACTGTAAAACACAAAAATGACACGCACAGAAAGAGACGCAGTAGTACAATGAACGTCAAATCACAGAAAAACATAAACCACAAATGACTACACTTAAACCAACGAGACCAATGGGCAAACGGTGCCGACTTAGGACGGCCATCTGCCTCGTCAGTAGCAGACGGTGTGGTTATCCTGGATTACGTGCGCACAACCCTCCCACTATTCCGATTACCCAGAGGTCTCGAAGAACGTACAATTGTGGTGTAAAACAACCTCCTCACTGTCAGATGACCACACACAAACAAGACCGCAAGACGCAGGGGCCCAAGCAACACAGATGAATATGTAGCTTGCTAGGGGTCCGTCGATGTTTAATTTCGTGCTCTATTGTGAGTGCTGTTGAGATTATCGTCAGGATCTTCTTTAACTCATTTGTGTCACACTTATGCCCTTTGCCGTGTGGAGCTCGTAAAAAAGTTCCCCGCGAGGGGTTTGACAGTAAGTGTTTTGAATATACTTCCCTGACATTGTCGCCATAGCACTTTCTATATAAACATTACGTCAGACAGTGCATGAATTTTATATATTTTCATTTCCATGCTTCATAAACATCGACGGCGGGTGCGGCTAGCCAACAGGGGATGCTTACTCCTCCCGGGCACCTGGTCCCACCTCTAGCTTGCTAGGGGTCCGTCGATGTTTAATTTCGTGCTCTATTGTGAGTGCTGTTGAGATTATCGTCAGGATCTTCTTTAACTCATTGATATAAAAAGAGGGCATGCGTAATACGACCTGTGCTCTGCCGGCTGTAGCGAGCTAATGTATGTTATCACCCGAGGAGTCCGACTGACATTCAGAGAGGACAGGTGGTCGGGGCCCTGTCTTCTCTAAAGAGGTTTGGACAGGGCCCGTCATGGAGTCCCGTCGTCACAGTCAGTCAGCGTGCAAGTATTAAGGATGCGCTTGTACAAGACTGTAGATTGGTCAAGTACCAAGCCTAGTGTCCGTCTGGTGACATTAGGATCATATCCACGGTATAAGAGGCGTTTGATGATTCTGACGCATTTTCGATAGTAATTCTGTCTACCTTTGATCCTTCTAATTTTAAACAGACGATCAACCGAAGTTGATCGAACTTGGCTACATGTGCCCTCGGGGACTCGGGGTCCACCAGCAGTGACAAATGATGCTTATGAATTTGAAGACGTTGAAAATTATTAAAGTAATGATGCCCCACTAATCACGGCCATTGACCAGAAATTCATTCATTTAGCTTATGCAAAAGATCTTCAGAAAAGATTGTATTCTATGTCTTCCGAAATGGAAGTAACCGGATATGACAGTTGTACCGAATTGAAGCGGCGGGTGTTGCAGGAGATGCTTACTCTTCCTGGGCACCTGGTGTCACTCCCATATCGGGAGTTCGCTTCTTTGTATGTGGTAGAGGTTTTTGTTTGTTTGCTTTGGTTCCTGTTTTATCCTGATTTTGTATGCCTTCGGTTTCTGATTTTCTGAATTATCCATTTTGTGCTGTATACAGGGATACTGTCATTATCCTCGCATCCTTGATACTTGCACGCTGACTGACTGTGACGACGGGACTCCATGACGGGCCCTGTCCAAACCTCTTTAGAGAAGACAAGGCCCCGACCACCTGTCCTCTCTGAATGTCAGTCGGACTCCTCGGGTGATAACATACATTAGCTCGCTACAGCCGGCAGAGCACATGTTGTATTACACATGCCCTCTTTTTATATCCATTTACATATTCATCTGTGTTGCTTGGGCCCCTACGTTTTGCGGTCTTGTTTGTGTGTGGTCATCTGACAGTGAGGAGGTTGTTTTACATCACAATTATACGTTCTTCGAGACCTCTGGGTAATCGGAATAGTGGGAGGGTTGTGCGCACGTAATCCAGCATAACCACACCGTCTGCTACTGACGTGGCAGATGGCCGTCCTAAGTCGGCACCGTTTACCCATTGGTCTCATTGGTTTATGTGTAGTCATTTGTGTTTTATGTTTTTCTGTGATTTGACGTTCCTTATACTACTGCGTCTCTTTTTGTACGTGTCATTTTTGTGTTTTACAGTGGGTGTTTTTGGAGGTTGCTGTTGGTGCTGCAACTAGGTGTTGTTGGAGATCCCCTCCTTTCTTATCCATATTTGTCATTTACTAAGGATGATAAATGACATATCGAGGACAGAACTTTTGCCTCTCTCCATTATTAGGAGTAAATTTTGAATTGACGTTTCGATTAGAGGATTAAAAAAAAGCTTGAATGTTGCAATTTTAGCTATCATTTACATTGACTGGAATAGAGAACTCGGTTTCAATACTTCAAAGATAAACGGTATATAAAGGAAATAAAAACATAAGGCATACGAAATACAGTCGGCTGTGCCGGCTGCAGCAGCTCATGCATGAGATCACCCGAGGAGTCTGAGTGACATTCAGAGAGGACAGGTGGTCAGGGCCCTGTCTTCTCTAAAGAGAAAAAAAACCATCACGATAAGATATACAAGTATAGTGATGTTGTAATATCGAAAGGAATACGTGATAGGGATAATACTTCACGAGCTAGTATCAGACAATGATATCTCTGCCATATATCACAAGTTTTATTTTTTCTTATTGTACATGTATATAGATGATTTGTCTCTATACCAAAACTTGGTTTGTGAGAAAGAAATGAATATTTTTGTTTTGTTTGATGTTTCTGTATTGTGCGTTGACGTTTCTTGTCCCTTTTGCATGTCTGCTCTGTGTGATTTTGCATTGGGTGTTTTGGGGTTTTGCTGTGGGTGCAACAACCTTGTTTTGTTGGAGATCCACTCCTTTGTTTTGTTTGAAATATTTCGGGGGGGGGGGTTCCCATATTGAATCCATCTTATATTTGAGACCTTAAACACATAAAAGACTGTTTAAGTCTCAACCAAAAAATGTTTTGATAAAATTATCCATTCTTTCATTGCGGTGTAATTTTATAGGCGCTGATGTTAAAACGAAATGTAGGTGGTGTTTTTTCTATAATTTTCTTTGGGCGTTATGTGGCTAATAGAAATAACGTTGAAAATGTGGTTGTTTTATATAACAAATGGTGTATCTTTCCGTACCAATCATTTTATATGTTTTAATCCACTCGCCATTATCTTCTGTTGCACCGTACATTGTCGAAGTAATGCGACTTCGGTAAACTTCGTAGTATTCTATGTTTTCCATACAAAACGAAACGGAAGTAGAGAATTATATCCAAAGATCCTTAAATATGCCTTAAGTTGTAATGTACTTACAGTGAAACACACACACACACACACACACACCCTCACACACACAAAATACGCGTAGACATACATCTAATAAAATTTCATTGAAAGAAAGATAGTAAATTAATTACTTAAGCCCGAGGGATAAAGAAAGAAAAAGGACCATAGAGTAAGAGATACATACTCCCAAACAGAACAGTTCGGTTTTACATGCAAAAAAAAACCCCATAAGCCCAACGTCAACAGCGTTAGCAAAACAAATAGAATGAAACAATATGAACAAATGATTTAAGGAGTCTATTGTTCTCGTTATCCTAATTATCAATCAATTAGTAGCTACTCAGTGATATTTTTCCGTTGTATTAGAAATTAATACCCATCAGTGTTATCAATTTGTCATGATAAATCATACAGGGGTATATATTGTTATCGGGGATTCAAGGAAAAGCAATATTTTTAATAATAAATGATTCTAATTCTGTTAAAACTTCTATCTCTGCGAAAAGTAATCGGTAAAAAATTACTACATAAAAAATTAACGTAATCGGGGACTTGGTAACGGTACCTTTGATAGTGTTTGACATTGTTATCAGTAAATGACCTAATATATACTTTAGGTATAATTGCATCCTAACGAAGGATCAATATTTGCAATTTGATAATCATACACAAAAGTATTCTGAAACATTGCAGATAAAATTTGACGTTTGTGATCTGGATGAATAAGATAAGGAAGCTACGCATGCTAAGCGTAGTCGATCTTTCGAGCATTAAAACATCATGGATCACGGGGAATGGTATGTCATGGACACCAAACAAATACATTTCTTGTATTGATAATCAGAGTTACTTGGAAAATAGATGAACAATAAGCTAACAAAGAACGAATGAATCATAGTATATGATCGTTGAATATTCTGCATGTATTTCAGCGGGTATCACTTAAATGTAACTGTTTTTTTTTAATCTGTCTATCGCTTTCAGAATAGAATGATTTCGATGCACTGGCGCGACCTTAACAAATGATCCGCTATTCGTATTGTCACCGCTGTTTTACATATCAAGGCTGCAGTTGTACACGTCCTCTCTGAATGTTAAACTCTTCAAATTACATAGCATCATTTAAAAACAGATTAATTTGCAGCATTAACCAAACATGCACGTTTCGGGTACTTAACCCTCGTCAGTGATCCTCATTCTAATCAATGTAATATGACCAAATAGGTGTGAAAGTTATGTATAAAATGTAACGAAATACGTAGCAGGATGGGTGGGATATAATGCTACAGGACCCCGTTTAAGAAATTTCGAGAAATTTGGATAACAGAAATTTACGAATATGTTGAAGAGATGTCAGTCGAACTCCTCGGGTGATTAAAAGCAAGAGCTCGATACAGCCAGCAGAGCACGTACATCCCCTTTTCTTTATCCATTTACATATTCATTTATGTTGCTTGTGCCCCTTAGTTTTGCTTCTTGTCTGTGTGGTCATCTAACAGTGATTAGGTTGTTTGGCCTACAATCGTTCGTTTTTAAATGCAAAAAAAAAAAAAACCATCAGCGAAACGTTAAAAGCGTTAGCAAACAAAGAAAATAAAATAAATATGAATTTAGGAGTCAAATGTTCTCGTTATCTTAATTATCAAATAATAAGTTATGATTTTCATATGTGATATGTTTTCCTTTGTAGAACAAATAAATACCCATCGGTGTAATCAATTTGTCATGACAAATTATGCAGGGGTGTATATTGATATCGAAGATTCAAGGAAAAACATTATTTTTAATAATAAATTATACTAATTCAATCAAAGCTTTTATCTCTGCGGATAATGGATAACAAAAATTATGACATTAAAAATAAACCAAATGGGGAAAAGGAAATGGTACCTTTGATAGTTTCTGACATTTTTATCCGTTAAAAACCTTATATATACTTGAGGTTTACTTGCACCCTAACGCAGTATCAATATCTTTCATTAGATAATAATACACCAAAGTATTCTGAAACGATGCAGATAAAATTTGCCATTCGTGATATGTTTCAGTACTTTCAGTAAATATATTACCAAAGTACCTATCGTAGATCAAGAGTCAATGATCCACGGGGGGGGGGGGGGGGGAGGGAGGGCGGGGAGGGGGAGCATGGCAATTGCGGACTTCCGAATGGAGGTAGGACTCGGTACCCGGGAGGAGTAAGAGTCCTCTGATTGTATGCAATACCCAGCGCAAATGCCAAACAGTAGATTTTAATGACACAAGTTTATTTAACATATAACATAGAGTAAGGGAATAACACAAAAACTAAATATTCTTGATAGAATAAAATCGATTCTGTTCACAAGACCTGCTTTGTTTCATTCTGACAACAATGTACATGAAAAACGTAGCGTAGACGATCTAGTGCTATAAAACTTTCAAGCATTAAAACACCACGGATCACAGGGAATCGGATGTCCAGGACATCAAACAAATATTGATAATCAAAGTTACTTGGAAAATTAATGAACAATAAGCTAAAAAAGAACGGAATAAATCATAGATTATGATTGTTGAATATTCTGCATGCATCCCAGCGGGTATCACCACAATGTTATGGATTTTTTATCTGCCCATCGCTTTCGGAAAAGAATGATTTCGATGCATTAATTGGCGCAACCTTAACAAATGCTACTGATCCGCTGTTTTTATTGTCATCGCTGTTTGATCGTCGAAGGCTGCAGTTTGCCTCGTGGTACTTCCAGATTTTAGAGTAGGAATAGAACAAGAGGAAATTATTAACAAACACCGGAATCACGACGGCTAGTATTAACACACCGGTTATCGCACACATGGCTCCCACTATCTTTGAGAGAGCTTGTCTGGGAACCACATCTCCGTAACCCACCGTAGTCATGGTAACAATGGACCACCAAAAGGAATCCGGAATGCTTGCAAAGACTTCATCGCCGGAGAAAAACGCGAATGATGAAAAGAAAAGCATGGATACAAACAGTAACATAGACATCAATAGTAGTTCTTGTAAACTGGATTTGAAAGCATGAAGCAGGACACGAAATCCAACGTTGTTTTTTACCAAGCGAAATAAGCGAAACACGCGCACTATTTGTAGACAGTGTACAATGTCAAAAATCGATGCTTGGTATTTTTCTTTTGGGTCAAGGGCCTCAACGATATATTTTGAATACATGACAGTTATTGAAAATATATCGATCCAATTTAACATTGATTTGAAAAAGTATGTTTTATAAGGACAAAATACGAATCGAACAAATATCTCAATAGAAAAGAACGCCACCGTGATTAACTCGGTGTATGCAATAAGATCAACATGAGCTCGAGCGTTCGTAGGCAATTTTGGTAAGGTAGAGTTATCTCGCTTTGAACTGTCAAAATGTCCTTCATACAAATGAAAATCGTCTTCAAAGAAATCCCGCCATTCTTCTTCGTTTAGATCCCGGCGGAAAAATGGGTGCGTGCCACAAATCAGGGACAGTATGGACATGGCTATTACTATAGAACTGGCGTATGAATATACCTGTAAACAGAAAATACAGATGAACGACGCATTTAAGTTTGTAAACGCCAGATGTAGATACTGTCCTCAATGGGAAGTAACGTCAAGTTTATATAAATCAGAGACATTATCAGTCACCTTATTAGGAGATTAAAGCTTCTTGATCTTCCATTCTCATGGGTAGGCACCCTCCTCCCCCCCCCCCCCCCCCAAAAAAAAATTAAAAAAATATGTAAACATACGGCCACAATCCAAAAAGTACAAATTGTGCAGCTTGAAGCTTATACAAATGATTTGATAAGGTTGACGTTCAACTTATTACATGAACCGAGTGCGACAGCGTGGATTTTGGATTTCTCACCATATTAGTACTGACAAGATTAGAAGAATACGACCTCAAGGGAAATGAAGAATCATGATATTGTTTTAATCCTATAAATTGCGTGCACATTTTGATCTTCCCACTAAATCCTACCTCTGTAACCTGTTTTACATTATACAAATTGCATGGGATGAAAGATTTTAATCTTATGTAATAAAAATTTTCGTGCCATAAGATTTCGTAACCTTATTAATAATAAATGACTTGAAGGTGAAATAAAGTGCAACCACTAACGCTGTTAATATAGAGACATCGATTTCCCTACCTATATCTATTAAAACTTTTGAATTTCAAATGAACGGCCGTCAAAATTTGCTGAATTTCCATTAGTTATTGAACATTTTCTAAAAGCGATAAAATGTCTGATATTCAATAAAGGTGAAATACTTCGCAATTAATTAGGGAATCATTGAAATAGATTCTCCATCGCTTCAGAAGTAGACGATGTTAATTCAGTTTCATTTAAATGTCACGCAACAACGTACAACAACAAAATTTGATATTTGGATGCATACTTTCCAATTTCTCCCATGATGTTGCTTTCTCGTCTTTAAGAATAAACAGAATTTTTATGAACTATTTTTGAAATATCCCAAATCTGCAATATTACGCGAAAACGTTAACAGATTACAGCATTCAGAATATTTTAGATCTTCTAGCAACACATCAATGGAATGAGGCTCAGTACCTAGAATTAAAACAAAAAGAGTCGATAATTGTAAATAGACTTAAGTTACAATTTGATTAAAAAATGGGTTTCATTTATGCGTTGTTACTTAATAGACCAAAGGCGTGGTTTCTTACTAACAAATCTGAATGAAAACTAAATTTCCGAACTTTCAGGGAATTTAAAACATATTAAATCTGTTCATTTTTTTACATTTTTATATTATTTGCGACACACAAAATACATGACATATGTCATGTTCATCATGTTCATATTCGATTTATATTTTTCCTTTCTTTAACTTTTCCTTTATTTTCTTTATTTGAAAAATCGACGTGAATAGAATAGATTCCATGCCACGTTATGAGAAAATACTGACATCTGTATAAAAAGTATATTCTGGGTGCTTTCAATTTGTTCCTTTCAGTTTGAAATTCAAGCTTTTGATTATCCCTAAAATTTGAAGTTATACAAATATGTGGAATATGACACGAATTGTGTTTCCACTATTTTCAGTTTGCGCGAGAAATTCAATCTTTAAATTCGGTCTGGTATTTACATTATTGACATCTTTTCTACGCAGGTCAAGTTACTCTGCAATCCATCATACTACCGAATGCTGCATTTAAATCTTATCATTATGTAGATCGTTGTATAAAGCCATTTACATCACAACATAAACCTCTTAAGTTTACGCCATATTTTCAAGGTTAAGATAGTTTAGTCGACATCTAAACACGGAATTTTATTATTAAAACTTTTACACTCTAAAACAGTTGTCCGGGAAAAGTGATAATATGTTTACTACGTGGCCGGGTTTTCAGACATGCAAATTTCGAAATACGAGTACTTTTCGCTTTAAGTTGTATTTAATTCAATTATTCCTGGAATCGAGAGAGAGAGAAAAAAAACTTAGTATAAACAAGCCAATCAATAGGTCTAAAATAAAGCGGAGAAATGTGTGTTGTCGAATGCTTAGACCATGTGGAACACATTGAATGACGTATATCCCCAGCAACACTCTATAGGAAGGCTTAAAGCAAAGGAACACATACTCACTCCAACATACCTTTTCACATATACAAAATGTAATAAACATTCTGTTCACTAAAATGACACAAAATTCATGCAGCTCAGCATTAACCCCCCCCCCCCACCAACCCCCCCCCCCAAACAAACCAAGTAAAAATAACAAATGAATTAAAAAAAATACAAATAAAACCACAAAGCAATGTCCAAATACAAGGTTCTTTGCATATTCAAGGAAGATCTGATATGCAGTAGATTCATAGGAACTTGAATCTCTGGAAAATCATATTTCCATCTGAACATTCATGATAAACAGGAAATTTTTTTTGTTAGACCAATCTAATTCAACAGTCCAAAATATAAGCTATGATTTTCTTTTAAGTCAAATATACAATTGTATAACGAAGAGAGAGAGAGAGAGAGAGAGAGAGAGAGAGAGAGAGAGAGAGAGAGAGAGAGAGAGAGGGGGGGGGGATAAAATCTCTGTATAAAAGACAATAATTAATAGACTCTGATTATTTCATTGCGGGAAAATGAAATATATGAGTGTAAAAGAAAAATATAACTTAAAGGCATATAACAGAATGTTACCTTCCAAATGATCATACCTTGGCAATTATAGACGATGACGGCTCCTGTAATACTTGCCACACCCTCGCCTGAAACCTGACCCAACCTTGACCTTTAACCCTCTGGTTAAGATCCAGTGTTTCTCTCTCATGCCCGTTTTCATCCGATTCCATTTTATCTATATGGTTCTGATCATCCGAAAACGACATAAACCGCGTGAGGCAGCACCGGGATAAATTGTTTATAGGAATTTCCCAAAATTCTAACTCCTCTCGGAATTCCGCTGGACATACGCCCATGGGCATATGGAGCTTTCGCCCCTGATAATAAGAAATGATGGATTCTACACAGGACGCTGTCCTTTCTATGAAAATTTCAGTTTTGCCTGGTTCGAAACCGACACTATCTTTCTTCAGATAATTTTCCATCTTCCTGTAGGTGTTTGATGAAATTTCAAACTTCCGTCCGCTGACGTTTATTATATATTGGTCACCAGTAGACATGCTGCTGAGGTAAGCCGTATGGCTCATCCAAGCTTAAGTCTGATCCTCATATATGTTGCTCTTGTAACGCGCGCAAACTTAGAAATTATCTATACAATACAGGTATGCCATACGAACATTTAGTTTACTCCGTGCATTCTCAGAAATTTAAGCCATGTTGAATCGATGAACGAAATATACGATCGCAATTACAATACGGGAAGGTCATCACTCCAGAGGCTACTTTAATCCAATGTTGTGCGAAAATTAGGGAGTTTTAAATAATGGTACTCAGGAAAAACGTCTACACTTCTATCAGTCAAAGAGTATATTTTCGTACAGCTCAGAATACGCAAATTACGCAAATTAGCAATTCAAAGCAGTCACCATGTGTGTATCCCTCAGGTTAATGATTCCATGAGTAAATTGGTTAAACTTATTCTGCACTTCTTCCACATTTATCTGCTTCGCTCAGTCACGTGTGGTGAAAAGGCAATTACACTCAATAATATAATCAGCACATTACAGGCCAGTTATTGACGCTACATTGCTTTTTGACGACGTATGCTAACTGTGAAATACGTACAATAATTATATTTGCTACATCGTCACGATTATCATGACATACTGCAGACCTGTGATGATGCTAATAACTATGGTCACACAATGGTAAGTCAGATAATATTTCAGCTGAATAAGGACAAAGAATGATGGATGCTTTGATTTGATAGCTTATTTTATTTCAGTAATCACCACCCACATAGTTTATATCACTTCATTGTACATGAAATATCTTTTTTTTATGTTTAGTCATTATTGTAATTGTTACGTCAAAGAAGGCAAGAATGCAAATTTTCCGCTGTATTTGCCTTCCATATCGCCATAAAGGGAAACGAAGCTGACGTTCATTTCAAGATGAACTCGGGTTGACACCGATTATCTAATGTGTAAGTATCAACTTAATAATGCCAAACTGGTTTTCCAGCTATTCCGTCAGGTATAACCATCTTGGTGCACCAAGGGTTTCATCGCATTCCGCCAGACGCTTCATCGCAAAGTACCCTTGGATTCAGGGCATTCGGATCAGCCTCGACCTTTTCCTTCATGTCTCTATGTTGTGAGTTGGTGTTCCTTGTCTATTTGTGTCTCTTTCTACGTCTTTCGGTACATGTTTTGATCATAAACAATTTTCTAACTATTTGGCCATATTACATTGTTTAGATTGAGGATCACTGACGAGGGTTAAATATCCGTAGCGTGCATGTCTTGTCCATGCTGTAAATTTACCTGTTCTTAAATGACGCTATTGAATTTGAAGACGTTTAACATCTGTGAATGTCTGCCAAGAGTTTTTACAGCTGGTGCTTTATAATTTTGCTTTGGGTGCTGCAACCGAGTGTTGTGGGAGATCACCTCTTTACTTTTGTTAAGAAGAGAATCAACTGTTATGGTGGGAATGAATAATATTCACATTTAGGTGTCGTCACTGAAATGCAGATTTATTTTTACGAGCACCTAATTACACGGTGTTTTCACAAGAATTCGCGTTTCGAAAAGATGTTAAATGTAGATTTTGACGGTATACATGAAGGAACTGCAGTTTATACTTAAAACATTATTGTAATACGTATTGCTCATGTAGACTAGTTATCTTCATTCGAGCAACCAGCATGTGAGAACCAGAGTGCTCGATCAGAAAAAAAAAAAAAAAAAAAAAAAAAAAATCCGTTTTGTGAAAATCGACATCAAGTGCAGAACCTTATATCAAGACCTATATTAATAAAATAAGTGTCTTAATTTGTGTTTTGTTAAAGGTATGCAACACACAACTAGTGCATTTATAGTACATGAAATGCGTGTTAGCAGTAGAGGTAGATTTCGCTCTCCTGATTCCAGTGTGAAATAGATTTTAAAAAACCGGCTCCTAAAACAGTATGGTACTCAGACGATGAACTGTAAATGCCCTTTGAAATGTTTTTTTAACATATATGTTTAGCATTGGTACTCATCTTTCCTTTGTGGAATCGCCCATCGACTCTCATTAGAGACTATGCAAGCCCATAAGATAAAACTATGACTTATACATTTATCTAGTGAATCTATTGTTCCCCAGGACAAAGCTTTCTGAAATTGACCTGCTGACATTTATATTTCATAATTCATTGTTTAGATTGAGGATCACTGAAGACGGTTAAATACCCGAAACGTGCATGTCTGGTCCATGCTGTAAATTTATCTGCTCTAAAATGATGCTAATGAATTTGAAGACGTTAAACATTGTCAATTGATTGCTGTATGTATAAACTTCTTATTATAATTTAGTATTTCTAAATTCAGACTCTCGCGCATTTCTTACAGGTAGTTTAAACTACAGTATTCATTTGGTTAACATTTCTATGCAAAGTTTATTTCGACAACCTACCATTTTTTTGTCAAAAATTGTGTCATATGACAATTAAATAGATGAGAATAAAATGTGAACTCACAACCACATAAACAAGGGCAATTTAATCTCAATGTTTCAAAACTAAAAAAAAAAAAAAAAAAAAAAAAATAAAACGGACAAAAGCATTGAAGCAACAGAGCGAAATTCATGTATTGATCATGAAGAGATAGAGATAAAAAACCGAAAGGCTACAACAATTAACTTTCTCGACCAACACTCCAAACAAACCCCAACACACCAGACACGCACCTAATATAGAACATCCTCTTAAGCGGCACTTCAAGCCAAAGTTTCCCTCAAACACAGTCAAATTCATTTGATCTATTTTGGTTTTAAAATATTTAAATAATCAGGATGCTTAAGTTGATTGGATTATTCGCTCGGGTGATGACATACTTGAGCTCGCTACAGCCGGCAGAGCACGGACTGTATTACTTACATGTACGCCGTCTTTTTATATCTATTTACTTATTCGTCTGTTGTGCTTGGGACCCTGCGTTTTATGGTCTTGTTTGTGTGTAGTCATCTAATAGTGGGGAGGTTGTTTTACACCATAACTGTACGCTCTTCGAGACCTCTGGGTAATCGAAGAAGTGAGAGAGTTGTGCGCACGTAATCCAGGATAACCACAGCGTTTGCTAATTGCGTGGCAAATGGCCGTCCAAAGTCGGCACCTGTTACCAATTGGTCTCGTTGGTTTATGTGTTCGTCTTTTGAGTTTGATGTTCATATTTCGTATGTCTCTTTTTCGTCTCTTATTGTGCGCGTATTTGTGTTTTCGCATCGGGTGTTTTGGTGTTGGTGCTGCAACAGGGTCTGGTTGGAGATCCCCTCCCTTCTTGGATACAATAGTTGCATTAAATATGATTCATATGATATTTGGATATGTTTATTTTCAAATTTGCACGGCGCGATTTAACAGTGCCACCTACAATGTATATGTAGTCTGCCCTTGTCCTGGGTTAAGGAGATTGTTCATTAGATAAAGCTTGTTTCGTGTTTCCTTGCTGACGTGACACTGTCTTCGTCTATTCGCAAAGTTTTATTTTCGGGAGAAAAAGCTTATGGTTTATATGTTCCTCAGAATTTATAAGGCTCTTGATTGTGTTTTTGGAATCATTAAAATGGAAATATTTTTACATAGTTTCAGATATATATATCTTAATTTTTATAGAAACTAAACTTAGTCTTTCATTTCAAATAAGAAATAATACTGTCCCTTAGTCGATGTTCTAGTGACTGTCGAATGAGTGATAGTACGTATGTATTGTCAACTATATTCTTTCCCTCATTAGAAAAAAATGCTCAAAATACGAAGTTTAAAAGTTCAATTATTTACACCATTGGAAATAACAAAGAGGAAATGTAAATATTCAATTGTAAATATCAAGTATCAAGTTCAAGTACACTTACTTAGAAGACGGAAATTTTCCATTTTAATGTTTGAACGCGAGTCAAAAGGTACACAAAGTCAAGTGCTATACTAACTATTGAGAAGTAGATTAAGGAACAATATTGTATCAAAACTACATTACAATGATTTCAGAATTTAAAGATAAGCAAGTGTCATAAACGGACACTAGGTCAACCATTACAAAAGTTGAACGTGCTCTGTAAATTATCTTAAACTTCAAATTCAATAGCATCATCTAAGAACAGATAAATTTGCAACATGGACCAGAAATGTACGTATCGGGTAATTAAACAATGTTATGTAGCCAAAGAGTATGAAAGTTATTATGTTTAAAGACGTTGCAGGATGGGTGGGATATGATGCTACAGTATCATCGTTTTAGAAATTCCAAGACATTTTGATAAAGAATTTTTTAATGCGTTGACGAAACGATTAACCAAAGTTGATCGAACTTGGCTACATGTGCACCCGTGGACTCCTGGTCCACCTACACTCACCAAGTGTTACCAATGTAAACGTCTTCAAATCAAATGGCCGCATCATTTAAGAACAGATAAATTTGTGAAAATAAAAAAAATGTTAGATCAAGCTATGTATTAATCTTAATCTTATCTTTTTATCCGTTGCTAAAAAGGTCAGCAAATTTAAGGACAGAATGAATAAGGGATTTATTGATTAACCAACGGACGAATGGACGGACTGTGAAAGGCAAACCGAGATCTTACGGCTATGCCGGTAAGAAACTGCTATGGCCGAAGCTCAAAAGTAACAGGCCATCCAATGTAATCCAATGTAATCAACAACAAAGAAACAGAAAACGTATACCCCCCTTCCAAAAAAAGGAAACTTGAAAAGAGACCCTATCAAATCAAATAAACTTGAGAAAAACACGTCTATTCTGTGTCTTGATTTCATTTTTCATGAACGAGGAGAAACAACGAAAGATAAGGAAGATACCCTTTATTAAGACGTTATAGTTATAGTGAAACACACACATGAGATGAGAACCAGGGAACAGAGATTAGACAAAGGGAACAGAGATTAGACAAAGGGAACAGAGATTAGACAAAGGGAACAGAGATTAGACAAAGGGAACAGAGATTAGACAAAGGGAACAGAGATTAGACAAAGGGAACAGAGATTAGACAAAGGGAACAGAGATTAGACAAAGGGAACAGAGATTAGACAAAGGGAACAGAGATTAGACAAAGGGAACAGAGATTAGACAAAGGGAACAGAGATTAGACAAAGGGAACAGAGATTAGACAAAGGGAACATAGATTAGACAAAGGGAACAGAGATTAGACAAAAAGAACAAAGATTAGACAAAGGGAACAGAGATTAGACAAAGGGAACAGAGATTAGACAAAGGGAACAGATATTAGACAAAGGGAACAGAGATTAGACAAAGGGAACAGAGATTAGACAAAGGGAACAGAGATTAGACAAAGGGAACAGAGATTAGACAAAGGGAACAGAGATTAGACAAAGGGAACAGAGATTAGACAAAGGGAACAGAGATTAGACAAAGGGAATAGAGATTAGACAAAGGGAACAGAGATTAGACAAAGGGAACAGAGATGTGAACCAGGGAACAGAGATGAGAGAAAGGTAACAGAGATGTGACAAAGGGAACAGAGATTAGACAAAGGGAACAGAGATTAGACAAAGGGAACAGAGATTAGACAAAGGGAACAGAGATTAGACAAAGGGAACAGAGATTAGACAAAGGGAACAGAGATTAGACAAAGGGAACAGAGATTAGACAAAGGGAACAGAGATTAGACAAAGGGAACAGAGAATAGACAAAGGGAACAGAGATTAGACAAAGGGAACATAGATTAGACAAAGGGAACAGAGATTATACAAAGGGAACAGAGATTAGACAAAGGGAACAGAGATGTGAGAAAGGGAACAGAGATTAGACAAAGGGAACAGAGATTAGACAAAGGGAACAGAGATGTGAACCAGGGAACAGAGATGTGAACCAGGGAACAGAGATGAGAGAAAGGGAACAGAGATGTGACAAAGGGAACAGAGATTAGACAAAGGGAACAGAGATTAGACAAAGGGAACAGAGATTAGACAAAGGGAACAGAGATTAGACAAAGGGAACAGAGATTAGACAAAGGGAACAGAGATTAGACAAAGGGAACAGAGATTAGACAAAGGGAACAGAGATTAGACAAAAAGAACAAAGATTAGACAAAGGGAACAGAGATTAGACAAAGGGAACAGAGATTAGACAAAGGGAACAGAGATTAGACAAAGGGAACAGAGATTAGACAAAGGGAACAGAGATTAGACAAAGGGAACAGAGATTAGACAAAGGGAACAGAGATTAGACAAAGGGAACAGAGATTAGACAAAGGGAACAGAGATGTACATGCGATGAGAGAAAGGGAACAGAGATGAGAGAAAGGGAACAGATATGAGGCAAAGGGAACAGAGATGAGACAAAGGGAACAGATATGTACATGCGATGAGAGAAAGGGAACAACAGACGCTTATCATAACAACAAATAAAAGTATTCTTTTCTCATTTTAACATTTAATCCTACAAAGACCAAAACGTTCAAGAAAGGAAGCAATAAAACGTAATATGTATTTACTGTGATATGATATACAAAATAAGAAAGATCAAAGGTAGAAGGCATAACCATTGAAAATGCGTCCGAATCATCAAACGCCTTTTATACCGTGGATATGATCCTAATGTCACCAGACGGGTACTAGGCTTGGTACATATGTACTTGACCAAACTACAGTCTTGTACCAGCGCATTCGTAAGACTTGCACTCTGACTGACTGTGACAACGGAAATCCATGACGGGGCACTGTCCAAAGCTCTTTAGAGAAGACAGGGCCCCGACCACCTGTCCCCTCTGAATGTCAGTCGGACTCTTCGGGTGATAACAAACATGAGTTAGTTACACCCGCAGAGCACGGATTGCATTACGTACGCCCTATTTTTATATCAATTTACATATTCATCTGTGTTGCTTGGGCCCCTGCGTTTTGCGGTCTTGTTTGTGTGTGGTTATCTGACAGTGAGGAGCTAGGCTGTTTTATACCGCAATTGTGTGTTCTTCTAGACCTTTGGGTAATAGGAACAGTGGGGGTTGTACGCACCTAATCCAGGATAATCACATCATTTGCTATTTGCGCACGTAGCAGATGGCCGTCCTAAGTCGGCACCGGTTGCCTTTTTGTCTCGTTGGTTGATGTGTAGTCTTTTGTCTTTAATGTTTCTATGTCGTATGTCTTATTTTAGTCTTTTACTGTACTCGTCTGTTCTGTGTTTTCGCATCGAGTGTTTTGTTGTTGGTACTGCAACCAGATCTGGTTGGAGATCCCCTCCATTTTCATAGTAATCCGGATAGACGGATGAGGTGTAGGTTACATGTGTTGGCTACATGTGCCCTCAGGGACTGAGGTTGTTGTTTGCTGCTATAGTGTATCTGAGTTCCGCTTTGAAAGAAAGGAGGGGATCTCCAACAACACTAGGTTGCTGCTCCAACAGCAAAATCCCAAAACACCCATGCAAAAAACACAGAACAGATACCCACAGAAAGAGACGCAAAAGGGACTAGGAACACCAACTCACAACATAGAAACATGAAACATAAAAGACTACACATAAACCAACGAGACCAATGGGCAACCGGTGCCGACTTAGGACGGCCATCTTCCACGTAAATAGCAGACGGTGTAGTTATCCTGGATTACGTGCGCACAACCCTCCCACTATTCCGATTTTCCAGAGGTCTCGAAGAACGTACAATTAATGTTAATGTGTTTGAATGATTTTACTCCCAAAATTGCTTCTATATGAAAGTATAATATAATATTGACTGTGATCTTGTCGTATATATTCTCCGCTACGACACTCACCGGAGACGCAGTAATGTGTATGACATCCGACAAGGGGGAGTAAGGTATTACGTACACTTGTCTCGATAAGATGGCCTGTGATTGATGCAAAGCAAGCTGACTCTTTTTTATCATCCTCATAAATAATTTATGTAACATTTTTACATTTTTGCTTCTGGAAATACAGATACTTGAAATTTTACATTTGATTATTTTTGCTTCTCTGAATCGAGTTTGCTTTAGTTAACAAAGATCGGGGTTCGTAATCAGCAAAATTCATGTCTAGTCAACAGTATTTGAAATATTTGCTCTTTGGTTGCCAAGTGAGGACGTTTCCCTTCTTTTAATCATATTTATCAGTGCCTCTCCTCTTCAACACCAAAAGAATACGAAATACAAAAGTCTTTTTTCGTTTTATATTGCACATGTTGAAGATGATTGAAAGGTACAAATATCTATATGTAGTAATAAAAATAAGGAGCAAGAATTCAATTCAATAAGATATATAATAAGTATGAGTGACTATGTTAGACAAAACCTATGTGTTTACATCATTAAGTTCGCGGACTGATCCGTCTTTTTAAAAATTGGATGCAAAACTGCTACTGAAACTGGTATCAAATAACTTATTTGCCATTTTACTATTAGATAAGCAGATTAACAACTCGATTGGTACATAAAACATAATAATATACTAACTTTGAATATATAAAGGTGGGGTCCATGGAACACCGTCATTTTTCGAAAATAAATGCTTCTCATTCTACTGATGTTTGGTTCTTAAAAATCAAACATAAGATGTCCGGATAGAATATCGCTATATAATTAGGTTCCTTTGATACCCGATGTCATTGTATGCAGTATTGGTCTCGATGTATTCTACAAGTACGGAGAACCAAAGAAATGTAAAGACAGCATGTCTAATCATTCATTGAAAAACATGACGACAAGCGTACGGACGGAGCGACGCACAAAGAGACAACTTCATAATGACTTCAGAAAGACACCCATAAAGACAATAAATAAGCTTGATATGTGTATGACTTACTTCTTGAACCCGAAAATCTGACTACAATTTGTGTGGATCTTAAACATATAACGAATATAACCGAATCTTTTGAAATAAGTAAGTTTTAGCCAATGGTCTCGCGTAATGTGTCAGATATAAAACCATTATCTTTTAACAAATACGCAGTTTACGGTATTGTATCGTCACGGTTGTTTCGTGCGGCGATACCTCCCTCCATTCTTGTCCCTATATAATTGCTTCCTCATATAAAATGAATATCATTTTTGATGAAAAGTCTTCTTTTTGCATCGATTAAACGTATTATGTCTGAGTTTGATATTTTCGTTATACTGAAGTGAGACCGGGCCTTGTCCTCGAACTCTCCGGACAACCCTCGTACACGAATGATAATCATCATGGGGAAACTGGACTATGATAAAGTTTTACCTGTTCAACGAAGAGGAATTCATAAAACACAGATAGCGGATATTCATGATGGAAATAGGCATGGATTGTTATAGCTTATGCAAGAACTCACAGAAACACCTTGATTACATCAATTTGATACCGTATATCAGGATTTTTCGCGTGTATCTAATTATCGCCAAGTTCGCGAGCATCATCAAATCGCGTAAAATGAACATAGCGAAAAAAAGGCACAGATCTTACACTTTGATAGTGTGTGATAGATAAGCGATTATTAGATTCAGCGAAAAAAGAGAAACTTTTTTTAGAGTCATTTTCACGACATTCACCCGACGACGAGAAAAATACCCGATATACGGTATTGCAAACTTGAGATACTTTTGTGATAGAATATATAGGAATTATGCCAATTGCAAGAAGACAATGAATTCTTTATAATTAATTGAAACCAAAATGTTTGTATCTCATATTTGCAACAAGATAATGAAATTATACTCGGTAAATTTGATGTATTCAATTCCATATAAAGACGTGTTAGGTAATGTTAAAATCGCAATTTTGCTTCAGGAGTAAGAAGCGCCTTTTGTTATATGACATTTTCCACTTGCAACTATACGTTTCTGTTCCTTCTTTGATTCATTATTCTCTTTAACACAAGATGTTTCAGGAAAAGGACTAAATGTATTCGTTTCCTCATCATTGAGATGGGCAGGTATCTCCTGTGAATCCTCTTTTTCAGATGTGAAAAAGTTTGTTTCGTTGCACCACTCGTCAGGTGGAAGTGGAAGGGACCCTGCTCCTTCGCCGTTCTGTGTATTTTTTAACTCTAGTTGAACTTGACTTTTATGGCCCATAGGAGAAACAAGGCTATACCTGTTATGGCCTGTCTGGTCTACATCTTGTACGTTTTTGAGATCAAAACTTGATCTGGAACTCCGAAATATGCTATTAATTCCACGGCGGACATAATCAAGAGCCTTTGATTTTCTTCTTTTCCCTGCTTTATAGATTTCCTCATTTTTGGTTTTATCTTTTTGTGCCTCTTGCCAATTTCTTACCCTTAAATAATCTCCAGGTCGTCGATTGTTCCAATCCTTTATACCTTTTGTCAGAACACTAGATGACATAGGCGCTTCTGCAATGGGGCGTCCGTTCCTAGTTAATGTATTCTGTGCCTCTCCTTTTGGCTGGCCGTTTCTGGTCAATGTATTATAAACACCCGTCGCAATATCATCTGTGCTATGATAATGTTTTGAACTTTGTAAGCTGCTCCCGGGTTGACTTCTATCAATCGGAAGAGTTGCGCACGCCGCATAATCGTTGTTCGGGAATTCCAAGTTTGATTGGTCTCCGTTCTCTCCTTGATCTCTGGTATTAGCTGCTAGAATACGATCTAATATGTCCTTGTCAATGTAATTATATGCTTCCTTGATGTCTATTCCATGATCCGAATAAAAGTTTGAGTTGGAGAAGGACACTCTATTTCTCTGCCCATCCTGTGTTGGAGGGTGTTCAAGATTTCTTGCTAGAATTTCCAGAATCGCTGCATGAAATAAAGAGTTCAAACGTTATCAATGTCAAAAATTTATATTTTGAGCAATTTTTTTCCATATATTTTCATTCATCAATAACAACATTTTTTTTAAACTTATCATATTTAAAGTGTTTGACATGAAGTACAACTGACGAGGATTCAATATCCGAAACACATGTCTAGTACAATAAAATTGGTAATATAGAACAAATATTTCAATATGGACAATTTGAAATGACATATGAACACGTAACTATGGAAATGCTTAATGATTAAATAAGTCGTTTAGATACGTACCCAAAATTTCAATTGATATTCATTGTTAAACTAACTAAATTTTATTTGAAAAATATATATGTGGCTTTCCCTTGACATAACGAAAAAGATACTACATGTATCTATGAATAAGGTAAGTAAATGCTCTGATGTCAAATAAATAATAAAAGATGTGTTTTAAATTGTGTTACAATTAAGAAATACGAAGCGTGAAGCAGAGTTAAATGAATTTGATTATGGTTGATCAGAGGAAAAACTTTTCATTTATTTGTTCGATCAAAACAGACAAATAAACTTTTGACTCATAATTGTTCTTATGCCTAGATAGGCAAGAATTTAAATGAAGCTCACCCGCTATTTCTGCTTTTGGAGTTTCAGGGGGAGTCCTGCAAATAATAGCTGGTTTTTTTAATGTTACTGAGTAAAGGAAAAAGATATGTTATTGCTTTTATTAGCAATTCTTTTCATCAGCTTGTAGCGTCAATGATACAACCACAATACTAAGCAACGAAGGACATTTTGGACATATGTTGAAACTGTGAAATCAACTAGGTAACCAAGCAAGTGTGAGGGTTGTACACACGTAATTAAGATAACCATTCCAACTTAAAGACGAATATGACAGCTGACCATCAATTCGGCACCGATTGCCTATTGGTCTTCTTCGTTAATCTGTAATCTTAAGTGATTGGTGCTTGAATGTTGCTTGCGGTGTTCCTTTGTTCCTTTTGTGTTCATTTCTTTTTTGTGCTTTTCTACAGTTTGTTTTTCCACTTGGATGTTTCGGTTTTTTGCTGTGTGCACTGCAACCGAGTCTTATTGGAGACAACTTCTTTTCTTTCAAGAATTATGGACGATTGATCTAATCCACCATGAGGTTGTGATGGCGATATCACAACCCGAGTGTACAAATTTTGCAAGTCCATGACAATGACGACGAGTAATGGACAAACAAAAGTTTTACTTGAGGGTTGAGAATTATCCATCGATCCTCCCTTATGGTGGTGTTTGGTTGTTTTTCTCCCACGGCGTCGACTCGAGTGTCTGTTATAATCACTTGTCTGTTGTCTTCCTTCCATAACGTTGCTTTGGTAGCGATGACGTCAAAGGGTGAGATCGATGACGTCAGAGTGTATGTTCAATTTATCGTACCCCAGAAAAAATTGAGTGTTCTCAGTCTCAAGTGGGAGAAAAGTTAAAGATATAGTAAACACACATGCTTATCAGCTTTTTTCCTAGGCTTTATGGTCTTACTACATGAAGCTTTGATCCAAAACTGTACTAGGAATTATAATTTAGTGTATTTTCTGACAAGATACAATAATAATTGTAATTACCTTCGTTTGATAGCGATCATACAGCCAAATATACCAACTGCAAGAACAACCGTAGATCCGGAGACCAAAAGAATAAGGAACAATCTGTCACTCTCCTTTCCGCTTTGACCAGTATTTGTGTTGTTATATTCTGAAAGAGAAGAGAAATACATCAGCAAAACAAAAGACATCAACGTCGGAGACATAAGGCTTTGTTGTACTGTGTTTTCTCGATCGGTTACAACGTTTAAATTATTGGATGATAGAATCGAAATCCAATGCAAATACTTCTGGAAATCATTTGAAGCAATTAGAATTTTCATGTTAGCTTTATATTGTACTATTGGCATAATTTGTTCGAAATCTTATGTTGATGAATAAGGACATAGTCGATTATTGATAAGAAGTAAATTCAGAATCCCGGAAAGTAAACGCAGTGTACCTAAGATGGAAGAATTATTCAAAGCAAGTCATCAGAGGGGCATTGATTTGCAAGTCGGATATTTTAGACTACAAACTTGGTTTACGATGGTTAAGTTCTTAGATGTTACAAAGATCTATTAAAGGAAAAAAATATTCATCAAGGTCGAGGTGTTACGTGTATCCGGAGGATTCAGAGGCATATAACTGCCAAAAAATGATTGGCATGAAAATATGTATTATTATCAAGTTTGAATTAATCATGATTAATAAAGTTTTATCCATATTATATGAATTATCGTACCAAAATAACATCCTCCGTCTTTTGGATCACAATCATCACCATTACAGTCACATACTCCTGAGCAAAACATCCCATAATGAAATCTAGGACATCTGTGAGCACAGTTTCTTCCGTAAGTACCATTCTCACAGGCTAAAATATGTAACGACTATTCAAGTCAAAAGTCAAGTTCCTTGGAGATGTAATGAAAATTCATCAATTAACGAAATAAAGAATCAAGGAAAGCTCTCCTCATTAACGTTTATATATGATAACAAGAATATGATGTGCAACTTGGTTCCGACTTAGGACGGCCATCTGCTACGTTTGTAGCAAATGGTGTGGTGTGGATATGAGTATATAAATAATGTTACCGCCATGGTGAAAAGTTAATGCACATTCCAAAGATTGACCGTATTATCAGATAAGGCATAAATACACTTACGGACGCAAGTACCATCTTGCATTATATAATCTGAACAACATGTTTTATTGCATCTGTTTGCTCTGAAAAAGAAAGGTTCGTAATGAAATAAACAGATAAAAATGTGTATATTTACAAGGCAACACTAGCAAGTCGGCGGAGCAGCGGAATAGTTAAGAAAACACACGCATGGAACGTATTTCGGGAAATCCATAACGTAAACGAGTCAAAGAATATCCTGACGACAATCTCAACAGCGCTCACAATCGAGCACCAAATTGAACGGACTCCACTAAGGTAAAGGTTGGACCAAGTGCCCGATCAGCATCTCCTGTTTGGCTAGTCGAACCTGCCTTCGATTTTCACGCACTTAAATAAATACAATATCTACAAAAGATCAAGAAAAGTAAGAAAGGTAAAGAAACAGAAAAAGACAAAAGTGAAACCAGAATTATGAACACTGCAAAAAATCACCAAAAATACGCAGGGAATCTTATAAAGTAAAATGAGAGAAAATACAACGTTCATTGTAAATGGTGCCATCGAAACAAATCGACAAACAGTTGTAATGTTTATGACAAAGAGGAGATACCAGAATTGACGGTATTGATATGATTTTAAGTAGATCAAATGAATTGAGTTTCGCAATCATTTCAATGGAAATCCCAATCATTTTGCCTCGCCTTCTCGGCTTTTAGACTGAATAAAAGATAGGTTCTTCTTCGATGTTTATGCATTAGAGGAGAATAATGGAACCCGCCAGACAGACACCGAGAAAATCGCAAACTTCATTGAATCAAATGAACTTTCAATTAACATCAGATAAAGACGATGTATGATTCGATTAGGCCACTCTGAATGGAAAACGATGACATTTTTATGCAAATACAAATTTTACCATATCTAAATCCATTTGAGAGTAAATGTGTGAATTCTGGTAGACATAATTACCATACGAAATGCGTAGGAATCATCAAACGCCTTTTATACCGTGGATATTATCCTTTTGTCACCAAACGGACACTAGGTTTGGTACTTGACCGATCTACAGTCTTGTACCAGCGCATTCTCAAAAGAGTTAAAGAAGATCCTGACGATAATCTCAACAGCACTCACAATAGAGCACAAAATAAGCATCGACGGACCCCTAGCATGCTAGAGGTGGGACAGGTGCCCGGGAGGAGTAAGCATCCCCTGTTGGCTAGCCATAAAACTTGCGCGATCGATGTCTAAGCACGAAAATGAAAACAATATATAAACTTCATGCACTGTCTGACGTTATGTCTATATAGAAAGTGCCGTGGCGACAATGTCAGGGAAATATATTCAAAGCACTTACTGTCAAACCCCTCGCGGGGAACTTTTTTACGAGCTCCACACGATAAAGGGCATAAGTGTGACACAAATGAGTTTAAGAAGATCCTTACGATAATCTCAACAGCACTCACAATAGAGCACAAAATAAGCATCGACGGACCCCTAGCATGCTAGAGGTGGGACCAGGTGCCTGGGAGGAGTAAGCATCCCCTGTTGGTTTGCCGCAAAACTTGCGCTCTGACTGACTTTGACGACGGAATTTCATGACGTGCCCTGTCCAAACCTATTTAGAGAAGACAGGGCCCCGACCACCTGTCCTCTCTGAATGTCAGTCGGTCTCCGCGGCGGCAGAGCACGGGTTGTATTACATACGCCCTCTTTTGAGATCCATTTACATATTCGTATGTGTTGCTTGGGCCCCTAACTCAAACAAGAATTCAAAAGGTAGGGGCCAAGTAATACAGATGAATATGTAAATGGATATCAAAAGAGGGTGTGCGTAATACAATCCGTGCTCTGCCGCCGCGAGCTCATGTATGTTATCCTCCGAGGAGTCAGACTGACATTCAGGGAGGACAGGTGGTCCGGACCCTGTCTTATGAGATTCTACTTAGTATCTCGTAATAGCGACTTAATATGTCGTAATTACGACTAAACTACTTCGTAAATACGACTTAGCTATGTCGTAATTACAACTTAGTTATCTCATAATTACGACTTTGTATTATAATTTTCAACTATGACCAAGGCCACCATGAACCATGACTGCAGCTCGGGGGATCGCAGGGATATTATGCGAAGAAAAGCAGGAGGCCCAAGTATGCCTATATCGCTCACCCGGGAACCCTATCCATCTTGTTGAAGAAGAAGAATGAAGAAAATAAAAATTCATGGGAATGACCCATTCATCCCCTTTCTTTAATCATAAAAAGCATTGTATAAATATAAAGCTATTATTTGAAAAGAGTTCAATAGATAAAAGAAATTATACAGTTTTGATAATTTTTTGGAAAAATTTAAAAAGACGTAAAAATGAGTCAACAATTCATTTTAGAGGAAATAATGTTATGTCATAATTACTACACAGTTAAGTCGTAATAAAGAGACAGCTAAGTCGTAATTACGACATAGTAGGTCGTAATTACAACTTAAGAAGGACCAATAGTCGGATGACGTCATCAATTATCTGCGACTGTTATATGGATTTGGTGATTGGATAAATTGAAACTCAAGCTCAGAGGTCAATATCAAAGAAAAACTTGCAGAAAAAAAATCAAAAACATCTTCAGAATGATACAAAATGAACAGTTTCAAGGCTTTTATGACTAATGTTATGTTCCATGTCGTCACAACGGCCGGGTTAGCGCAGTGATAGCACGCTCGCTTCTCACCTCTAAGGGCCCGGGTTCGAATCCCAGATTCGACGAAGGGTCTTATGTGGGAGGGTAGGTGGTCCCCCACCCAGGCCTCAGTTGAAGGTTTTTCTCCGGGTACTCCGGTTTCCTCCTGCTCCTTGGACCCCCTCATGCCAACATCTGAGCCAACGTGAGACATTAATATAAGTTGTGTAACTTGTTTGTTAAACGTTGTAAAATGAATAAAGTTTAAATTAAATTTTCATGTCGTCTTGTTTCTCAAATGCGTTTGAGTTTGTCAATACACATGTTGTAGTGCAATTTTTATGGTACCAATGTGTATTTTACGTTATCATTTAGGTTACATGAAGGCAAAATGGCTAAGGATTTTCTGAAACTTGTCTATAATGATCAAATATTTGCCCAAAGTGAATTAAGATATTTAGTAAAAAGTGAAAATTCGAATGTCTTTTGTGTAACTACCAAGGAAATATTGCAAAGCTTCGAATTTTGATTTGATATGGCATAAATCTTTAGAAATGTTCGTTCCGCTTATAATCGTTTTGGGACCATTGTGTTCATTAGACCATTGAATGTATAAAAAAAAACCTGGATTGAGATGAACTCTTGGTGTATATTTCTTCATTTAAGATACATGAATCAATTTAAGCAGTTTTGATTATCTTTTGACCTTGAATCCCTTAAATATTGGTCCTCCTTAAAAAATTCACTAAGGTTGGCACTTATCAGCTTCTATGGCATCTTCGCGATCGCCTCAGTAAGCTTGGCTTTGTTTACCAGAGATATGGATGTAACGTATAGCTATTTTATATTTAATAAGTGTAATTCCACTTGATAAAGTTCAGGAGCCGAACTTGTTATTTTAAAATCAAAATAGATTTAAAAAAGAGAAGAAAGGAAAGATTTTAGTAGTTTTCGGAAAAAAAATGCTAGTGATAACAATTAATTTACGAATAAAACAGTTCACTTACCCGTTTGTTGTACTTGTTGACTCTGTTAAATCATAAAATAGGAAAAGGAACAAGGTAAAACAGCTTAGTCTTCCACACATTATCAAAGATACATAGATACAAAAAGTATTCGATGTCTATCATACAATTTTATAGAGTCACACGAGGAAATATAAGTCCTCATGGTGAAAAAAGAATGACAAAGTTTGATTATATGTGCTTTTATATAAATGTTTTATAATTATTATAATGTAAAAGTGCTTTCTTCCTGACGAGCTAAAAACTTCCTCGTTTGGCACAGTCCGTTTGTATATTTGTTGTTTCCTATTTCTAGTTTATACGTTAAACATTATAACTGTGATTGGACGATACTGAGAAGTGCAAAATTAATATCATAACTAATTATATAATATCCTTCAAATAAGTATTTGTGAATGTTTTCGAAACAATGATGAATATTTACATTACTAGTAGATTCCCCATGTTAAACGCCTATTAGGCAACTAGAATTATATTCCAATAATTTGGGTTGCTCACGTGCAAGTTTTGCATGTAGGGAGAATTTACCAACATTCAAATACATTTGACACTAAAACAGGCAAAATATGCGAAGTGCATGCAAATAAAAATGACCGATATTTAGAATAAATGTAAATATAAGTAATGACTGTCTTACTTTTGGTGTTCATGGGTGTATAATTCTGGTTGGACACGTGCAAATTTTCCGAGAATCGCTTCGCGATTCACGGAATTTGCACGTGTCCAACCAGAATTATACACCCATGAACACCAAAAGTAAGACAGTCATTTCTTAATTATTTATTATCAAAATATTTACTTATAATATAGATAGAAATAATACCAGAGCATTGCAATGAAGTAGACATTGAATCATCTGTGATGCTTGAAGCCATACTAAAGAAAAGATGTTCAGGAGAAGATGACGTAAAACTGTATGCCGAAGCTATGGAACTCGAAATATATTATTTTCATTTGATTTGCATCTCGAACTCGTCATACAATAATGCAACACTAGGTTTCTTATTCTGCTAAAATACGTTTTTGGATTAAAGCAAAAAGACCTGTCATCAAAGGTATTAACGAGACATTTTGACCTGTTGATCAATGATACATGTAGTGAATTTACGATATAATTGTTTGTAAACAAAGCTCTGTGATCACCTTATCTAAAATATGTCTGGTCCATGCTGTAAATTTATCTGCTCTAAAATGATGCTAATAAATTTGAAGACGTCAAACATAGATCATGTGTTTCTGAAACACGAATGTCCCTCTCAGAAAAACAACAAGGTCTTGTTACAAGAAATATACTTGTCAAATATTAAGCCATATCGCAAAATTATCATGGCCATAAAAAAGAGGCCAAACTCTGAGGTCAATGTCTACAGGTAAAATAAGGAATACGCATGTACATGTAAGATATCAAAGTCCTTTCATTTAACATTCAAGGTTAAAGGTTGTTAAAAGTAGTTCAAATTCGAAAGGTCAAGGTCACATGTTGAAAACGTTTGGTATTCACGAAAACGTCTTCCATGAGGAATGCACATGTGAAAATATGAAAGTCGTATCATGTACCATTTAAAGGTTAAAGCCAACGTTAATGTTCTTAAAAGTTCCAAATTTCCATGGTCAAGATCACAAGGTCAAATATTTTGTTATTCATGGAAAGATCTTTTCACAAAGAATACATATGAGGAATATGAAAGCCCTATACTTATCATTGAAAATTTATGCCCAATGTAAGCGATTTTTATAAATAGGTAAAAAAAAAAAACTCGTAATCAAAATAACAAGGTAAAAATGTTGGTATCCTAGGAAAAATCTTGTCACAAGGAATACAAATTAGAACAGGTAACAGAAGTTACCTTGACGCTTGTTGAGTGGTTACTATTCAACGGAACAGATTTAAATAAAGATGTTCGTATTTGCAATTTAATTTTGACATATCATTAAATCAGAGTTATCGTTCTTCTACTATGTTTATGTGCTGCATTTATTGGAAATTGATTATTGTTGATCCTTTTTGTTGAAGAAAAAAGATCAAAGACATACAGACAAGGACATTTTTTTTGTAAATAGACACAGAACGTAGAAGACTATGTGTCGGCCGACCCGCGGTCGCAGTGAGGCTCTGTAGCCAATAATATGCAAGAGTCCTAATCCCTTTGTTCTAAAGTTTTATAATATTAATGAGTTATCCAAAGTTTACTTCACTGGTCTTTGCCCTAACCTAACTAGCTTGTAATTTTGAATTTTAACCCGTTGAAGTCTTTATATTCTGAATCATTTTATACTAACTACCTCTGCGCAAACAAGTCTTACATGTACAAGTAAATGAAATGATATACTTGAAGGTGGCTGTAAAGCTCTAAAATTCAATGGTTTATCTTATGCTTCTCGACGTTTAGAAATATAGAGAAAAAATAAAGAAAACTGAATATGAATTATTTCAAATTCTTCGTATTCCAGTAAATCAAACGGCTGAGATGAAAAAAAAAAACAACATTACGACCAAATATGGCAGAGACATATCCAAAAACCTTCATCAAGGTAAACGTTTACTTGTTGCTACAATCGATTATGTTTGTATATCTAAAGATGAAAATAGTATAAATGACGTATATCTTGTATCTAGTCTTCGTTCTCAAGTAAAATTCAGTGTATCAAGTTTACGGGATCCGCCATTTTGCTTAATTTTGGAAGTAGTTCCAGAAAAGGGGGCGTGTCCTAATATTTTTCAGGTTATGGAAAATAACCTCAACTTTTAAGCCAATGAAATTCCTTGTTACATGTACATGCAAAATTAAATTATTTAAATTTAAGCAAAACCAATTATTGAATCGGCCACCAAGTATTGAAAATTCCCAGAACATATATGAAAAAAGCGGCCGAATATGGTCACTTGCTCTAGACGTCTATGACGTCACAATAGGGGGTTCGAGACAAACATCCGGGGGTGCGAGACAGAGTTTTCTCAGAACGGGTAAATCTGTAGATATCTCTGTCCGGGGTGAGAGAAATAGTTGTCTTCTTTGGCAGCATGTGACACTGATGTTTTGATTTCTTTTCTCTATCATGAAACCTTGTCTATATATTTTATTATGCTGAATGAATTGGTGTTTTTTCTTCTTTCTTTTCTTTGTAAATATCATCTTACATTTGTATAATTTCAATGATTGAGGAAATAAAGTATGAATGAATGAAAAGAATTTATTCTAAATTGCAGCACTAGTGGGGGCACCCCAGGTTCTGATCTCTCCCAGACATGTAATGATTATGATCGCAATACTGGACACTAACAAAATCTAAGAAAGTACTACGTTAAGTGTCGTGATCTATTAATTGTTATTTTCAAATCTTATAGGAATGTCAAATCTTTTCTGGTACCTACTGACCACAATTTACTGAAAAAGAAGGGGATCTTCAACAACACCTAGCTGCAGCACCAACAACAAACCCCCAAAACACAAACTGTGTAAAAACAAAAAGACGACACGCACAGAAAGAGACGCAACGGTACAAGGAACGCCAAATCACAAAGAAACATCAAACATAAATGACTACACATAAACCAACGACACCAATGGGCAATCGGTGCCAACTTAGGACGGCCATCTGCCACGCCAGTAGCAGACGGTGTGGTCATCCTAGATTACATGCACAACCCTCCCACTTTTTCGATTACCCAGAGATCTCGAAAAACGCACAACTGTGGTGATAGATAACCTCATGACTGTAAGATAAACATACAAACAGACAGCATGACGTAGGGTTCCTAGAAGCACAGATGGATATGTAAATAGATATAAAAAAAACTAAGGGCATACGAAATACAGTCCGTGCTCTTACGGCTGTAGCGAGCTCATGCATGTGATCACCAGAGGGGTCCAGCTGACAGTCAGAGAGGAAAGATGGTCGGGAATCTGTCTTCTCTAAAGAGGTTTGGACAGGACCCGTCAGAGTGCAATTCTTGAGAATGCGCTGGGTACAAGTCTGTAGATAGGACCAGTACCAAGCCATATGTCCGGTGACAGAAGAACTATACTCACTGTATAAAAGGCGTTTGATGATTCTAACACATTTTCAATGGTAATCTTGTCTATTTTGTTGATCATGTCACCATAAAATGCAGGTATCGAAATACCCAAAGTAATATACTCACTGGCTTATGAACGGAAACCCTATGGACATCAAGGTCGTTCACTAGAGACATGCAAATCCAGCATTGTCCAGGGGCTAGGCACAAAAATGCAAACGCGCTAAGCCATGTTCCATGCAACCGGTGTGGGCTTGCAGATAGTGTCAAAGAACGCAATGCTCTCTTCCAAGAGAGGAGGTCGCCATACATAAACGTTCATAGTAGATGTGTAAAATCAACTTCCTAATGCGGCATGAATTAAAGTTAAGATGTAGACTGAAAATCCTCAAACATACAAATATGTCGGCCCATTTGGCTTCTTAACAAACTTTTAAGTCGTTTTTATCACTATGGGAAAAAGCTAATATCAAATATGGTGTACTGTAGGAAGGTATATGGATGATTCAAATGAGGAAAAATTACAAGCCGTTATCAAAGTTCTATGACTGTAAAACATCAAAAGAATGAGATGCTCTCTCACCAACTTCGGCTGCATTACCCACAGCAAAGCACCACAACTCCCAAAGCGAGTGAGTTTAAGAAGATCCTGATGAAAACACAGAGTAGAAATGCAAAAGACATAAAAGAGGCATACGACATAGAAACATGAAATACACAAGACTACACATAAACCAAAGACTCGCCGACATTACCATCGATCAGGTATGCTGTCGGATGTACAAAACATAGGAGGGGATCTCCAACAACACCCGGTTGTAGCACCCACAGCAAAATCCCAAAACACCCAATGCAAGAACACAAAGCAGACAAGCACGGAAAGAGACGCATAAAGGGACAAGGAACGTCAACGCACAACACAGAAACATCAAACACAAAGGACTACACATAAACCAACGAGGCCAATGGGCAACCGGAGCCGACTTAGGACGGCCATCTGCCACGGAAATAGCAGAAGGTGTGGTTATCCTGGATTACGTGCGCACAACTCTCCCACTTTTCCGATTACCCAGAGGTCTCGAAGAACGTACAATTGTGGTGTAAAACAACCTCCTCACTGTCAGATGATCACACACAAAGAAGACCGCAAAACGTAGGGGCCCAAACAACACAGATGAATATGTAAATGGATATAAAAAGAGGGCGTACGTAGTACAATCCGTGCTCTGCCACCAACTGTACATCGCTGAATATGACAAAGAGGGTTCCAATAAAATTATAGACAGTGCAATCATATACGGAAACGCATTGCTACTTATATCCTTGATGAATTAACATGAAAGAAGTGCCTATCAGTTATGCAGTCTCAAAGTCGAGAAGGCAAGGTAAAATCATTAGATTTCCAATAGGAACGGTTGCGAACCTCAGAATGAATAACATTCCGAAGAGAGACCAGGTGCCCGGGGACAGTCAACATCCCCTAATTGCCTGCAACACCCGTCGCAACAGCTCCATGGAAACAAATTTGGTGATTGTCTCTATGAACATCAGGTTAGTATTTCTTGTGTAGTGATAACAGCATACAATCCACAATGTCACTGATCATTCTGGAAATCATCATCAACGGCAGCTGGAATTAAATAGTTACGTTCTTGTTGTTTCCGATATAAAAATAAATGGACAATACATTTTCGAATGCCGAATATTGAATCAGACACAAGGATCGGTGTTCCATCCATGAATCAATTCGATCGAGGTACGTATTACGAAACAATTTTTGGCAGGATTGCGAAGCAAAATCCGGACTATGAAATGGCGAAGTCCGTCTGTCTGTCTGTCTGTCCGTCTGTCCGTCCGATAGTGCGTCAACATTTTGGTTAAAGTGTTGCATTTAAGTCCATTGAGAGAAAACTGTTTGGAGGAGCAACTTGAAACTTGACATGGTGATGGACCATGATGAGACGAATCAAACACAGCAACATAATATGACCTGATGACCTTGACCTTGGGGTTTTACCTACTTTTGAACAACTGTAACCTTGGCCATAGCTTTTGAATGGTACGTGATAGGGCTTTCATATTTCACTTGTGTATTTCTTTTGACAAGACCTTTCCATGGATACCAAAACTTTTTACCTTGAGACCTTGACCTTGGAGTTTGACCTACTTTTGAAAAACTTTAATCTTGGCCATAACTTTTGAATTGTAAGTGATAGGGCTTTTATATTTCACATATGTATTCCTTGTCACAAGACCTCACCATGGATACCAAAAGTTTTGACCTTGTGACCTTGATCTTGGAGATTGCCCTACGTTTTAAAATGATAAATTTGGGCGATATCTCATGAACTATAGAGGCTTTGGCTTTCACATACGGAATCTTTATGACCAGACCTTTCATTTGATATCATGAGTTTCGACCTAGTGACCTTGACATTGACATTTGACCTACTTTTTAACCATTAGAGGTAGGGTTTTGATATTTGACATATAGACTCCTCATGCCCAGAACGTTCATTTGATATCATGACTTTTGACCTAGTGACCTTGACATTGACCTTTGACCTACTTTTGAATTATAAGAGGTATGATTTTGATATTTCACATAACGATTCCTCATGACCATACCTTTCATTTGATATCATGACTTTATTATCAAATGATCTTGACATTGACCTTTGACCTACTTTTAAACTATAAGAGTTAGGGTTTTGATATTTCAGCCGAATAATCCCCATGACCAGACCTTTCATTTGATATCATGACTTTTGATCAAATGACCTTGACATTGATTTTTGACCTACTTTTGAACTATAAGGGGTAGGGCTTTGATATTTCACATTTAGATTAGCCATAGCTTTTTGTTTTTGTGCAATAGTATGAATGACCCTCGACCTTTCTCAGGCTTTCTGTCTGCACAAAAATGTATACGTCATCTAATACAAACACTTCGCAATCCGTCCTTACCGCATTTAGCGGTTTATGGTTTATTCAGATGTGAATTAATTCAGTGACATATCTCAGTAAAAGTAAAATAAGTGTATAAAACGCTTGATAAACATCTCAGATAGTTTTCTTACCATTTATTAATTCCTTAATGGTATTCTTAAAAAACAAATGATTCATGCAGGTCTAGGGGGCTTGATTATGGTGATAATAATGATAAACATCAAAGAAATATATATCAGTTACTCTGTCTTAAAATCGACAAGGCAAAGCAAAATCATTAGGATTTCTACTGGAACGGTTACGAACCATGCAATGAATAATGTTCTGAAGTGAGTCAGGGTACCTAGGAAGAGTCAGCATCTCCTGATTGCATGCAACATCCGTCGCAACATCACCATGAAAACTTGTCAAATGCAATGGTTATCTCGATACACATATTTATGTACATATCAGGTGAATATTTCTTCCTTCCTAAGTTATGATTTCAATCGTTGTGTAATATAACCCTAAACAAGTAGCTTTCTTGCAAGCCGTCTAGCTCTAACGATGAAATGTCGTGCCCTGGCGTACCGAATTAGCTAAGAAACAAAAATGTCATACATGAGTTAAAGAAGATCCTGACGATAATCTCAATGACACTCACAATAGAGCACAAAATTGAGCATCGAGGGACCCCATAACAAGCTAGAGGTGGGTCTAAGTGCTTGAGGGGAGTAAGCATCCCCTTTTTGGCTAGCCGCACCCGCCGTCGTAATTCACGCAAAATGACAACAATATCTAAAATACATATCCTGTCTGAGGATATGTCTACATTGAAAGTGCTATGGTGACCACGTCAGGGAAAAGTATTCAAAATACTTACTGTCAAACTCCCGCGGGGAATTTTTGTACGAACTCCACACGGCAAAGGGCATAAGTGGACACAAATGAATTAAATAAGATCCTGACGATAATCTCAAAAGTACTCACTATAGAGCACAAAATTGAACATCGACGGACCCTTAGCAATGACAAATATGGATAATGATGACAAAGACGTATAATGACCATATCCATGTATACAGCACAAAATCGATAATTCAGAAATTCAGAAACCGAAGGCATACAAAATAAGGATAAAACAGGAACCAAAGCAAAAAACAAAGACCTCCACAACATTAAAAGAAGCAAACTCCCAATATGGGAGTGCGACCAGGTGCCCAGGAAGAGTCAGTTTCTCCTGCTGGCATGCAACACCCGTCGATTCATGGAGGAGGTAGAGGTGGGACCAGGTGCCCGGGAGGAGTAAGCATCCCTTGTTTGGATAGTTGGCCCTCCGTCGATGTTCACGCACCTAGAATCTAGAATACAATATCTAAAAGTAGTAGAAGACGAAATGTTGCTACTCATGAAAGGGAACGTAGTCATGGGAGAGCTGAAATCATCACGCTTGTCATACAGTGAGGTTCATACAGGGAGGTCTGACAAAGGTTATGTGATTAGTTGTATTGCGTGTTTAAAACAAAACAAAATCGGAAGCATGTTAAAAAATTGTCCAATAAGTTCTAGTGGCTATGGTTTCAGTCTTGTTAAATTAGATTGTGCCGTCCTATTACGTCGTCGTATTACAACAAATGTGTTTGATATCTTGGTTAGTTGTTACCAATGTTGATGCTTAATATCATGGTTAGTTGTAACCAAACTTGATGTTTAATATCTTGGTTAGTTGTTACCAAACTTGATGTTTAATATCTTGGTTTGTTGTTACCAAACATGATGTTAAAAATCTTGGTTAGTTGTTACCAAACTTGATGTTTAACATCTTGGTTAGTTGTTACCAAACTTGATGTTTAAGATCTTGGTTAGTTGTTACCAAACTTGATGTTTAATATCTTTGTTACTTGTTACCAAACTTGATGTTTAATATCTTGGTAAGTTGTTACCAAACATGATGTTTAATATCTTGGTTAATTGTTACCAAACTTGACCTATATACCAATCAAAAATTGAATTTGAAGACGTTTAATATACATTTATTAATTAAATACTAAAAGTATAAACAATTAAGTATCTGCAAAAGCAGTATTCAATCGACCCTCTTTTCCGAGGACTGCAAAATATGATTGGATGCAATATCCCCTTTCTCCGCTGTGTCATTTTCCAAGACGATATACAGATGCACCATGTCCTTGTCAATTTAAAGACTTGCTGCTGTTATACCTCTTCTATGGTCTTATAATAGTGGACATCGGAGGAGGAAACTGTCTGCTGATACTGTGTTGGAGTGGAATCAAGGTTTCTGGAAGAAGTTTCTTGGGTTGCTAGAAGAGAAATATACGGTCAAATATTGTGAGGGTAAAAAGTAAAATTTTAGAAATTTGTCTTTATACATTTGAATCTGTAGAATAGTGTTCATGCATGCATGTATCACATTTTGTCTTACTAAGAAGTGTGAATATGTAATGCCTTAGCAGTTTCAAAGAAAACAATGCATTGTACCTCCTCTAAGCAAAGATGATAAACTGATCATAGCGATCCGTCCGTACGGCGTAAATTTTTAACATGTAAGAGTTTTTTCTCCATAATTGAGATCGATATACAGAAAGCTTCATGAAAAGATCCAGGGCGATTGCTGAGTTTTGATGGATACATGAATGATAAATATGGATAATGACCATATCCCTGTATACAGCACAAAATCGATAATTCAAAAATCAGAAACCGAAGGCATACAAAATCAGGACAAAACAGGAACCAAAGCAAACAAACAAAAACCTCCACCATATGAAAAGAAGCGAACTCCCGTTATGGTAGTGAGACCAGGTGCCCAGGAAGAGTAAGCATCTCCTGCTTGCATGCAACACCCGCCGCTTCAATTCGGTAGAACTGTCACATCCGGTAACTTCCATTTCGGAAGACATAGAGTACAATCTTTGGTTGGATGGTTCAAATGGTCTATGACAGAATATCACCCACCATTCTGGAGAGTGGGACATCATAGTGAATGACGAGTTCCCCGTATCGACCGTAGAATTTCCTCAGTGACGATGTTAGTCGGTCACAAACATATCCCTGACTGAGAAGTTTATCTGAAAGACGCCTTGCTCTCAGAACAAAATCCGTATATTTGGTACTTGCTCTGGCATAGCGTATCAACTGAGATATGAACACGCCATAAGCAGGCGATGAAGGGATGTTGCTACTCAGAAAAGGAAAGTTTGTAATGCTGAAATTGAAGTCGTCACGTTTGTCATAGAGTGAGGTGTTCATGTGACCATCAGTGTCGTAGAACAACATTATGTCCAAATAGGATGCTGAATTATTTGTCTCTGTAGTTTCTTTGACTTCAAGCTCTGAAGGATAGATACTGCTCAGGTAATCCGCGAATTTTGGATTATTGATGGACAACACATCGTCTATGTATCTGTAAGTGAAGTTGAAGTCAGAAGCTAGTATCTTTTCCCTTCAGAGACCAGAGATTGAATGAATTTTCGGAGATTAAATATAGTTTTCATAATAGGCTATCGTTACTATATCGACTAGAAATCCATTTATGGATACCAAGTTGAGTTTATTTATTTGAGCAATTCAGTATATTTAATTTGCACTCATTTACTGCATTTTTTTTGTGAAAGAATTATTTCATTTCAATGAATAAACAAATTGCCGAGTGGGGTCACAGATTGAACGTGGCCAATCTTTTAGAGGACCTCTAGTACTTGTCTCCTGTAAGGTGTTGTGAAATTCTTTTCAGCAGTTATGGAGATGTCGAAAATACTTCAGGCAATCAGACCTCTCAGTAACATGTTTGTCTATCATTCCGCGTGATGAATTGGTAGATTCTTGAGTGCTTATTCCCCGATAGATTTCGTGAAATTCTATACAGCATTATTGTGAAGTAGAAATCATAAAATGTTTCAACCAATCAGGGTTTTTGATGGCCACATTTTCATGACCGATCACCTCGAAAAAAAAAAAAAAACAAAACAAAACAAACTTGGTATAAGATGTAACGTTTTACGTCCTGATAGTCTGCGTTAAATTTTGTGCAGCGGTTGTAGAGAAGATATCGAAAGGCTTCAACCAATCAGAGGTACTGGCTGCAATATTTATTGACTGATGGTCATGAATAACTTAAGCTTGATATTAGATCCTACGTCATTGCTTCCAGTGCAATGTCGAGAATTTCTGTTCAGCGGTTGCAGAGAGTCAGCCTATTAGAGTCCTTAGTGGCCATATTTATTTACCGATCGGCACGCACACAAAAAAGAACCGGACAGGTAGGGACGGCACAATTGGTTAAGGTGAGCTAAATGGGATGTCAATAATTTTCATGAATATCCTTCTCATGGGCAAATTAATTCACTTGATAAATTTTGTAATCAAAGAAGTAGGTGCGGTTACCTGCCATATCGGCCCTTTTTTCACAGTTGTTCATATATCCATAAAATTTTAGTTTTTAAATGTCAAATGTATGGTGAATCCATATCATGAAAGCTTATTCTAGTTTCACAGTCCTATACTGAATAATACGTCGTTAAAAACGTCTAAAAACGTTGAAATTATTGAAAATATCAATAAAGGAGCGAAATTTCGATAGAAATTTATGAAATTAAGTATCGATCCAGGCCTTTCCCATGATAATATTTGTACCAATCGATGGATTTCTGATCGGCCTTTAAATTTGCATAAAAGTTATCGTGGGCGAGGCCTGGATCATAGATGAATTTTGAAAATTTGTATGTAAAATACGACGATTTTCCTTTGTTTTGCGTCATTCAGGGCAAATGACATCAGAACATGACGTCATACATCACGCGCATGACGTTACGAGAGCTCAAAAATATGACGCGGTAATTTCTGTCATTCAACATTGCGAAAAGTGATAATTAATAGTTCGTTTATTGAAATCATTTTTCGTCGAAATAATAGGGCCGATATAAGAGAAAGGAGGGGATCTCCAACAACACTAGGTTGCAGCACCCACAGCAAAATCCCAAAACACCCATGCAAAAAACACAGAACAGATACCCACAGAAAGAGACGCAAAAGGGACAAGGAACACCAACTCACAACATAGAAACATGAAACATAAAAGACTACACATAAACCAACGAGACCAAAGGGCAACCGGTGCCGACTTAGGACGGCCATCTGCCACGTAAATAGCAGACGGTGTGGTTATCCTGGATTACGTGCGCACAACCCTCTCACTTCTCCAATTACCCAGAGGTCTCGAAGAACGTACAATTGTGGTGTAAAACAACCTCCTCATTGTAAGATGACATCACACAAACACGACCGCGAAACGCAGAGGCCCCAGAGACACAGATGAATATGTAAATGGATATAAAAAGAGGGCATGCTTAATACAGTCCGTGCTCTGCCGGCTGTAGCGAGCTCATGTATGTAATCACCCGAGGAGTCCGACTGACATTCAGAGAGGACAGGTGGTCGGGGCCCTGTCTTCTCTAAAGAGGTTTGGACAGGGCCCGTCATGGAGTCCCGTCGTCACAGTCAGTCAGAGTGCAAATGAGTTAAAGAAGATCCTGACGATAATCTCAACAGCACTCACAATAGAGTACAACATTAAGCATCGACGGACCCCTAGAAAGCTAGAGGTGGGATCAGGTGCCCGGGAGGAGTAAGCATCCCCTGTTGGCTAGCCGCACCCGCCGTCGATGTTTAAGCACGAAAATGAAAACAATATATAAACTTCATGCACTGTCTGACGTTATGTCTATATAGAAAGTGCTATGGCGACAATGTCAGGGAAATATATTCAAAACACTTACTGTCAAACCCTTCGCGGGGAACTTTTTTACGAGCTCCACACGGCAAAGGGCATAAGTGTGACACAAATGAGTTAAAGAAGATCCTGACGATAATCTCAACAGCACTCACAATAGAGTAAAACATTAAGCATCGACGGACCCCTAGAAAGCTAGAGGTGGGATCAGGTGCCCGGGAGTCTCAAGGATGCGCTTGTACAAGACTGTAGATTGGTCAAGTACCAAGCCTAGTGTCCGTCTGGTGACATTAGGATCATATCCACGGTATAAGGGGTTAGCGCACCTAGTCCTTTGGTACAGATGCATCACACTTCCCTTTATACTTAATAAAGTAATTTTTCAGATCGAAAGAAAATCAAAACTGTAATACAGACTCTTACTTTGGTCAGTAGAGAAGTATGAAAAATATAAGACCTTTAGGTAATATGTCCCACTCTCCAGACCATTTGAGCCATTCAACCACCGAATATACTTGTATCTTCCGAAATGGAAGTAACCGGATGTGACAATTCATCATTAAATCACTAAACAAACGTTTCAGTGATCTTGTATTTTACATGAAAAGAAAAACCTTATAACAATCAGACAAAATATCAGGATTGTTTTCGCATTTCATTCTCTCAAAAGCTACCCGCCCGCTGTCGCTTAACAGGGATATAAATTGGTATGACCTAAAGTAATATGAGAGGATTTAATACGCATGATATAAAGATATGCTAAGGAATTAATACAAACTACATTGAATCCTTTCATGCTTTTTCATATTATAATTAACAATGTTTAGCTGAAAAAAACGAGATTCTTATAAGATATGAAGATTAAAGATCTTTGTTATACGGTGGTAGAAATGACAAATCTTACAAGAATTCAAAGGTTCGACTCTTAATTGAGTTTATTTTCAGAAAGACAATTGAATATATAAGTGATTAATATAAACTTACCCGAGATATTAGTATTAGGGGTTTCAATGGGAGTCCTGCACATGAGAATAAAAACAAAACTGAAGAAAATTGTTTAAATAAAGATTCGGATAAATGAGAAAAACAATAAGGACAAAAAAGCTTTTCTTTCATTCAGTAATTCCATGAAGGGCTATGTCCAAACCTCTTTAGAGAAGACAGGGCCCCGACCATCTGTCCTCTGAATGTCGGTCGGACTATTCGCTTCAGCCAACAGAGCACGCACGCCCTCTTTTTTTATATACATTTACATATTCATCTGTGTGTTGCTCGGGTCCGTACGTCATGCTGTCTTGTTTGTATGATCATCTAACAGTGAGGAGGTTATTTTACACCACAATCGTGCGTTCTTCGAAACCTCTTCGTAAACGGAAAAATAGGAGTGTTGTGTAATTCGGATAAGCACACCATTTGCTATTGGTGTAGCAGATGGACGTCCTAAGTCGGAACCGGTTGTCTTTTTTTTTCGTTGGTTTATGTGCGTGTTTTTAGTATTTTATTTCTGTGTTGTTTTTAGTGTTACTTAACACTAAAAGCAACATTTAGTGTTACTTAACACCAAAAGTGTTACTTAACACTAAAAGCAACATTTAGTGTTACTTAACACCAAAAGTGTTTCTTAACACTAAAAGCACTATTGGTCTCGTCGGTTTCTGTGTAGTCTTTTGTATTTGATGTTTACATGTCGTGTGTCTCTTTTCCGTCTCGTGCTGTACTCTTGTGTTTTTGCATCGGGTGTTTTGGTGTTTTGCTGTTGATGCTGCAACGGGGTCTTGTTGGAAATCTCCTCCCTTCTTTTAACAGGGGATGCTTACTCCTCCTGGGCACCTGGTCCCACCTCTAGCTTGCTAGGGGTCCGTCGATGCTCAATTCGGTGCTCTATTGTGAGTGCTGTTGAGATTATCGTCAGGATCTTCTTTAACTCATTAATCCCTTTTGTGTCTCTTGCTGTGTATTTTCCATGGGTTGTTTTAGTGTTTTGTTGTGGGTGCTGTAAACGAGTGTTGTTGGAGATCTCCTCGTTTCTTCCATTAAATGCTTTTTGGAAACAACAACGCTTCACAATAATTTTCAAGGTAAGTAATAGAAAGGAGAGGATATAAAAAACAATCGGTCTTAGCAACCTCGGCAAAACAATCGACAGATATAAGAGGGACAAGAAAGGTCGAACCCGAAGGCGACAACAAAACAATACAAACGACTACTATTTAATTGCATTTTGTAAAACTAGGAGGTTGATAATAAACTATATGAAAGATCGAAAGTCAAACACTAATCTAAAAATCACTATCTTAAAGCTTACAAAATATTGAAAAGATACAAAACACAACTTTATCGCGCAAAAAAAGTTTGACAAACAGAGATAATAGCACAGCTCCATGGTAGAAGAAGATTCTTCTTCTGAGTCCAGTGCAATTCCGCAGAGGTGATGCTGTTTAAACGAGCAGCAGTGCTAATTTGCAAAGTTTAAACGTATTTAGCATATTACATGTACATATATAATTCAAGTGTTGAATCTTTGTTCGTAGGACCAAAAAAGGGAGCCAAAAGCTTGTTTAAATCACAGGCACATGTAGAAAGAGCGTCAATATCTTGTATGATACCCCTTTACAGGTCATAAGGGAATATACATTGTATGTATAGAGAGACAAGGCTTCCGACGAGTTTTCAGCCAGAAGTAGCATCTGAAATGTTTGCATTTGTCATGTTTGAAGGGCAAAATGGGGTATAACCATAAAGATTCATTTGTATACTTCCTAGAAACATCAATAATAACCAAAAAGATCTCATAACATAGCCTAATCGTCTACCTAAGTTGGACTGTTTTCTACTTTCTGTCTTGAATCTCCATTGCCAAATTTGACAAATACTGATTCATTCAGAGGCTTTACTCTGCTTACTGTAAGCAGAGTTAAACACCTGGATGATTCAGACTAGCTAATCTGGCAATGGAGGGTCAAGACAGAAAGTAGAAAACAATCTAACTTAGGAAGACGATTAGGCTATGTTATGAGATCTTTTTAGGTGAAGTATTGATGTTTTTAGGAAGTATACAAATCAATCTTTATGGTCATACGCCATTTTGCCCTTCAAATGCAAACAATTGCAGAAATGTTACTTCTGGCTGAAAATTCGTCGGAAGCCTTGTCTCTCTATAAGATACCAGTATTCTCTTATGACTATACAGGATACTGACGCTCTTTCTACATGTGCCTGTGGTTTGAATGTATCTCTTCCACTTATTTTAAACAAGCTGCCGTGGTATACATACTTTCGCTCAATATTCACGTATGAGAACCTAGATTAAGAAGATTACCAAAATTGATTGTATGCAGGGCCATCTTGAAGAAATTTGATGTACAATAACTTTGAAAAAAAAGAAATAAATAGCCTGTTAAATATCATAATACCTTGTTGAATATGCTATTACAAAATATAATTAAAGGAAAATGTTTCAACAACAAATAATACAATCAATTTAGACAGCGTGTTTCATATTTTTCAACTGAATACAAAATTTCAGACTAATTCGAAGAGAGTTATATCTGAAGCAATTTCAATGTGTGCGGCGCCGCACAAATTGATTATAACAGCGCCGTCAACCTACAAATAATTTCGATTTTACAAAATCTTCTAATAGACGGAGATTCAAATAATATAATTAACTTCAGCATTCTGCAGAGAAGCAACAATAAATCACCAATGGAGATGAGATCAGGTGCCCAGGAGGAGTAAGCATCGACCGTTTGATAGTCACTTAAACCGTATAGAAAAAAAGTCATAAATTTGTTTAATTCGGTGATTTGGATGGTTCAAAACAAAAATATCTTCTAGCATGTTGGGAAACGAGATGTTGATATTAGGAATATTACTTCTGAATTAAAGGAGGTTAATATCTCAGCACTATCCTTCTTATGCTATTTTAGTCATCTATTTTATTTAACTATGCTACTGAATCCTAAAACCTACAGAGAGAATGGAGTCATACACTTTCTGAAAAGTCATTGCACAAATTTATATTAAAATAATCATCAAAGTACCTATCATTTATTCAGTCGGAAAGTCGAGAAGGCAAGACAAAATCATAGGAGTGTCCATTGGAACGGCCGCGGACCTCGGAATGAACATCATGAAAAAGTGAAAAAATAAAACCAGAGGGTTTTTCTGAAATTAATTTTGGCTGTCTCTGAAAATCACTTTGGCTGGATTTACTAACCGAAACAAGTGTCTGGTGCTTTTAAATTGGTTTGAAACTTTATTCAAGAAGGTACAGAGTTTGAACGCTTCCGTATTATCATAAGGAAAGGAAATTTGTAATTTTAGCCACTTCGTCTTGTGTAGAGATCGACTTCCTCTTTCTCGATGCGACTCTCTTCTACACTGGCACTGAGAAGTCAGTATATTTTCCAGTTAACCACTGCTTGCAAGCAGGTTAATTGACCTTTACGCACGTAATCCAGGATAACCACACCTTCTGCTATTTACGTGGCAGATGGCCGTCCTAAGTCGACACCGGTTGCCAATTGGCCTCGTTGGTTTATGTGTGGTCTTTTATGTTTAATGTTTCTATGGAATGAGTTGGTGTTCCTTGTCCCCTTTGCGTCTCTTTCTGTGGGTGTCTGTTCTGTGGTTTTTTTTTTTGCATTGGTGTTGTAGGGTTTTGCTGTGGGTGCTTCATCCTAGTGTTGTTGGAGATCCCCTCCTTTCCTTTATCAGACCGGAAATGACATCGACATATCGACGGATATCCTTTTCTATCCTAGTACTAGCTCCTATACCTTTGTCACCAGACACCCGTGGTAATTCTGCACGTTTGTTTCAAACACCCGTGGTAATTTCTGCACTGTTGACAAAAATACACCTCGAGTACTTCAACGTTTTTCCTTATGGCTGCTCTAAGCTCGGCAAGAAAATTTGCATAATAAGCCACATTTATTTTATTAATCTTGGTCAAATGTCCACGAAAATTACTTTTTTGATGCATAAAATATAGTAGCAATACTCTTGCTTGCAGATGACTGCGTCTTGAACTTTTTTCGGCCTTGGAGACCCTAGGTTTACGCACCGACGACTCTGATTTTTGATCTCAGTCGTCGCTCCAAAAGTCACTAAACACAAACAATTAAACTGTGCTCATACGTATTGCAATGAGCACATCGATTTAAGATTTTGATACTAATCAGGCAGTGAAAACTTGCATGAGGAATAGTTGAAACACTGCCGTTCTGTGTGCTTGATGCCGGAATATCTACCTGACTTCGTATGTCAGAGTAGCCAAGATTAATCAATTGCTCTGCATTTGGAAGAATTCAAAATCCAAAACATCTTTCTAATCAAAATTCAATAACTGACATTTGTTGCAGATGTACGTTTGTCCATAATACACTTATATGTATATACAAGACGTATTGCTTTGTATGACGGGGATAAGACTCCACTTACATACTGCTATAAACAACTTGTTACGCCTGTAAATTAAATAAACTCGATTTCGAATGTTTCAAAATGCCTATAAATTTAATAAACAAGGCGAACTACACACTAAATCGTAGGTTCATAGCCCTACATGAACCATCTAGCTAAGGTATCGTGACATTTACAACACTCAGTTTCATAAACTTGTTTTTTAGGTTAAACTATTATACAATCGACCTTAACATTTGGAAAAACAGCTTCTTACTTCGTTACTTCCCTAATGTTACCACGTAAGACATTTTTTAATCCGAAAATGATAAATGATTTTTTAATGCTCATTTACAAGGTGTTTACAAATACCTTTGTTTGATAGCAGTCATACAACCAATGATGCCAACTACGAGGAGAACCATACAGACGAAAACCAAGAAAACGAGGAACAAGCTGTCATTCTCTTTTCTGCTTTTAGTAGTATCAGTGTTGTTATATTCTGAAAGATAGAAGAATTATATACACCAAAGGCAAAATAAGAGGCATCGGTTAAACAGCGTTTACTTCTGTCGATCACAACGTCTGAATTGTCGCCAGTATGCAATAAAAATAATTCTACACTAAGTGCAAAAATCTGTACAAGTTATCGATTTCCATGCACTAGAATGTTTATTCATTTTAAATTTGAAATGTACATTATTGTCATATTTCGACATGTCGCAGCGAATTATTATTATATTGCATTCAAACGAAAACTAAGACGTTGGGACCCACGAAATGAGACGCAGTGAAACTGAAAGTCTGATTCCGACAACGAGAAGACCGTGTCCGGTTCATGCTACAAATTTATCTGTTCTTAGATGATGCTTTTGAATTTGAAGACGTTTGACATTCAGTACAAGTTGTCTAAGGGGCATCTATTTACAAGTCGATGTGTGTTTGTTTGGCTACATCTCAAGCAGCAGTGGTTAAATTCTAGATTCTCTACTTAAACATTTCGTGGTCTTAGCCGTGAGTGGCTCATTATGTTTGCCATGGAACAAATCAGCGGCCATGTATCATTGACTGAGTCATAACAATCTAACTATCTGTTATAGCCCAATTGTTCACTTTAAACAGAAACAGGTAATTTAGAGTTTATCTCATTGGTCAATCGTTCCAACTGAGAGTTATCGATCTTCCACTAGGTGGCGATGCGGACCCGCGAATTTTGAAAGTAGCAGGTCAAGGTGAGAGGAGTAGATAAGCGAATTGATCGCCGCGACTTGGGAAGATGGATCTTAGAATGATCTTCAACCGAAGACTTAAACAGTTACATAAACATATGTTGAGACATTATTCCAAAATTAAGAGTTCATGTGACATGCGGACAATGGTAAGCATGGGTACTAAGTAACGAGTATGAATAAGATAAGTATCGAATGGTTCTATATGTATTTAGAATGTTTACCTTTATTGAAATAACATCTTCCATCTATTGCATGGCAATTATTACCATCACAGTCGCAATGCAATGAGCAGAACATCCCGTAAAAAAATCTTGGGCATCTCGTAGTACAGTTCACTCCATATGTACCACTCTTACATGCTGAAATTGTAACCTAAATTTACTGTTTGGACAAGAATTCCTAAGCAGCAATGTCATATAACGGGTATTTGAGTCAAATTATGTATGAAATTACGAAGCTAAGCAGAATCTATCAGTCGGAGTTTGAAGTAAAAAAAAAACTACAGAGACAAATAATCCAGCATCATATTTGGACATAATGCTATGAAAACGATTGTCACATGAACACCTCACTCTATGACAAACGTGACGACTTCAGTTTCAACATCACAAACTTTCCTTTTCTGAGTAGCAACATCCCTTCATCGCCTGCTGATGGCGTGTTCATATCCCAATCGATACGTTACGCCAGAGCAGTTAGCAAATAGACAGATCTTGAATATTTTCCCTGACATGGTCGCCATAGCACTTTCTATATAGATATAACCTCAGACAGTGCAATGCATGTATTTTATATATTATTCATATTTTTGTGCATGAACATCGACGGCGGGTGTGGCTAGCCAACATGGTATGCTTACTCCTCTCGGGCACCTGATTACACCTTTAGCTTGCTAGAGGTCTGTCGGTGCTCATTTTGGTGCTCTATTGTGAGTGCTGTTGAGATTGTCGTCAGGATCTTCTTTAACTCGTTTGTTCTGAGAACTAGGCGTCTTTAAGATATTTCTCAGTCAGAGATACGCTTGTGATCGACTAACAGTGTCAGCGAGGAAGTTCTACGGTCGATACGGCGAACTCATCATACACTTTGATGTCACATTGTCCAGAATGGTAAATGATATTCTGTCTTAGACCATTTGAAACATCCAAATACAGACTATATTTCTGCCGAATTAAAGCGACGGTGGTTGCATGCAAGCAGAAGATGCTTACTCTTCCTGGGCACCTGGACTCAATCCTAAATTGGGAGTTCACTTCTTTTGATGTGGTGGAGGCTTTTGTTTGTTTGCTTTGGTTCCTGTTTTATCTTGATTTTGTATGCCTTCAATTTGAGATTTCGTGAATTATCGACTTGTACTGTGTATTGCGATATGGTCATTGTCCATATTTTTCATTTCTAGAGAAGAAGTATAAACTTTTCGTCAAATTAAGACAAATAGATGGAGAAATTTCCATTACTAATCATGGTTTGTCAATGTGCCACTCTGGGGTAACTTAAGGTTAGGGTTGCGACTACAGGGAGGTAACTCTATTTTCATATCACATAATATTTGAAACCAACATAAACGATACATGGTATAAGCTTAGATTGTTACATTATTTCAGAAAAAAATTATACTTCTTGAAACTTTCACTGCTGAATGGATATTTTATGGGAAAAATGCTTATTTTGCAATGAAAAATCGCCGAAAATTGTCATTTTCGCATTAGTTCTGCTAACAAAGATTCAAACATCAGAATATTTATTATCCATTGTACTCTTTAAAATTGAAATAATCAGAAATTTGAACTTCAAGTTAAACTCTATGTTTTTGGGTCAATATGTTGATTTTTTGCATAAATTAATGTGCTATTTATAGAAGCAGTCATTTTGCTAAAAAACTAATTCGGGTACATATTGATTTGACTCCTTTAGGATAAAGCAATACCATAGATGTATATGTAGAAAAAAGTTGTGTAGCTTGCGACCTTCTAGCTATTAATAAAGATAATGAGTTGTTGTCATGGCAACCAGCAACATAGTTTTTTTTTAAGAAAATCTCTACTTAGAACTGATTATTTTATCAGAATTTCTCAAAATAGCCTTTAATTCATCCACAAGCTATAAGAATCTTGAAAATAAGGATATATATATAAAATTCATGCATTTCAGAGGTATGTAAAGTTAAAATGTGGCATTCTCTAAATGACATAATTGTTAAAATAGACCATAAATGGACGTTTATAGCCAAAAAAATGAGACAGGCAAATTTTGATTTTTTGGTCTGAATAGTTCGAGGAGACGTTCCTCTACATATGAACCTATCCATCTTTCTTCTTCCTCATAAAAGTCGCCACCCTGACCTTAAAGATAGGATAAATTCATTCTTGACATGATGAAAATACATATTTTAGAGGTTTGATCCATGATATATTTATCTGATCTAAATGATGCTATTAAATTTGAAGACGTTTACCATCTACCATACTATGATCATCTGAGAGTGCAAAAATGATATATATCATATATGCACATATATATACCCACGGATGCAAAGATCATCTTGCATTATAAAATTTGTACAGCATACGCCACCGCACCTGAATTCTCTGAAAAAAATAAACAAAGACATATTCAACAAGGCGATGCTACAGTAATCGTAGAGGAACACTCACATGTGAAACAAGAAAACAATGGGACAAACAGAAATAAACCAAAACGTCACAGACAGACGGACAAGGAAAAAAGATGATATGACCAACAGGGCAAAACATCACCAAAAGACAAAGAATAACGGGCGGGGTTAGATAAGATCGATGACCATGTCCACTGTAGATTAAACAGGGTAGAGGAACTGGTACCAGGATTCAAAATCCGAAACACGTGTCTAATACAATGAAATTGGTACTATAAGATAAACATCAAAGAAGTACCTAACAATTATTCAGTCTCAAAGTCGAGAAGGCAAGGTCAAATCGTGAGAATTCCCATCGGAACGGTTGCGAACCCCGGAACGAACAACTTTCCGAAGTGAGATCAGGTGCCCGGGGAGGGTCAGCCTCTCCTGATTGCATGCAACGCCCGTCGCAAGGGCTCCATGGAAACCTGTCAAATTCGGTGATTGCCTCGATGTACATTCAGATTTCTTGTTTTGTGATAAAGACAGCAGAACATATACTTCAAAATTGACAATGTATTTATCTTGAGGAATTTAACAAGAATTATAATAGGTCAATTCTATTGTCCACATGTCGGGTTCGCTTTAGTAGTAACATCTTCCGCCAGTCCGTTATATATCATGTGAAAATATTAGGAATAATTTAATCTTAAAGTCGGATTAAAAAAGAAAATATAATATGATGGAAAGTAATTTACGAATAAAGCAGTTCACTTACCCAGCTTTTGCGTTCGCGTTCGTAATATTAAAATAAAAGAATAAGAAAAGGAACAAACAAATGCAATTCTGTTTCCCATACATTTTCATAGATTTTAGGTATGTAATGCGATGTTATAGCGTTACAAATATAGGAAATGACGGCTCCAATAATGGTGTAAAAAGCAAATAATAAGGTTTAATTAAATAAATGGTTACTTTGATAGGAATTTTAATGAACATTATCTTCATCTAGAAGTGCTGCTTTCCTAATGACTAAAAACTTCCTTGATTCACACACTCCATTGATATAAATGTCTTTTGCTGTCTGATACTGATACTTAAAATTACTATCATAATGAATATCAATCTAATGAGTATTTGTAAATGCTTTGGAACTATTTCACTATTTGATTTATATACAAAGTTATTAAGATCGAAATGATGATAAAAATGTTGTATTGGAAAAGTTTCAGAGTAAAATATATGCACAATGGAATAGGAAAAACCTCATCTGTTATATCCAATGTCAAAATTACAGATGAAAGCCAAGAGGCGAATATCTATACCTACCTTTCATAGAAATCTGACCTTAAATGTAACAGAAATCTGATGTTACATGTAACAGAAATATGATTTTACATGTAACAGAAACCTGACCTTATATGCACAGAAATCTGACGTTACATGTTACAGAAATCTCGAATATAGGTCCGGTGTAACTAGATACTGACTTACATGTAAAAAGACAAAACTTTACTGGATACCGACTTTACAAGTTACATAAAACTAACATGACGTGTAACATGATTCAGAATTTACACGTGACAAGGTACTAAAAGCTATAAACTTTATTATACAACGTTTAACAAACAAGTTACACTACTTATATTTATGTCTCACGCTGGCTCAGATGTTGGCATGACGTACCATTTTACATGATACTGACTTTAAATGTTATATCGACTTTACATGTAACAAGAAACTGACCGTACATGTAACAAGAAATTGTTTTACATGTAACAAAATAATAACCTTACATATAACAATCACAAGATACTGACTTTACATGTAAAAAGATAGACTTAACATGTAACATGTAATAGAAAATCGGACTATCCATGTAACAGAAACGTGAACTTACATGTAGGAGACGTTTTACCTTACATGTAACAGTAATTTGACCAATCATGTATTATAAATCTGACCGTACATGGTACAGAAATCTGACCTTACATACCACACATATCACCTTAACTATAGTAGACATGTGACCTTACATGAAACAGAAATCTGACCGTACATGGTACAGTAATCTTACCTTAAATATGAAAGAGATCTTACCTTACATGTGACTAATACCTTGCTTACATAAAACAAAAGTTCGACCTTACATATAACACAAATCGGACTTTACATGTATTAGAAATCTGACCTTATATTTAACAGAAATTTTACCTTACACGTAACAGATAGATGTAACAGAAATATGACCTTACATGTAACAGAAACCTTACCTTACACGTAACAGAAATCTGACCTTACATGTAACGGAAATCTGACCTTACATGTAACAAAACTCGACGAAACAAACAAAGCATGAAATAAGGGAAATCAATGACGGGTATACTTTTGAACGGGAGTCATTCATAGTGAAAAGTAACTTCTTAAAAAAGGACCTAAGTATAGAAATCCATCCAAGATAGATTTTGTCAAATGCCGTGAAGTGCTTACGGAAGCCTCAGATAATTATACGAAAAGATGGTGTAAATCAGAAGGAGTCGAATCGCATGCTCTGAATGACTGGAAAAACCTCATTTTAGATATAACGGATATTCGAATAGATAACTTCCATAAAAACCCTCATCTTTTTCAAAATCCACGTTCCAAATCAGAAAGATATTTCAAATCCAAACTAAGTAAATTACATGAAAAATATGTCTTTGCACCAGCTGATAAAGCAGCCAACAACACCATTATCATTTGAAAACGTTACTACATATCAACTTTGATTTCGGAACTTTCGTCTACTAATAGATATATCAAAAGCAATGAAAGTGCATCTAACATTTTAGGCAAGCATAACAGTGAACTGTCTTCATTCAATATCTCTATTTCTAAATTGGATCTCCCAACACTATATTGCATACCGAAACTGCACAAGTCTCCTTACAAATTTCGATTTATTGCTAATTCTAGTAACTGCTCCACTACAATTTTGTCTAGAAATCTGACGCCAGCACTTGCTGCTATTAAAGAACACATAACTAGATATTGTGAAACGGTTCTAAACAGGAACGATGTAAATTTATTTTGGTCTATTAAGAATTCAGGGGATGTGATTGAAAAAATGAAATCTGGAAATTTCCAAGCCAATACGATTTCTTCATACGACTTTTCTAATATGTACACCACACTTCCTCATGACAAAATTAATGATCGATTATCTAATCTCATTAAATGGTGTTTTGATCGAGAGCGAAAAACTTACATTTGTACATCTGAATCGAAGGGTTTCTTTTCCTCGACAGACTACAAATCATACAAATCATGGACATGTAGTGACCTGTGTAATGCCTTGTCCTTCCTCTTGGACAATATTTATGTTAGATTTGGTGAGGATCTATACAAGCAGGTTGTAGGAATTCCTATGGGTACTAACTGTGCGCCTCTTGTTGCAGATTTATTTTTATACACTTATGAAAAAGAATTTATCCAAAATCTTCAAAAGCAAAGAAAATTTGATGAGCTGAAATGTTTCAATAATACTTCTAGGTATCTGGATGATATTCTAACCATTGACAATCCTGCTTTTGAATTATATAAGAATGAAATTTATCCACAAGAATTAACCCTTAACAAGGCAAACCTTTCAAATACAGAAACACCCTTTTTGGACCTAAATATCAAAATTGTAAACGGAAAGATTCATACAAGTGTATATGACAAAAGGGATGATTTTGGATTCAACATAGTAAATTTCCCTTGGCTTGACGGTGATGTTCCAAGATTACCGTCATACGGCATTTATATATCACAGCTCATCCGGTACGCTAGAGCATGTACTGATATTTTGGATTTTCACAGTAGAAATTTACAAATTACCAAAAAACTTTTAGGTCAAGGTTTCCGCTTTCATAAACTAGTTAAGACTTTCTGGAAATTTTACAAAAATTACAGTCAACTTCTTTTAAAATTCGGATCTATACATGCAACAGAGTACATTACTATGGGTATTACACAACCTGTCTTTTATGGTGATATGATAAACAAAATAAAAAGGATCAAAGGTAGGCATCATAACCATCGAAAATGCGTCAGAATCATCAAACGCCTTTTATACCGTGGGTATGATCCTAATGTCACCAGACGGACACTAGGCTTGGTACTTGACCAATCTACAGTCTTGTACAAGCGCATCCTTGAGACTTGCACTCTGACTGACTGTGACGACGGGACTCCATGACGGGCCCTGTCCAAACCTCTTTAGAGAAGACAGGGCCCCGACCACCTGTCCTCTCTGAATGTCAGTCGGACTCCTCGGGTGATTACATACATGAGCTCGCTACAGCCGGCAGAGCACGGACTGTATTACGCATGCCTTCTTTTTATATCCATTTACATATTCATCTGTGTCTATGGGGCCTCTGCGTTTCGCGGTCTTGTTTGTGTGATGTCATCTTACAGTGAGGAAGTTGTTTTACACCACAATTGTACGTTCTTCGAGACCTCTGGGTAATTGGAGAAGTGAGAGAGTTGTGCGCACGTAATCCAGGATAACCACACCATTTGCTACTTGCGTGACAGATGGCCGTCCAAAGTCGGTACCGGTTGCCCATTGGTCTCGTCGGTTTATGTGTAGTCTTTTGTGTTTGGTGTTTGCATGTCGTGTGTCTCTTTTCGTCTCGTGCTGTGCTCGTCTTTTGTGTTTTTGCATCGGGTGTTTTGGTGTTTTGCTGTTGGTGCTGCGGCGGGGTCTTGTTGGAGATCTCCTCCCTTCTTTTTACCAGTGTGAAAGGATATCCAAGTTTTATTGACAATTAACATATTGCATTGAATGTAAGTTCAATGCCTTTAAAATATCAAACGTGAGAAAAGTCTGAAGTTAAAAGAGAAAAAACAAATGTTAAGAAATGCCAATTGTGTATGCAAAGATAGGTAACTCTGACTACACATCAAACCGATTTTTATTATGAAGGTGAAATTTATGTTTAAAATACATTATCTAGAAATCATACCGGCTAGTTCAATTCATAGTAAGTTTAATTCACAAGTATCAAATCATAATATTATAGAACTAGAATGAATGTATGATAATACAAAATATAATAATTTTGTCTAAAAATGTAACGTCAGCACTCAAGGCGATAAAGGGACACATGGAAAATTATTGTGAAACTGTTCTAAGCAGGGATGATCTAAACTTCTTTTGGTCTATTAAAATTCAAAGGACGTGAGTGACAAAATTAAATCTAGAAATGTCCAAGCCAATACGATTTCTTCATACGATTTCTCTTATATGTACACCACGCTTTCTCACGACAAAATTAATGGTGCTTCGATCAAGAGGGGAAAACTTAATATAATTGTACATTTGTACATCTGAATCAAAGGGTTTCCTTTTCCGCTACAGAATACAAATTATAGAAATCATGGACATGTAGTGATCTCTGTATTGCCTTGTCATTCCTCATGTGCAACATTTATGTTAAATCTGGTGAACATTTCTAAGATAAGTTGTAGGGATCCCTACAGGTACTAACTGTGCGCCTCTTGTTGCAAATCTATTTTATACACGTATGAAAAAGAATTTATCAAAAGTCTTCAAAAGCAAAGAAAACATGATAATTTAAAATGTTTCATTGGCACTTCTAGATATCATACTATCGACAATCCTGTTTTTGAAAAGTTTTGAAATGTTATTTATTCACAAGAATCGACTCTAAACAAGGCAAAAAATACCATTTGTGGTACTTAATATCAAAACTTTTGATGGAGAGATTCAAACAAGTGTGAATTTCCTCAATCTTAAGTGTTGATACCTAGATCAACCATAAAAACCATAAAAAACAAATTTAAATCAAAATAATTACTTATCATTTCACTTAGTCGCATTTCAACGTTTATTTGCAGCTTTGAAATTGTGTTGCCATAGACGTTGCTTATGACGATGCTAAGCGCGTACGTCCGGTTTGGGTTGATGCAGTTATCAACTAGGGCTGGGTATCGATATCAAATTTTCGATACTATACAATACAATACAAAAAGTACTGATATCCGATAAATCGTATCTAATTTCGTATTTTGTAAAACGCAAAAGCTAACAATTTTATTTACTAATAACTACCCTTCCCCCAACACAAAGTCAAATAGGTTCCTGGGGGTTGGGTCAAACTTACAGTTTTCGTGCATTTCTTTATATTCTATATACGATTACAATTTCTGATGGGTCTTTTTTATGTCATTTTTATCTCTATTATCCCTGAAGTTATAGATCAATCCTTTTTTAAAACTTCGGTCGCAAGTTTCCCGTTAAACCCTTTTCAGAAATGTGTAACAAACACATATGGTATTCGAAAGTTTCTGGAATAAAATCTAAAGATTAGGTCGATATTACTTTGAAGCTTCTATTTATGTTATATTTTTGTCATTCAACATGATTCATGTTGAATGACAAAAATATATTAACCTAAATGCCGACCTTTTGATGAAAATCTCATGTAATATTCCTTTATCATTGCTGTTATTCGTAGACTTTGAATAATAAAATGATTCAAATAGTCAGCATGAGATAAGCATGATCGAACAAAATCAAGAACATATCTGCCGTTTGCAAACAAAAAAGGACTAATATGATAAAACAAAAATAAAATCATGCAAATGCTTGAGATTTCACAAGAAAAGCATGTTTTCGGCTAAAAATAACTATATCTTAAGTGTATCGGAGCAAAATTATCCACCATTATCGATACGTGCCGGTATATTGATATATTGACCCAGCCCTAGTATCAACACAATTTCTCGGCTAATCAGAATCTTCGTTTCTTAAGAATCTTAGCACCATCCCTCCAATGCTATTTTGAACATATGTTTTATTTGGATATGCTTCTGAATGGACCCTACAGGAAATTTGGAGTCTGGTGCATGAAAATTGGTTTGAAATTTTCGTCAAGAAGGTATAGAGTTGGAACACTCCCGTATTATTAAGAATAACAATGGAAATTAAATGATTTCACGATGAACTCAGGTTGACCCAAATAACATAACGTGCGCGCACGAATTTGAAACACACAGGGCATACTGATGCAGAATTTGCGAGCAGATTTTGAGAGAATCAGACGCCGACAACAAAAATTACTCCCTCAGTTCACTGAAATGTTAAAATAACTCTATGTATACTTACAGCCTCTACAGAGTTAATTTGTTAATATGAACTGAAATGAAGATGGTGCTACTCTAATTAAATAAGGTTAAAACTCATATTGAAAACATTTGAGAAAAAAAAATCAGTTATTTGTAAGATTAGTCCGTATATGTGGATCCTTTGGAATGGATTATTTCTTGTCCTCCTGGAAGGTAGAATTGGCATTCATGGAACAATCAGATCTTAATTTGCACTCAAATTGTATGAAAATTCGAGGATGTTTTCAAAGGTATTTATATTCGAGGATGTTTTCAAAGATATTTCAATTCGAGGATGCTTTCAAGATATTTGAATGTCTCAATGTAAATATAAGGGATGAATGTCTTATTTTTCGCGTTCATGGCTTATACACTCTGGTTCGATTAACACCAAGTGTTAAAACACGAAGAAGGTGTCTGAAGTCAAGCGCATATAACCACATCCCCGATAAGGCTAGCCTGCCGTAGAGGCAGTTCAAGGGGCTTATATTCCTAAGCTCACTATTTCTTTACCTTCTCAGGGAAGCTTCGTCCCCGAAGCTTACTCATTTGCGTGAGTTCTCATGTAGCGACATGTAGCGACCTGTGTAGTGCCTTGTCCTTCCTCATGGACAACATTTATGTAAGATTTGGTGAGAATTTCTACAAGCAGGTTGTAGGGATTCCTATGGGTACAAATTGTGCGCCTCTTGTTGCAAATTTATTTTTATACACATATGAAAAAGAATTTACTTAAAATCTTCATAAGCAAAGAAAACATGATGATATGAAATGCTTCATTGGTACTTCTAGGTACCTTGATGATATTCTTACTATCGATAATCCTGTTTTTGAAAAGTATAAAGATGATTTTATCCACAAGAATTGACTCTAAACAAGGCAAACGTTACAGACACAGAAACACCATTTTTGGACCTTAATATCAAAATTGTCAATGGAGAAATTCATACAAGTGTATATGACAAACGAGATAATTTTGGATTCAACATAGTAAATTTCCCCTGGCTTGACGGTGATGTCCCTAGATTACCGTCATACGGTATCTACATTTCACAGCACATCCGGTATGCAAGAGCATGTACTGATGTTTTGGATTTTCATAATAAAAATCTACAAATTACAAAGAAACTCTTAGGTCAAGGTTTTCGCTTTATCAAACTGGTAAAGACTTTCTGGAAATTTTACAAAAATCATGATCAACTTCTTTTGAAATTCGGACCCATACAAGCAACAGAGTATATTACTTTAGGTATTTCACAACCTGCATTTTATGGTGACATAATTAACATAATAAGAAGGATCAAAGGTAGACAGCATATTTATCGAAAATGTGTCAGAGTCATCAAACGCCTTTTATACCGTGGATATGATCCCAATGTCACCAGACGGACACTAAGCTTGGTACTTGACCAATCTACAGTCTTGTACGAGCGCATTCTTAAGACTTGCACACTGACTGACTGTGACGACGGGACTCCATGACGGGCACTGTCCACACCTCCTTAGAGAAGACAGGGTCCCGACCACCTGTCCTCTCTGAATGTCAGTCGGACTCCTCGGGTGATAACATATATGAGCTCGCTACAGCCGGCAGAGCACGCGTATTACGCATGTCCTCTTTTTATATATCCATTTACATATTCATCTGTGTTGCTTGGACCCCTGTGTTTTACGGTCTTGTTTGTGTGTGGTCATCTAACAGTGAGGAGGTTGTTTTACTCCATAATTGTAAGTTCTTCGAGACATCTGGGAAATCGGAAAAGTGGGAGGGTTGTGTGCACGTACTCCGGGATAACCACACCGTCTGCTTTTTACGTGGCAGATTGCCGTCCTAAGTCGGCACCGGTTGCCCATTGGTCTCGTTGGTTTATGTGAAGTCTTTTATGTTTCATGTTTCTATGGTGTGAGTTGGTGTTCCTTGTCCCTTTTGCGTCTCTTTCTGTGGGTGTCTGTTCTGTGTTTTTGTATGGGTATTTTGCTGTGGGTGCTGCAACCTAGTGTTGTTGGAGATCCCCTCCTTTCTTCTCTTTATGATACTCATAGCTTTCCTCTGTTACAGCGTGTTTCAGCTGCTACTTTACAGGATCATAGTTTAAGATCTGTGTCTTTTTTTTCGCTATGTTGATTTTTCGATTTTGATGCTCGCGAAATTGGCGAAATTAAGACACACGCGAAAAATTATCGATATACGGTAATGAAAAATAACAAAAAGATATTCAACGGGGCGTTGATGCAGCAGTCGCAGTGGAACACTGTGGAATATATTACATGTTTGAGGAAAAAATATGAGGCAACAAGGAAACACACAACGTAACAGACAAACAAAGAAAGATGAAATCAGATTTACTATCATAGTAAAACACCATGGCAAAATGAAGGATATCATACAGGGTGTAAGTACATCAGAGACGCAGTACCAATAGTAATAAAATATTCATTCATTCATATAATCGCGAAATGATTCATTGTAGATGACACCATCAAAATAAACATCAAATAAGTACAGTGAACATGTCAGTTATTCAGTCTCAAAGTTGAGAAGGTAAGGCAAAATAATTAGAATATCCATTGGAATAGTTGTGAACCTCGAAATGTTAAACCTCTTCGAATTCAATATCATCATTATCCCACCCATCCTGCTACGTCTTTCGGTACATTTTGGACATAATAACGTGATCAATATTTGGTCGTATCACATTGTTTAGAATTGAGGAACACTGACAATGGTTAAGTGTAAACGTCTTCAAATTGAAAAGCATCATTTAAGAACAGAAAAATTGGCAACATGGACCAGACATGCACGTTTCGGATACTTAACCCTCATCAGTGATCCTAAATCTAAACAATGTAATATGCCAAAAAAGTATGAAAGCTACTTTGTCGAAAAAGTGTACCGAAAGACGTAGCAGGATGGGTGGGATATGATGCTACAGGACCCACTGTTTAGAAATTTCTAGAAATTTTGATAACAGAAATTAAGAATTCGTTGAAGAAACGATCAACCGAAATTGATCGAACTTGGCTACCCGAAACTTGCATATCTGGTCCATGCTGCAAATTTTATCTGTGCTTAAACATGTTAAATGATGCTATTGACTTTGAAGACGTTTAACATTTGTACCACTTGGTGAGTGTCACTGCTGGTGGACCAGGAGTCCCCGAGGGCACATGAAGCCACTTCGGTTGATCGTTTCTTCAACGCATTCGAAAATTTCTGTTATCAAAATTACTTGAAATGTCTAAAAAGTGGGTCCTGTAGCATCATATCCCACCCATCCTGCTACGTCTTTCGGTACATTTTGGACATAATTACTTGATCAATATTTGGTCGTATCACATTGTTTAGATTTGAAGAACACTGACGAGGGTTAAGTACCTGAAACGTGCATGTCTGGTCCATGCTTCAAGTTTCATCTGTGCTTAAATGATGCTATTTAATTTGAAGACGTTTAACATTTAACATGCGACGGGTGTTGCATGCAAGCAGGAGATGCTTACTCTTCCTGGGCACCTGGTCTCACTCTCATATCGGGAGTTCGCTTCTTTTCATATGGTGGAGGTTTTTGTTTTTGTTTGCTTTGGTTCCTGTTTTGTCCCGATTTTGTATGCCTTCGGTTTCTGATTTTTTGAATTATCGATTTTGTACTGTAGACAGGGATATGGTCATTATCCATATTTGTCATTTAAGAGCAGATAAATTAACAGCATGGACAAAACATGCACGTGTTGGGTACTTTACCCTCGTTAGTGTTCCTCAATCTAAACAATGAAATATGGCGAAAGAGTATGAAAGTTATTATGTACAAAAATTACACCGAAAGATGTAGAAAGAAATATAAGTGGGATAAGATGCTTTAGGACCTATGTTTCAGAAATTTAAAAAAAATTGATAACAAAAATTTTCGATTTGGTTCACTACATGGATTGAGGTGACCATACATTCACATAATTGCTTCAGCATTCGTCTGTAACAAAACATGATCGTGGATTAAGTACAAGTACATTTGGTTCACTACATGGATCGAGATGACCATACATCCACATAATGGAAATCAGCATTCGTCTGTAACAACACGTGATCGTGGATTAAGTACCATTGGTACATTACGTGGATTAAGTGGTACAAATGACTGGTCATAACTTCTTGAACGTTACAAAAGGATAGAATTTTCAACAAATATGTTCATTACTTGTTCCCTGTGTCTTGAGACAATTGATCTCGTTGGTTTATGTTCGGTCTTTTGTGTTTGATGTTTCTACTGTGTGAGTTGCTGTTCCTTGTCCCTTTTGTGTCTCTTTCTATGGGTACTACAACCTAGTGTTGCTGGAGATCCCCTCCTTTGTTTCATATGTTAAAGTATAATATGGAAGTGTTCTAAGTGTATTAAATACTTGTTTCCAGCTTTGTCGCCTGTTTGGCACTTCATCATTTTGACATCATGGATATTTTTTGCTATTACGCCATTTCATCCAAAAATATCTGTTAAATGTCTTCGAATTCATTTAAGAGCAGATAAATTTTCAGCATGGACCAGATGCACGTTTCGGGTACCTTACCCTCGTAAGTGATCCTCAATCTAAACAATGTAATATGACCAAAAAGTTTGAAAGAAATATCTCCTAAAAACACCCTCTGAAAAGAAATCACATGAATAGTAATTCAAAGATTAAGACCAGAAGACTCCACTGAAATGTATTTTGATGGCGATTGAAAATCAATTTGGCTGGAAGTCTAACTGATGAGGATTTTATATTAGAAACACGTGTCTGGAGCGTAACTAATTGGTTTTAAATTTTATTTTCTTCGAGAAGGTATAGGCCTTTATCAAGCTGCACATGGATGCAACGTAGAGCTATTTTATGTCTGATACAGCAGTATGCTTCCTCTTGCAGAACTTATGTGTTAATGGATTTCGAATGATTTTATGAAGAAAAAGAGGGGGCAAGAAAGTGTTTAGTCGTTTTCACAAAAAATGAAAATGATAGAAAATAGTTACGAATAAAGTAGTTCACTTACTCATCTGTTGCGCATGTTAAATTACAAAATAAGAAAAGGAACAAATAAATGCAGCATCGTTTCCCACACATTATCATATATATAAAGATACAAAAAGTATCCTAGGTCTATGATGCGATTTTATAGAGTCACACGATGAAATGATAGCCCTCATGGTGTAAAAAAAGAATGACAAAGTTTGATTATATTTAATTTCATAGAAATGTTTTATAATCATTATTTAAATCTAGAAGTGCTTTCTTCCTGACGAGCTAAAAACTTCCTCGTTTGACACAGTCCGTTTGTATATTTGTTGTTTGTTATTTCTAGTTTATACGTTTAACATTATAACTGTGATTGGACGATACTGAGAACTTCATAATTAATATAACTAATTATATAATATCCTTCAAATAAGTATTCGTGAATGTTTTCGAAATAATGTTGATACCACAGCATTGCAATGAAATAGGCATTGAATCATTTGTGATGCTAAAGCCAAACTAAAGAAAAAACAGGAAATGACAAGCTATGGAACTCGAAATACATTATTTTCATTTGATGTCTCGAACTCTTTACACAATAATGCAACACTAGGTTTCTTACTCTTCTGAAATTCGTTTTTGGATTAAAGCAAAAAGACATGTCATCAAAGGTATTAACGAGACATTTTGACCTGTTGATCAATGATATATGCAGTGAATTTACGATGAAATTGTTTGTAAAACGTATGTGGTATCATTCACCTTATCTAAAAATATGTTTGGTCCTTGTTGTAAATTTATCTGCTCTAAAATAGTGCTAATGAATTTGAAGACGTTAAACATTTGTACCACTTGGTGAGTGTCACTGCTGGTGGACCAAGAGTCCCCGAGAGCACATATAGCCAAGTTCGATCAATTTCGGTTAGTCGTTTCTTCATACGCATTTGAAAATTTCTGTTTACAAAATTTTCTCAAATTTCTAAAACCTGGGTCCTGTAGCATCATATCCCAGACATTTTGCTAAGTCTATCTGTATATTTAGGACATAATTTTCACAGATTTTGGTCACATTACATTGTTTAGATTGAGAATCACTGACGAGGGTTAAATACCCGAAACGTGCATATCTGGTCCATGCTGTAAATTTATCTGCTGTTAAATGATGCTATCGAATTTGAAGACGTTTAACATTGTAAACAAAAAATAGTTATTGTCACAAGAAATAAACATATCAAATATAAAAGCACTATCGCCTAATATTGAAAAATCTCAACAGCACTCACAAAAATGCGCCAACTTGAGCATAGACGGACCCCTAGCAAGCTAGAGGTGGGACCAGGTGCCCGGGAGGAGTAAGTATCCCCTGTTGGCTAGCCGCAACCGCCGTCGATGTTCATGCATGAAAACAATATATGTAATACCTTCACTGTCTGAGGTTATGTCTATATAGAAAGTGCTATGGCGACCATGTCAGGGAATATATTCAAAACACTTACTGTCAAAAGTAATAAAAAGGAATGACCAAAGGTAAAGTTTTTTGTCACAAGAAATAAACATATCAAATATAAAAGCACTATCGCCTAATATTGAAAAATCTCAACAGCACTCACAAAAGTGCGCCAACTTGAGCATCGACGGACCTCTAGCAAGCTAGAGGTGGGACCAGGTGCCCGGGAGGAGTAAGTATCCCCTGTTGGCTAGCCGCAACCGCCGTCGATGTTCATGCATGAAAACAATATATAAAATACCTTCACTGTCTGAGGTTATGTCTATATAGAAAGTGCTATGGCGACCATGTCAGGGAATATATTCAAAACACTTACTGTCAAAAGTAATAAAAAGGAATGACCAAAGGTAAAGTTTTTTGCACATGAGGTAAAACTCGATGGTCAAGGCTTCTAGGTAAACATGTTGGTATCCACATAAAGGTCTTGTCACCAGAAATATACTTGTCAAATATTAAGCCATATCGCAAAATTTCCATGGCCATAAAAAATGAGGTCAAACTCCAATGTCAATGTCTACAGGTAAAACAAGGAATACGCATGTCAAATATCAAAGTCCTTTCATTTAACATTCAAATGTTATAGCCAAGGTTAAAGATTGTTAAAAGTAGGTCAAACTCAAAAAGTCAAGGTCACATGTTGAAAACAATTGGTATTCATGAAAACGTCTTTCGTAAGGAATGCACATGTGAAAATATGAAAGTCGTATCATGTACCATTTAAAGGTTAAAGCCAACGTTAATGTTCTTAAAATTAGGTCAAATTCCCATGGTCAAGGTCACAAGGTCAAATTGTTTGTTATTCATGGAAAAATCTTGTCACAAAGAATACATATGAGGAATATGAAAGCCCTATAGCATATCATTGAAAAGTTTTGCCTAAGGTTAACGATTTTTATAAATAGGTAAAAAAGCAACAAGGTAAAAATGTTGGTATCCTAGGAAATGTCTTGTCACAAGGAATACCACTTAGAACAATCAAATATCGATAGAAAAAAGATCAAAGACATACAGACAAGGACATTTTTTGTAAATAAACACAGAACGCAGGAGACTATGTGTCGGTCGACTCGCGGTCGCAGTGAGGCTCTGAAGCAATATGCAAGAGTCTTAATCCCTTTGTTCTAAGGTTTTATAATATTAATGGGCTAAGCAAAGTTTAGTTCACTGGTCCAGCGACATTGTCAGTTCACCGAGGCGCCCACCTAATAGAATATTAATTCTATTGGGATTTCAAGTAATTTGGTCAGTAGATCTTTCGCCCGTCTATCTATCTGAACTAGACTGACTTGTATGTGAAAGTGATTGGATGGCATTTGATAGATATATTTTATTTTATATATTATTATGTTAGTGGTATGATCAGACGATGTGATGTTGCTTGTAGTGCTATACATAAATAAATGAGATATATTAGCTCGAAATAAATGAGATATATTAGTATTCTCTCTATGATATATATAATAAGATATGAATACACCACGGGCAGGGGATGATGGAAGCAAAGGTCCTTGTAATTTTGAAGTTTAACTCGTTAAAGTCTTCTGAATCCCTTTTTACTGACTACCTCTGCGCAAACCTGTCTCACAAGTAAATGAAATTATACTTGAAGGTGGCTGTAAAGCTATAAAATTAAATGGTTTATCTTGTGCTTCTCGACGTTTAGAAATATAGAGAAAAAATAAAGAAAGCTGAATTTGAATTATTTCAAATTCTTCGTATTCCAGTTAATCAAACGGCTGAGATGGAAAAAAAACATTACGGCCAAATGTGGCAGAGACATATCCCAAAACCTTCATCAAGGTAAACCATTTGTTTGCACAAAGGATTTTGAAAGTTGCTTTTCAGCTGAAATCAAAGCTATGTAGTTCTTCAATACTGAATTTTCCCGACTTGTCAAAAGAATTCGTTGCGCTCTTGATTCTCAGAAGTCTTTTTCCTGGGCAAGATGAATGGAAAAAAGACCATGCGATTGACTCTTACAAATAAATTTGTTCAGGACCGCGAGTTGCGCTTGCGTGGGGATCACGATTTTGATATCTTCTGTGACATTTTTTTGTAGATAACTCTCCCGCATCTATGTGGAAAGTTCCGACAAATTTCAGAGAACTAGCTGTTTGTCGATTCATCATAAAAGTGATTGCGTGTATCTCTACTCAAAGTGATGGAATCACCTATGTTTGTGAATTTTGTACACCTTTGATGTTTATATCTATATGCACGCAACATGTTCATATATCGGAACGATAGAGTTAGTGAACATATGGTGGGAAGATTTTTTTGCAGTTTGACTTGAACTTATGTGCAGAGTTATCTGGCCTTGACGAACAAGACGTATTTGTCAAATTCTGTTTCTGGAACGATGACGTGGCTTCCGGATTCAAGATGTTAAACTTCCGTTATGTCAAATATGCGTGTTCCCTTTATCACAAAATAGTGTAGGCGATTAAGGGCATGTGTGGATGTACACACATGATTAGTTGAATCTATCACCCCTTTGTACAGGGACAGGGAAATCCCTACCGAGTATCAAAGATTTGCAATCTTTGATACGAGGATGGGATTTCCCTGTCCCTGTACAAAGGGGTTGTAATGGCTCCGGAATGCGGAGACCGTTTTCGGTTTGTGATGGTACAAATGATTAGTTTTTTCCGTAGCGAAGACGCCATTTTCTCAAGATATTTTCACATTGTTTTGCATGTTTTTCCCCCTAAAAGAGTGAGTATCAGTCTTGTAATCATATAAATTTCATGCTTTATAAGTAATCAATTGAATACTAAGGTAATATTTGATGCAAATCATTTTATAAGTGTTCATAGATTTTCTTCGTGCAAAGTAGTTACACGGGCATGTATGTAAACCCGTAGCTCACCTGTCAAATTTTCTTGTATGGATTTTGTGTGATCATATATTTGATTCTGTGTGATTTTTGAAAGGAAATGATTGTTTTATTGAATTCTATTGATTCTATAATACTTCAATGTATCAATTCATGTGAGTACATGTAGATTGATTGTGTTATTTTCTCTGAATCATTTTGGAATCATTTTTAAGGATTGTCATTTTCATTGTTTCAGTTTCCACCCTCTGTCTCCGGGGAGGTTTGTGTCTTATCAGCAAAAAAGTTTAAACCATGGCTGGTGGTGGGCTAGCGTATCCAGTTCGGTCCCTTCGGAAATCGAGAAGCATGTCAGCGCTGGGAACACACCAGTTTGAAGAACGCATCGGAAGTTACATTCAACACTTACAAAAGATTAAGAATGACATTTGCAACATATGCGAATATGTAGAGAGCAATACAATTAGCTTGGATGAGGTTAGTGAAACACAGGCCAAATTACAGCAACACTACGATGAATATATTTCGACGCAAACAAAATATTGTGACTTTTTAAGAGCCCAGCGAACTGTTGCAGGTATGAGTGCGAAACTTCACAAATGAATACTACTGCTGAAGTGAGTGCACAAGTGACACGAATTATGAACCTTTTGAAATCTTCGTTACCCGTCAATTCTACATCATGTCGGCGTCCTTTGGCATGCTCCACGTCATCTCGAATCAGTCGTGTTAGCTCTCATTCGTCTACCTTTCTAAAATACTCGCAACGCGTTGCTACTGCAAAGGCACGTCTTAAGTATGCGGACGCAGAGGCTACGATTATAAAGCAAGAGGCGGAACCTAAGGCAACCAAGAAAATTTTGAAAATGAGACGCGAACTTGAAGAGGCTAAGTGCAACCTGGAGGCTGTTTATGACAATACATGTTTGACTGAGCAGGATGAATCTGTTCGTTCAAAGCGAGTACAGTCCTATGTACATAGTATTAATGATCTTCTGCCGGAGCATGCATTTAGTGAGAGACAGGTGCCCGAACATACATTTAGTGAGAGAGAGGTGCCCTTGCATTTATTAAGTGAGAGACAAGCTGCTGAACTGCCAGATCATATCACTTTACCTGTTTTGAACACAAATGCAGCACCGTTTGTGCCAAAGAATAAAAATATGACTCAAGTTACCACAAGCGCTCAGAATGATATTTCAGAAACTCAGCCTAGTGCTAGTGACCTTATGTGCAACAAGTTTGGAAAGGTCTTTGCGAAGAAGGATTTGATTTCTAAGAAACACGTTTTTGACAATAATCCTCAAAATTATGCTACATGGAAGGCATCGTTCCAAAACGCCGTCCGTGAACTTGACCTGTCTACTATGGAGGAACTGGACTTACTCATTTAGTGGCTTTGGGACACATCCTCTGCCAATCAGGCGAAAAGCATCCGTAATGCGAATGCTTCAAATCCAAAACAGGGATTAACGCGTATATGGGAACGTCTCGAAGACCGTTTTGCTTGCCCGGAAGTGGTCGAGTCTGCGATTAAATTAAAAATTATGAATTTTCCAAAGTTAACTAACAAGGACAACGCAAAATTGTACGAGCTCTATGATATTGTCACACAGATACAAGCGATCAAGGAAAACCCAGTTTATTCAACATTGTTTAGCTACTATGACTCTTCTTCGGGTGTCAATCCCATTGTATCTAAATTACCGTTTCACATACAGGAGAAATGGGTAACAGAGGCCACGAAACATAAACAACAGACAGGTAGTGCTTTCCCTGCATTTTCCGTATTTGCAGCCTTTATGAAACGAATGGCTAAAATGAAAAACGATCCGAGTTTACAATTGGAGTCATCGAAGGAAGTCAATAACAACGCTCGTGATGCAAAGGGTTCCGCGAGACAAAAACAACATCCGCTCGTGAGAGTTCAGAAAACCGAACTAAAAGAACAGTCAAGTGACGGCAAAGCAGATAAGAGTAAACCTTCTACCTCGTACGAATGTCCGCTTCACACAGGTGCAAAGCACAATTTAAATGACTGTCGATTGTTTCGAACGAAACCTATGGATGAACGTAAGCGTTATTTCAAAGAAAATGGATACTGCTTTAAATTCTGCGGACCCAAGAAACACATGAAAGCTCGCTGTCACGAAACAGTCAAATGTTCCATCTGCAGTAGTTCAGATCACCCTACTGCTCTTCACATCGGCGAAAGTACATCTCCTAAAGAAAATCATGAGGGGGAGAGAACATTACCTAAAGGCATCGTTAATAACAAGTACACGCAAATATGTGGCGACCCAAATATGACAGGCAGTAAGTCATGTGCTAAAATAGTAAAGGCGTCAGTATATCCTGAAGGAATGCGTGAATTGGCTAAATACATTTATTGCATTATCGATGATCAGAGCAATCATACCTTGGCAGTTTCGGAGTTCTTCGACGGCTTTGACGAGAATGGTCCCGACATTACTTACCCTTTGGCTACTTGTTCCGGCGAATCATACACTAGTGGTCGCAAAGCACAGGGCTATATGATCGAATCTCTTGATGGTTCTTACTTGTTTGCGTTACCAGATATTCTAGAGTGTAATGATATTCCGCAGAATCGTAACGAAATACCTGTTCCACATGTCGCTTCGCACTTTTCTCATTTCGAGGATATAGCAGAATTTATTCGGCCGATAGACGATGATGTCGCTATCGAGATACTTATGGGCCTCGATTTGATAGACGCTCATGTTGTACTCGATCAACGTGTGGGTGAACAAGGTGCACCTATTGCACAGCTGCTGCCTCTGGGATGGACCATAATCGGTAACACTTGCCTTGGTAACGCGCATCGGCAATCCGTTGTCAATGTAAACAAAATATCGATAATGCCGAACGGACGACCAACATATTTTGAGCCTTGCGATAGTTCGTTTTGTGTCAAGGACGACCCAATATTTAATCAAACCGCATATGATGAGTCACAAGGACTTTCCGTAGAGGACCAAGCGTTTTTTGAGGTTATGAATTCCGGATTTCGTATGTCGGATAGTGGTAAATGGACTGCCCTACTACCTTTTCGGAAGCCAAGGCCACAATTACATGATAATCGCGATGCTGCGTTAAAAAGGGCGATTTCCTTTGACACCAGTCTCAAACACAACGCGTCAAAGGCTGAACACGTGTGTGAATTCATGCAGAAAATCTTTAATAAACAACATGCAGAATTGGCCCCGCAGATAGACGACAACAAAGAGAGATGGTACTTACCATTATTTAGCGTATATCACCCGAAGAAACCCGATAATCTGAGGGTGGTATTTGACTCTTCGGCAAAGTTTTATAACGTATCTCTAAATGATGTGTTACTGAAAGGGCCACCTCTTTATAACAGTCTCCTGGGCATACTACTTCGCTTTCGAAGAGAGGCCATAGCCGTCATAGCCGATGTGGAACAAATGTTTCACAATTTTCATGTTCATGAGGAACATAGAGATTACCTACGAATTCTATGGCATGAGGGAAATGACATTACGAAACCGCTTACAGATCATCGTATGACAGTACACGTATTCGGTAATAACCATTCCCCGCAGTTGTGTCATATGGGCTCCGTAGAGCTGTCAGTAACGCAGACATTGACGTAAAGGATTTTGTACATGGCAGCTTTTATGTGGACGACGCACTCGTCTCTTGCGACACTCCAGAACAAGCCGTGAATTTGATTAAGCGAACACAGACCGCCCTACAGGAAAATGGAAGACTGCGCTTACATAAAATTGCTTCCAACAGCAGAGACGTTTTGGACTCTTTCCCGCAGGATGACTTAGCAAAAGATTTGCGAAACCTTGATCTTTGTTCTGAGGCTTTGCCCACTCAGAGGAGCCTCGGATTATTGTGGGACATCGAATTAGGACATCGAATTAGACCAGCTTATATTCCGCATGTCACATGACACTAAGCCCTTTACAAAACGTGGCGTTTTATCCGTAATTAATGGATTGTATGATCCCATAGGATTTTCTGCACCTGTTGTATTGACAGGCAAACTACTCATGAAGGACATGTTATCCGCTACTATGTCACAGTCATGGGACGATACATTACCCGAATCCTTTCGAGACCCTTGGATGCAGTGGATGTCATCACTTTCCTATTTGGAACAGCTACGTGTTTCTAGACAATACTGTCGCATCTCATTCGAAAACGCAACCAAACATATTGTACATGTATTTTGCGATGCGTCAAAGGATGCTATAGGCGTCTTAGCATACCTTAAGCTGTCAACATCAGACGACTCAGAGTCAACTTTGACATTTCTACTCGGCAAAAGTAATGTTGCACCTTTAGGAGGAAATACAATTCCCAGAATGGAGTTATGTGCGGCTGTTTTAGGAATCGAAGTCGCTAACATTATCAAGGAACAACTACACATTCAGACGGACTGTTTTCCATTCTACACAGATTGCCAGATAATACTGGGCTATATCACAAACACTAGCCGTAGATTTTACGTGTATGTTACAAACAGGGTGAACCGAATTCGTTCATTTTCGCCAACTGCACAATGGGCCTATATCGCTACCGAGCACAATCCTGCAGATTTAACTACAAGACCCATGGACGCTGCGCAATTAAAGGACAACACTTGGCTTACAGGGCCTTCTCTAAACTTACTTCAAGTAGACTCATTGCAAGACACTTACCCTCTGACGGACCCATTGAACGATAAAGAAGTGCGTCCGGAGGTCACAGTTCAGTGTGACAAGGTCGTTGTTTGCGAAGCACAGCATCAATCGTATGACATTGGATCTAAGAGATTTTCGAGGTTCTCTACGTGGGAGTCGACTGTGCGGGCCATTGCATACATTAAACGATACCTGTATAACCGTTCTAATTCGGAACCAAAATGTGCTACTGAATTATACAACGCAGCCGAACTTTACTTAATCAAGGTCACTCGGAAGGAAGCATTTGGAGATGCAATCCGATGCATGCAGGAGGGAAATCAACTTCACAAGGGACATTCTTTACTGTCACTTTCTCCCATCATCGATGAACGAGGAATCTTAAGGGTCGGCGGAAGGCTTGACAAGGTCAAAGGAGATAACCACTCATCGTATAGTGAGCGCCACCCTATCATCATGCCTAAGAATCACTACTTATCTAGGCTTATCTAGGTTCGAAAATTTCATCATCAAGTATCCCATCAAGGAAGGCTTATAGCAGAGGGTGCGATACGTACAGGTGGATTCTGGATCATCGGAATGAAACGGATAGTGCGATCTGACATAAGCGCATGTGTAACGTGTCGCAAATTGCGAGGTAGTCTAGGTTGGCAAAGAATGAGCGACTTACCAGATGATAGGATTGGACCATCTCCACCTTTTTCATTCTTGGGTGTCGACACTTTCGGACCCTGGCATATTACGCAAAGACGCACAAGAGGACACACATCGAACAGCAATAGGTGGGCTCTAATGTTCACATGCTTAGTGTCAAGGGCTGTTCACCTAGAGGTCATTGAGGAGCTATCTGCAGCCTCGTTCATCAACGCTTTGCGTAGGCTTATAGCCATAAGAGGGCCTGTAGTACAATGACAAATATGGATAATGACCATATCCCTGTCTACAGTACAAAATCGATAATTCAGAAAATCAGAAACCGAAGGCATACAAAATCAGGATAAAACAGGAACCAAAGCAAACAAAAACCTCCACCATATGAAAAGAAGCGAACTCCCGATATGAGAGTGAGACCAGGTGCCCAGGAAGAGTAAGCATCTCCTGCTTGCATGCAACACCCGTCGCTTCTATTCGGTAGAACTGTCACATCCGGTTACTTCCATTTTGGAAGATATAGAGTACAATCCAATGTCCATGACAGAATATCATCCACCATTCTGGACAGTGGGACATCATAGTGTATGACGAGTTCCCATAATGGACCGTAGAGCTTCCTCAGTGACGATGCTAGTCGGTCACAAACATATCCCTGACTGAGAAGCTTATCTGAAAGACGCCTAGCTCTCAGAACAAAATCCGTATATTTGGTACTTGCTCTGGCATAGCGTATCAACTGAGATATGAACACGCCATAACATCTGAATAATGTCTGTTTCAGTGTATTTATTTTCAGAATCGGACTTTTCTTTTACAAAGTAGGTTTTGTCATAGTTAACAACAATAAATTTGTATTTGCGATTACCGTTCTTACTTGTAAACGCATTACTTATAATTTTTGCGAGTCTTTCTTTCAATTTAGAATGCGGAATTGTAGTGTAAAGTGTCGAAAAATCAAAGGCTTTGATCGAATGGACTCTACTAAAATGAGTGGATTTCAGATGTTCTAAAAGTTCCTTCGAATTCTTTAAAATCCACATCTGGTTGATACCACTGCGAGAATATACTGTCGAACAATATTTTTGTAGCCCAGATTTGATTTCAGATAAAACTTTGGTGAGTAAGATCGATACAGATTTGGTAGAACATTTTGAGGAACCAGCGATGAAACGTTGTTTGTACGGATTCTTATGCATTTTAGGTATGCAGTATAAGTATGGTAAATCTAAATCTAAATTGGTAGTGTCGAAGCAAAAGGAAGCAAGAGCTGATTTGTGGTTATCTATTATTTCAGAGGCAGAAAGGTTTGTTGGGGTGTAAGTGGGATTTCCAGGTGTCGAATTTAAACCCAACTCTTTAACTAGACTGTCGAAATAGTACTTTTTGCAAGTAAATGTGTAATTATTTGAGGCTTTGTCCGCTGGTGTGATGACATAATGTTCTTGGAGGTAGGTAAGTTCTGTGATAACATCAGGGTCTTTAAATATAGACACGAATCTGGTGTTCACAGTTGATTTTAATCGGTTAATTCTAGATATATGTAACCCTCTGACTGATTTTATCCATTCGGAAAGGGTGTCGAGCTGTACATCCTCTTTCTTTGCCCAACGTCTTGCATATTCCTCACAAGAGTCCATGATAATTTTGACCTTTTGGTTCCATGTAAAGGACATACTTTCTCTGTATTTGGGACCCTTTTTTAACAATTCTCTCAACTTGTCGTTCTTGACTATTCTAAGGTCACCAGTAATAACGTGTCCACAAGGAGAGTAGTTGAAATCCGATGAAGAACATTCGCAGGGAAGTGGATGTAGTGAGGGATTACTTAAATCAATACACTGCAGGAATCGTTTGTAATTGTAAATTTTAGATGCAACTGTTGGTGTGTAGCTATAGGAAATACAAGGAGTTTCTTTTCTTTTGAAATATGTTGGGATTTTTTCTGTGACAGTTTTGTGATTCAAAATTTGACCAAGATTCAAGTTATCAATACCTTTGTTTGCAAATCTTACTTTAATGAAAGGGCGGTTTGTTTTCTCCTCTGATTTATCTGATCTAACTGCTTGAAATAAACGAAAAGTAGAAATGTCCAAGATGACTCCTTGTAGTCTGTATTCTGGGGAACGTGTATCGGTTTATGCGAGATCCTTCGTATAATCGTAGATTTCGTGTAACTTCCGTAAAGGAACAAAGTATAATTTGGTACGAATATAATGCAGGTCTGACCGTGTAACTAATTTCATTGGGGCGGTCAACGAACTAAGCATCCCAGCTAATTTTGTCGAGAATCCGATGACCGAGAAGTACCTGACAGAGAACCGCGTGGTCTGGTTATTTAATCCGCCGCACGCCTCCAATCATGGCGGTGCTTGGGAGCGCATGATAGGAGTTGCAAGACGAACTCTTGATGCGCTTTTGCTAAATCATAAGGGATCTTTGACACACGAAGTTCTAACAACATTTCTCATGGAAGTTACTGCTATTATAAATGCTAGACCACTGGTACCAATATCTACAGATCCAGAAAGGCCGGAAACGCTTACACCTTCACACTTGATACATCAGAAACCGCCATGTGGAAATATCGCGGTACATGTACCCAAAGATATTGGATCTAAGGACACGATCAAAAGTGCTTCGAAACGCGTACAGTACATGGCTGATCTTTTCTGTCAACGTTGGCATTTCGAATACCTTCAGAACTTACAAGTGCGTTCGAAATGGCTCACAGAAGGTGAACAATTCAAGCAAGGTGACGCCGTCCTTCTAAGAGATGATTCTCTCGCGCGAAATCAGTGGCCGCTGGCAGTAATAACGGATATCTTTGAAAGCAGTGATGGTCGCGTCCGTGAAGTTAAAGTACATTGTGGCCGTACGGGGACATCCTATATTCGTCCTACTACACAGCTGTGTCGAGGCCGATAAGATTAAGCAATTATGATTTTGCATAAATCTATTAAGTACATATAATTTGAAAAACAATCAGTTTTCAAGTCAATTTTGAACATTGTCAATTTGAATCACATGTATCAACTTTGTCAATCAATTTGAGGTGTGAACTTTGACATTTTTATATTCAACTTGCTTTTGATATTCAAGTATTAATTAACTTGTCAGAAATTTTCAAGAGAATTTTTCATATTGTGACATTCAGTAACTTTTAAGTTTCTCTGTTTTATTTGTCAGAAGGCAATCTCTAATTTGTAATGTCAAGGTCATTTTGCAAACAGATTTTTTTTCTGTGTTTGAACATTGTACAATTTTGGCTTCTGTGAAGCCAGAGGGGGAGTGTAATGGCTCCGGAATGCGGAGACCGTTTTCGGTTTGTGATGGTACAAATGATTAGTTTTTTCCGTAGCGAAGACGCCATTTTCTCAAGATTTTTTCACATTGTTTTGCATGTTTTTGCCCCCTAAAAGAGTGAGTATCAGTCTTGTAATCATATAAATTTCATGCTTTATAAGTAATCAATTGAATACTAAGGTAATATTTGATGCAAATCATTTTATAAGTGTTCATAGATTTTCTTCGTGCAAAGTGGTTACACGGGCCTGTATGTAAACCCGTAGCTTACCTGTCAAATTTTCTTGTATGGATTTTGTGTGATCATATATTCGATTCTGTGTGATTTTTGAAAGGTAATGATTGTTTTATTGAATTTTATTGATTCTATGATACTTCAGTGTATTAAGGAGGAATTCAACACCAAGATGGCGGCAGTATTATTTGCTTTCTCACTTCCTAGGAAAAGTGCAGTCCCTACTTCCTTAAAACATTTGATTCCCTGATTGATATACAAATTTGAGTATCCTGATGAAGTTTGAATAATTTTCGACGTAATTTGAAGGAATTATAGCGATTTTCAAAATTGTGGACTTTAGGAGTTTTATCCATGAGCTAACCACGACGTCATTTCAACGTTATCGGGGGAAAATGGCGTCACAAACTATCCCATTCAAAAAGCAATTAAAACATTAATGCAAAACGTATCGCATTGAAACTTTACATGTATGAAATAAAAAATTCAATTTTTATCTTAGTGTAGTCGTTGACAAATTTATATAACAAGGAAGCGGATGTCACTTCATTGAAAATGGACGAATTTGGAAGAAAAAATTGGAAAATATAAAGCTTTGTAAAATTTTAATCCCAAATTTAATTTTTCTTATTTAATAATGAAATCATATCTGGACATCGTTGAAAATTTTGTTAGTTTTTGACAAGGATTGATCCACAGGATTCACCTATCAACTACAGTCAATTGGCTCGAAATTGCATTTTTTTCAGCGACGGTGTCATCTTTTATTGAAGTATCCTGCCTTTGTTTATAACACAATTCAGCTAATCTTTTCCATATGTAAGAGCAATACATTTATGAATATTTTGGAAGTTAAATTAAAATTAATTTCCAATAGCATTTTAAGAGAACCGGAATGACACTTTTAATATTATGACGTCATCAAGAAATTCAAGGGTACGTTGAAAAATGCATATTTCAAAGTCTCATAGAAATTTTTCCTGTGGATAGAATCAAATGTAAGTTTGTATGATGAAGGACAGACAAGAAATGAATAATTTCAGAAATTTTGAGAAAAATTGAATTTGGCGTCAAAGTATTCAATACCTCCTTAATTCATGTGAGTAGATTGATTGTGTTATTTTCTCTGAATCATTTTGGAATCATTTTTAAGGATTGTCATTTTCATTGTTTCAGTTTTCACCCTCTGATTCCGGGGAGGTTTGTGTCTTATCAGCAATAAAGTTTGAACAGACTCAGGTCTTATATCTTTACTCGCTACAACAGCACAGGGGTCATTGATTTTTCTCTCACCAATATATTTTCACAATAATTCATGAATAAGCATTGCTTGTTTTGCGTAAAATGTTGCTCCACGTGACGTCAAATACTGCTAAACCTACGTAGAGCAAGGAGCCATATTTCGCCGGTGACCATGTTTCACCGTTTCATAGTTAATCGCTTATCGTTGGTCATTGGAATTGTTTGTCAAGCTAATTTTACTATTTCCTATCAAATATGACCATAGAAGTCATGTTTTGATATAATGTGACATCTCCTGCACTCAAATGTGACGAAAACTACCTCAAAATGAGGAAACATAAATTAAATAACTAAATTTTAGACGTAAACATCCAAAATTTGTACAAAAAACCAAACGAAGAAAACATTTTATTTGGCATCATCTCGTAGAAGTTGTGGCGACGGAAGATTTCCTGAAAAGAAAGTCACAATTTTGTCCGTTTTGTGTGAAAAATAGATACTTATCAGCAAAAACGGCGAAATATGGTCACCCCCGAAAATATGGAAACGAAATAGTTTGACGTTTCATTAGGAAACAATGAAATGAGTAAAATAAATCATTTTTCTAGTATTTGGATCGAAAATGGAGTAAAATTAAATTTTAGCAAAACCAATTATTGAATCGGCCACCAAGTATTGAAAATTCCCAGAAAATATATGAAAAATGCGGCGAAATATGGTCGATTGCTCTAGACGTCTATGATGTCACAATAGGGGGTTCGAGACAAACATTCGGGGGTGCGAGACAGAGTTGTCTCAGAACGGGTAAATCTGTAGATATCTCTGTCCGGGGCGAGGGAAATAGTTGTCTTCTTTGGCAGCATGTGACACTGATGTTTCTCTATCATGAAACCTTGTGTATATATTTTATTATGCTGAATTAATTGATGTTTTTCTTCTTTCTTTTCCTTATAAATATTATCGTTCATTTTTATAATCTCAATAATTGAGGAAATAAAGTATGAATGAATGAAAAGAATTCATTCTAAATTGCAGCACTAGTGGGGACACCCTAGGTTCTGATCTCTCCCAGACATGTAATGATTATGATCGCTATCCTGAACACTAACACAATCTACTACTAAAGAAAGTACTACGTTAAGTGTCGTGATCTATTAATTATTATTTTCAAATCTTATAGGAATGTAAATCTTTTCTGGTACCTACTGACCACAATTTACTGAAAAAGAAGGTGATCTCCAACAACACCTAGCTGCAGCACCAACAACAAACCCCCAAAACACAAACTGTGTAAAAACACAAAGACGACACGCACAGAAAGAGACGCAATGGTACAAGGAACGCAAAATCACAGAGAAACACCAAACATAAATGACTACACATAAACCAACGATACCAATGGGCAATCGGTGCCAACTTAGGACGGCCATCTGCCAAGCCAGTAGCAGACGGTGTGGTCATCCTGGATTACCTTCACACAACCCTCCCACTTTTTCGATTACCCAGAGATCTCGAAGAACGCACAATTGTGGTGATAAATAATCTCATGACTGTAAGATGAACATACAAACAGACAGCATGACGTAGGGTACCTAGAAGCACAGATGGATATGTAAATAGATATAAAAAAAACTAAGGGCATACGAAATACAGTCCGTGTTCTGACGGCTGTAACGAGCTCATGCATGTGATCACCAGAGGAGATCAGCTGACAGTCAGAGAGGACAGGTGGTCGGGGCTCTGTCTTCTCTAAAGAGGTTTGGACAGGGCCCGTCAGAGTGCAATTCTTGAAAATGCGCTGGTACAAGTCTGTAGATAGGACCAGTACCAAGCCAAATGTCCGGTGACAGAAAGATTATACTCACGGTATAAAAGGCGTTTGATGATTCTAACACATTTTCGATGGTAATCTTGTCTATTTGTTGATCATGTAACCATAAAATGCAGGTTTCGAAATACCCAAAGAGATAAACTCACTGGCTTATGAACGGAAACCCTATTTACAACAAGATCGTTCAATAGAGACACTTAGTTTTTCTTACATGCAAATCCAGCATTGTCCAGGGGTAGGCACAAAAATGCTAACGCGCTAACCGGTGTGGGCTTGCAGATAGTGTCAAAGAATGCAATGCTCTCTTCCAAGAGAGGAGGTCGCCATACATTAACATTCATAGTAGATGTGTAAAATCATCTTCCTAATGCAGCATGAATTAAAGTTAAGACGGAGACTGAAAATCCTCAAACATACATGTACAAATATGTCGGCCCATTTGGCTTCTTAACAAACTTTTAAGTCGTTTTTATCACTATGGGAAAAAGCTTATATCAAATATGGTGTACTGTAGGAAGGTATATGGATGATTGAAAGGAGGAAAAATTGCAAGCCGTTATCCAAGTTCTATGACTGCAAAACATCAGGACATCTTTGTGTGTCAAAAGAATGAGATGCTGTATCACCAACTTCGGCTGCATTACCCACAGCAAAGCACCACAATTCCCAAAGCGAATGAGTTTAAGAAGATCCTGATGAAAACACAGAGTAGAAATGCAAAAGACATAAAAGAGGCATACGACATAGAAACATGAAATACACAAGACTACACATAAACCAAAGACTCGCCGACATTACCATCTATCAGGTATGCTGTCGGATGTACAAAACATAGGAGGGGATCTCCAACAACACCCGGTTGTAGCACCCACAGCAAAATCCCAAAACACCAAGTGCAAGAAGACAAAGCAGACAAGCACGGAAAGAGACGCATAAAGGGACAAGGAACGTCAACGCACAACACAGAAACATCAAACACAAAGGACTACACATAAACCAACGAGGCCAATGGGCAACCGGAGCCGACTTAGGACGGCCATCTGCCACGGAAATAGCAGAAGGTGTGGTTATCCTGGATTACATGCGCACAACTCTCCCACTTTTCCGATTACCCAGAGGTCTCGAAGAACGTACAATTGTGGTGTAAAACAACCTCCTCACTGTCAGATGATCACACACAAAGAAGACCGCAAAACATAGGGGCCCAAACAACGCAGATGAATATGTAAATGGAAATAAAAAGAGGGCGTACGTAGTACAATCCGTGCTCTGCCACCAACTGTACATCGCTGAATATGACAAACAGGGTTCCAATAAAAATATAGACAGTGCAATCATATACGAAAATGGAACGCATTGCTACTTATATCCTTGATGAATTAACATGAAAGAAGTGCCTATCAGTTATGTAGTCTCAAGTCTAGAACGCAAGGCAAAATCATTCCAATAGAAACGGTTGCGAACATCGGAATGAATAACATTCGGAAGTGAGACCAGTTGCCCGGGGAAGTCAGCATCTCCTAATTGCCTGCAACACCCGTCGCATCAGCTCCATGGAAACAAATTTGTTGATTGTCTCGATGAACATCAGGTAAGTATTTCTTGTATAGTGATAACAGCCATTCAATCATAATCCACAATGTCACTGATCATTCTGGAAATCATCATCAACGGCAGCTGGGATTAAATAGTTACATTCTTGTTGTTTCCAATATCAAAATAAATGGACAATACATTTTCGAATGCCGAATATTGAATTATACGCAAGGATCGGTGTTCTATCCATGAGTCATTCCGATCGAGGTACGTATTATGAAACCAATTTTTCAGATGTGAATTAATACAGTGACATACCTCAGTAAAAGTAAAAAAAAAGTGTATAAAACGCTTAATAAACATCTCAGATAGTTTTCTTACCATTTATTAATTCCTTAATGGTATTCTTAAAAAAACATAAATGATTCATACATGTCTGAGTGTCTTGATTATGGTGATAATAATAATAAACATCAAAGAAGTATATATCAGTTACTCAGTCTCAAAATCGACAAGGCAAAGCAAAATCCTTAGGCTTTCTACTGGAACGATTACGAACTACGGAATAAATAACGTTCCGAAGTGAATCAGTGTCTCCTGATTGCATGCAACACCCGTCGCAACATCACCATGAAAACTTGTCAAATGCAATGATTATCTTGATACACATATTTATGTACATATCAGGTAAATATTTTTTCCTACCTCAATTATGATTTCAGCCGTTGTGTAATATAACCATAAACAAGTAGCTTTCTTGCAAGCCGTCTAGCTCTAACGATGAAATGTCGTATTTTGAATATGCCCTAGCGTACTGAATTAGCTAAGAAACAAAAACTTCATATATGAGTTAAAGAAGATCCTGATAATAATCTCAATGGCCGTGTGGAGCTCGTAAAAAAGTTCCCCGCGAGGGGTTTGACAGTAAGTGTTTTGAATATGCTTCCCTGACAATGTCGCCATAGCACTTTCTATATAGACATAACGTCAGACAGTGCATGAAGTTTTTATATTTTCATTTCCATGCTTCATTAACATCGACGGCGGGTGCGGCTAGCCAACAGGGGATGCTTACTCCTCCCGGGCACCTGATCCCACCTCTAGCTTGCTAGGGGTCCGTCGATGTTTAATTTTGTGATCTATTGTGAGTGCTGTGGAGATTATCGTCAGGATCTTCTTTATCTTTATCAAAATAGAGCACAAAACTGAGCATCGACGGACCCCTTACAAGCTAGAGGTGGGTCAAGGTGCTCGGGAGAAGTAAACATCCCCTTTCTGTCTAGCCGCACTCGCCGTCAATGTTCACGCATGAAAATGTCACCAATATCTAAAATGCATGTCCTGTCTGAGGATATGTCTACATAGAAAGTGCTATAGTGACCACATCAGGGAAAAGTATTCAAAATACTTACTGCCAAACCCCCGCGGGTAATTTTTGTACGAGCTCCACACGGCAAAGGGCATAAGTGTGACACAAATGAATTAAATAAGATCCTCAAGATAATCTCAAAAGTACTCACTATAGAGCAATAGCAAGACCCTAGCAATGACAAATAGGGATAATGACCTTATTCCTATATACAGCACAAACTCGATCATTCAGAAAATCATAAACCGGAGGCATACAAAAGTAAAGTAGGAACTAAAGCAAACCAAACAAAAACCTCCATCACATGAAAAGAAGCGAACTCCCAAGAAGAGTCAGTTTCTCCTGCTTACATGCAACACCCGTCAATTCATGGGGGAGGTAGAGGTGGGACCAGGTGCCCGGGAGGAGTAAGCATCCCCTGTTTGGCTAATCGCACCCGCCGTCGATGTTCACCAACGAAAATGAAAACAATATCTTAAATACAATATTTAAAAGTAGTAGAAACAAAGGTGGGGATCTCCAACAATACCAGGTTGTAGCACCCACAGCAAAACCCCAAAACACCCAATGCAAAAACACAAAGCAGACAAGCACGGAAAGAGACGCATAAGGGACAAGGAACGTCAACGCACAACACAGAAACATCAAACACAAAGGACTACACATAAACCAACGAGGCCAAGGGGCAACCGGTGCCGACTAAGGACGGCCATCTGCCACGGATATAACAGAAGGTGTGGTTATCCTGGATTACGTGCGCACAACCCTCCCACTTTTCCGATTACCCAGAGGTCTCGAGGAACGTACAATTGTGGTGTAAAACAACCTCCTCACTGTCAGATGACCACACACCAACAAGGCCGCAAAACGCAGGGGGCCCAAGCAACACAGATGAATATGTAAATGGATATAAAAAGAGGGCGTACGTAATACAATCCGTGCTCTGCCGCCGCGAGCTCATGTATGTTATCACCCGAGAAGTCCGACTGACATTCAGAGATGACAGATGGTCGGGGCCCTGTCTTCTCTAAAGAGGTTTGGACAGGGCCCGTCATGGAGTCCCGTCGCCACAGTCAGTCAGTTTTAAGAATGCGCTTGTACAAGACTGTAGATTGGTCAAGTACCAAGCCTAGTGTCCGTCCGGTGACATTAGGATCGTATTAGAAGACGTGATGTTGCTACTCATGAAAGGGAAGTTGGTGATGGGAAAGCTGAAATCATCACGCATGTCATACAGTGAGGTTCATACAGGGAGGTCTGACAAAAGCTATGTGATTAGTTGTATTGCGTGTTTAAAACAAAACAAAATCGGGAGAATGTTAAAATAATTGTCCAATAAGTTCTAGTGGCTATGGTTTCAGCCTTGAGTATTGTGCCGTCCTCATACGTCGTCGTATTACCACAAATGTGTTTAATATCTTGGCTAGTTGTTACCAAACTTGATGTTTAATATCTTGGTTAGTTGTAACCAAACTTGATATTTAATATCTTGGTTAGTTGTAACCAAACTTGATGTTTATTATCTTTGGTTAGTTGTAACCAAACTTGATGTTTGATATCTTGGTTAGTTGTAATCAAACTTGATGTTTAATATCTTGGTTAGTTGTAACCAAACTTGATGTTTTACATCTTGGTTAGTTGTTACCAAAGTTGATGTTTAATATCTTGATTAGTTGTTACCAAACTTGATTTTTAATATCTTGGTTAGTTGTAACCAAACTTGATGTTTAATATCTTGGTTAGTTGTTACCAAATTTGAGGTTTAATATCTTGGTTAGTTGTAATCAAACTTGATCTTTAATATCTTGGATAGTTGTTACCAAAATTAATGTTTAATATCTTGGTTAGTTGTGACCAAACTTTATGTTTAATATCTTGGTTAGTTGTTACCAAACTTGATGTTTAATATCTTGGTTAGTTGTAACCAAACTTGATGTTTAATATCTTGGTTAGTTGTTACCAAACTTGATGTTTAATATCTTGGTTAGTTGTTACCAAACTCGATGTTTAATACCTTGGTTAGTTGTTACAAAACTTGATGTTTAACATCTTGGTTATTTGTTACCAAACTTGATGTTTAATTTGTTGGTTAGTTGTAACAAAACTTGATGTTAAATATCTTGATTAGTTTTTAACAAACTTGACCTATATAGCAATCAAAAATTGAATTCGAAGACGTTCAACATACATGTGTTAATAAAATACTACAAGTATAAACAATTAAGAATCTGCAAAAGCATCATGTAATCAACCATCGTTGTCCGAGGATTGCAAAATGTGATGGGATTCCATTTCCCCTTTCTCCGCTGTGTAATTTTCCAAGACGATATACAAATGCACCATGTCCTTGTCAATTTAAAGACCTGCTGCTGTTATACCTCTTTTATGGTCCTATAATAGTGGACATCGGAGGAGGAAACCGTCTGCTGATACTGTGTTGGAGTGGATTCAGGGTTTCTGGAAGAAGTTTCATGGGTTGCTAGAAGAGAAATATACGATCAAATATTGTAAGGGTAAAAAGTACAATTTTAGAAATTTGTCTTTATACATTTGAATAACAAATATTGAAAATGACCATATCCCTGTTTACAGCATAAAATTGATAATTCAGAAAATCAGAAATCGAAGGCATACGAAATCAGGACAAAACAGGGACCAAGGCAAACAAACAAAAACCTCCAATACTTGAAAAGAAGCGAACTCCCGATATGGGAGTGAGACCAGGTGCCCATTAAGAGTTAGCATCTCCAGCTTGCATGCAATAATGTCGAAGGGTTTCAACTCTCTATCTTCTTGAAGAAAATTCCAAACCAATTTACATGCACCAGAGATGCTTTCAGCGGAGCCACCAAAATGATTTCAGTAGCGCCATCCGTCGCTTCAATTCGGTAGAACTGTCACATCCGGTTACTTCCATCTCGGAAGACATAGAGTACAATCTTTGGTTGGATGGTTCAAATTATCTATGACAGAATATCATCCACCATTCTGGAGAGTGGGACATAATAGTGTATGACGAGTTCCCCATTTTGACCGTAGAAGTTCCTCAGTGACGATGTTAGTCGGTCACAAACATATCCCTGACTGAGGAAATTATCTGAAAGACGCCTAGCTCTCAGATCAAAATCCGTATATTTTGTACTTGCTCAGGCATAGCGTATCAACTGAGATATGAACACGCCATAAGCAGGCGATGAAGGGATGTTGCTACTCAGAAAAGGAAAGTTTGTAATGCTAAAATTGAAGTCGTCACGTTTGTCATAGAGTGAGGTGTTCATGTGACCATCAGTGTCGTAGGACAACATTATGTCCAAATAGGATGCTGAATTATTTGTCTCTGTAGTTTCTTTGACTTCAAGCTCCGGAGGATTGATACTGCTCAGGTAATCCGCGAATTTTGGATTATTAATGGACAACACATTGTCTATGTATCTGTAAGTGAAGTTAAAGTCAGAAGCTTAGTATCTTTTCCCTTCAGAGACAAAAGATTGAATGAATTCAGCTTCGTACTAGTAAAGGAAAAAGTTGGACATGTTAACGTTGGAATTCCGACAATTTTCTGGAAGAGCTTTCCTCCTAACACCACAAAAATGTTGCCGATCAGAAAGTTTAACATCTGAATAAAATCTGTTTCAGTGTACTTATTTTACACCACAATTGTAATCTGTTTCTAAAATCTGTTTCGGTGTACTTGTTTTACACCACAATTGTACGAAATCTATCAGGGAATAAGTACTCAAGAATCTCTACCAATTCTTCACGCGGAGAGGGCAAATCTAAGTTGTGCCCAATCCGATGCAATGTTATATTTGATTGCAATAAATATGCTTAATCTAATCCATAAGGAATAATACCTCTTTCTTCCAGTAATATCAGTTAACAGTTCTAACTGACTTAACAACCCATATCTACGGTGACATTTACTAATAATCATTAAATAAACGTTTCAGTGATCCTGTATTTTACATGAAATGAAAAACAATAAATGGACAAAATCTTAGGATTTGTTTTTGGCATTTCATCCTCTCAAAAGCTACCCGCCCGCTGCCGCTTAGCAGAGAAATAAATTGGTCTGACGTAAGGTAATATGAGAGGATTCAATACGCATGATATACAAAATATGCTGAGGAATTAACACAAACTGCTGCCTACCAAGTACTGATAATAAACAAAAACTTCATTTAATCCTTTCATGCTTTTTCATATTGTAATGAGCAAAGTGTAGCTCATATACTTGCCTGATATTACACATTATTGCTCTATAAAACTTTGCTTTCCCTTAAGGTTATATACATGTATGGCAAAACTGATATTCAGTATTTTCTCATGCGTGGATCCAGAGGGGGGGGGGGACCGGGGGTCTGGACCCCCCCACTGCGATTTTCGGAGGTGGGCTCCAGCTTCGGCCCAGTTCTAATTGGAATGGGTCTAAAAATGCATGAAAGGGCTTTGAAAACTTGCTTCGCTCGCCATTTACAAATACAAAACTATTTTTTTCTGCAAAATGCCTTAATTATTTTGAATTGTTCATACTAAGTAATTTCATATAATTGTCTTGGATCTCAGGAACTCATATTTCAACATTCCCTTACTTCATGGAATGTAACCTCCTTCATCTTTTTCAAGGTTTTGTCATTTTAAGATCTCGTATCTATTCATTCTCATGAAATATAGACAAAATGTGAATTAATTAAAAAAGATAAAATATTTACGGCTCGCTCCGCTCGCCGATATAAGGAGTAAAATATTCAATGTTATAAATAATCATCTTGATCGAATTAAGACAAATTAATATTTCATATTTAAAAAAAAAATCTGCCTCGCTACGCTAGCCAATTCAAAAAAGTAAACGTGAAAGGAAAGCTAACAATACACCCCTCAGAATTGCCCCCTCCCCATCATGTGCACCGATATGTATGTACCTACATGATAGGTAGACTTCCTAACATTTTGGACCCCCTCTGACCAAAAATGCTGGATCCGCGCATGATTCTCATATACAGGTATATACATATATAATATTCTATATGATTCCATCAAATATCTGCGAACCAAATTGGTATCTTTTTGTAAAATTTATGCTTTTCTACTTTGTTTTTAGTGTACACCTAGGTTTTCCCCTTTATTCGTTGTTCTCATGTAAAATTAATCATGTAAACAATGTTATGGTATTTCACTCAACAACTACCATCTTAAACTAATGTTAAGCTGAAAAAAGGAATCTCATAAGGTATGGATATTAAAGACTCATGTAATACTGGGGTTGAAATTACAAATACTTAGAAAAATTCAAAGGTTCGACTCTTAATTGAGTTTATTTTCAGAAAGACAATTGAGTAATTAATATAAACTTACCCGAAACATCAGTATTAGGGGTTTCAATGGGAGTCCTGAATATGAAAATGAAACAAAACTGAAGAAAATTGTTTTATAAAGATTGATATTAATGAGAAAAACAATTACACAGCCCATTGTGCCTCATATGAAATTCATGTGAAATTTACATGAACTTTACATGAAAGTCCACATGAAATTTATGTGAAACGAGCACTAACATGAAATTTACATGAAATTTTTCTTATGAAATTCATGTGAAGATTTTTACATGGATGTAATGTGAATTCAGTTTCTTGTGAAGGTCACTTAGAAAATTCACGTGAAGGAAATTTATGTGAAATTCATGTGAAATATTTCTCACATAAATCTTATGTGAAATTGATATGAATTTTACATGAACTTTCATGTGAAATTTAAATGATGCTCATTAAATTTCATATGAATTTCATGTGAGGCTTTTGGCTGTGACAAAAAAGCTTTTCTTTCATTCAGTAGTTCCATGACGAGCCATGTCCAAACCTCTTTAGAGAAGACAGGGCCCCGACCACCTGTCCTCTGATTGTCGGTCGGACTCCTCGCTTCAGCCGACAGAGCACGTACGCCCTCTATTTTTATATTCTTTTACATATCCATCTGTATGTTGCTCGGATCCGTACGGCATGCTGTCTTGTTTGTATTATCATCTAACAGTGAGGAGGTTATTTTACACCACAATCGTGCGTTCTTCGAAACCTCTTCGTAAACGGAAAAGTGGGAGTGCTGTGTAATTCGGATAAGCACACCATTTGCTATTGGTGTAGCAGATGGACGTCCTTAGTCGGAACCGGTTGTCTATTTTTTTTTTCGTTGGTTTATGTGCGTGTTTTTAATATTTTATTTCTGTGTTGCTTTTAGTGTTACTTAACACTGAAAGCAACATTTAGTGTTACATGTACTTAACATGAAAAGTGTTACTTAACACTAAAAGCACTATTGGTCTCGTCGGTTTATCTGTAGTCTTTTGTGTTTGATGTTTACATGTCGTGTGTCTCTTTTCCGCCTCGTGCTGTACCCATCTTTTGTGTTTTTGCATCGGGTGTTTTGGTGTTTTACTGTTTATGCTGCAACGGGGTCTTGTTGGAGATCTCCTCCCTTCTTTGAACATGCTCCTCCCGGACACCTGATCCCACCTTTGGCTTGCTAGGGGTCCGTCGATGCTCAGTTTGGTGTGCTGTATTGTGAGTGCTGTTGAAATTGTTGTCAGCATCTTCTTTAACTCATTAATCCCTTTTGCGTCTCGTGCTGTGTATTTTCCATGAGTTGTTTTAGTGTTTTGTTGTGGGTGCTGTAAACGAGTGTTGTTGGAGATCTCGTTTCTTCCATTAAATGCTTTTTGGAAACAACAACGCTTCACAATAATTTCCAAGTTGAGTAATAGAAAGGAGAGGATCTAAAAAAGACTCGGTTTTAGCACCCTCGGCAAAACAATCGACAGATATAAGAGGGACAAGAAAGGCCGAACCCGAAGGCGACAACAGAACAATACAAACGACTACTATTTAATTGCATTTTGTAAAACTAGGTGGCTGATAATAAACTATATGAAAGACTGAAAGTCAAACACTAAAGCTGAAATCTAAAAATCACTATCTTAAAGCTTACAAAATATTGAAAAGATACAGAAGAAAGGAGGGGATCTCCAACAACACTAGGTTGCAGCACCCACAGCAAAATCCCAAAACACCCATGCAAAAAACACAGAACAGATACCCATCGAAAGAGACGCAAAATGGACAAGGAACACCAACTCACAACATAGAAACATAAAAGACTACACATAAACCAACGAGACCAATGGGCAACCGGTGCCGACTTAGGACGGCCATCTGCCAAGTAAATAGCAGACGGTGTGGTTATCCTGGATTACGTGCGCACAACCCTCTCACTTCTCCAGTTACCTAGAGGTCTCGAAGAACGTACAAATGTGGTGTAAAACAACCTCCTCACTGTAAGATGACGTCACACAAACAAGACCGCGAAACGCAGAGGCCCCAGAGACACAGATGAATATGTAAATGGATATAAAAAGAGGGCATGCGTAATACAGTCCGTGCTCTGCCGGCTGTAGCGAGCTCATGTATGTAATCACCCGAGGAGTCCGACTGACATTCAGAGAGGACAGGTGGTCGGGGCCCTGTCTTCTCTAAAGAGGTTTGGACAGGGCCCGTCATGGAGTCCCGTCGTCACAGTCAGTCAGAGTGCAAGTCTTAAGAATGCGCTCGTACAAGACTGTATATTGGTCAAGTACCAAGCTTAGTGTCCGTCTGGTGACATTAGGATCATATCCACGGTATAAAAGGCGTTTGATGACTCTGACGCATTTTCGATACATATGCTGTCTACCTTTGATCCTTCTTATTTTGTTAATTATGTCACCATAAAATGCAGGTTGTGAAATACCTTAAGTAATATACTCCGTTGCTTTTATGGGTCCGAATTTCAAAAGAAGTTGATCATAATTTTTGTAAAATTTCCAGAAAGTCTTTACTAGTTTGTGAAAGCGAAAACCTTGACCTAAAAGTTTCTTTGTAATTTGCAGATTTCTATTATGAAAATCCAAAACATCAGTACATGCTCTAGCATACTAGAGAACAACTTTATCGCGCAAAAAAAGTTTGACAAACAGAGATAATAGCACAGCTCCATGGTAAAAGAAGATTCTTCTTCTGAGTCCAGTGCAATTCCGCAGAGGTGATGCTGTTTAAACGAGCAGTGCTAATTTGCAATGTTTAAACGTATTCAGCATATTACATATATAATTCAAGTGTTGAATCTTTGTTCGTAGGACCAAAAGGGTAGCCAAAAGCTTGTTTGAATCGCAGGCACATGTAGAAAGAGCGTCAATATCTTGTATGATACCCCTTTACAGGTCATAAGGGAATATATGTATAGAGAGACAAGGCTTCCGACGAGTTTTCAGCCAGAAGTAGCATCTGAAATGTTTGCATTTGTCATGTTTGAAGGGCAAAATGGGGTATAACCATAAAGATTCATTTGTATACTTCCTAGAAACATCAATAATAACCAAAAAGATCTCATAACATAGCCTTATCTTCTACCTAAGTTGGACTGTTTTCTACTTTCTGTCTTGAATCTCCATTGCCAGATTGGACAAATACTGATTCATTCAGAGGCTTTACTCTGCTTACTGTAAGCAGAGTAAAACACCTGGATGATTCAGACTAGCTAATCTGGCAATGGAGGGTCAAGACAGAAAGTAGAAAACAGTCTAACTTAGGTAGACGATTAGGCTATGTTATGAGATTTTTTTAGGTGAAGTATTGATGTTTTTAGGAAGACTTGTATACAAATCAATCTTTATGGTCATACCCCATTTTGCCCTTCAAATGCAAACAATTGCAGAAATGCTACTTCTGGTTGAAAATTCGTCGGAAGCTTTGTCTCTCTATAAGATACCAGTATTCTCTTATGACAATACAGGATATTGACGCTCTTTCTACATGTGCCTGTGGTTTGAATGTATCTCTTCCACTTATTTAAAACAAGCTGCCGTGGTATACATACTTTCGTTCAATATTCACGTATGAGAACCTAGATTAAGAAGATTACCAAAATTGATTGTATGCAGGGCCATCTTGAAGAAATTTGATGTACAATAACTTTGAAAAAAAAGAAACCAATAGCCTGTTAAATATCATAATACCTTGTTGAATATGCTATATAAAATATAATTAAAGGAAAATGTTTCAACAACAAATAATACAATCAATTTAGACAGCGTGTTTCATATTTTTCAACTGAATACAAAATTTCAGACTCATTCGAAGAGAGCTATATCTGAAGCAGTTTCAATGTGTGCGGCGCCGCACAAATTAATTATAACAGCGCCACCAACCTACAAATAATTTCGATTTTACCAAATCTTCTAATAGACGGAGATTCAAATAATATAATCAACTTAAGCATTCTGCAAAAAAGCAACAATAAATCCCCAATGAAGATGAGATCAGGTGCCCAGGAAGAGTAAGCATCGACCGTTTGCTAGTCACATAGGCCGTACAGAAAAAAGTCATATACGGTAAATTTGTTAAATTCGGTGATTTGGATGGTTCAAAACAAAATAACTTCTAGCATATTGGGAAACGAGATGTTGATATTAGGAATATTACTTCTAAATTAAATGAAGTTAATATCTGAGCACCATCCCTCTAATGCTATTTTGGTCATCTATTTTTTTCAACTATGCTACTGAATCAACCCTACAGAAAATTTGGAGACGCTCACTCTCTACAATGTTATTGCACAAATATGAATTAAAATAATTATCAAAGAAGTACCTATCAATTATTCAGTCGCGAAGTCGAGAAGGCAAGGCAAAATTATAAGGTTGTCCATTAGAACGGCCGCGGACCTCGGAATGAATAACATTCCGAAGTGAAAAAATAAAACCAGAGGGCGCTTCTGAAATTTATTTTGGCTGTCTCTGAAAATCACTTTGGCTGGATTTACTAACCGAAACAAGTGTCTGGTGCATTTAAATTGGTTTGAAATTTTATTCAAGAAGGTAAAGAGTTTGAACGCTTCCGTATTATTCTAAGGAAAAAAATTGTAATTTTAGCCACTTCGTCTTGTGTAGAGATCGACTTCCTCTTTCTCGATGCGACTCTTTTCTACACTGGCACTGAGAAGTCAGTATATTTTCCAGTTAACCACTTCTTGCAAGCAGGTTAATTGACCTTTACGCACGTAATCGAGGATAACCACACATTCTGCTATTTACCTGGCAGATGGCCGTCCTAAGTCGACACCGGTTGCCCATTAGCCTCGTTGGTTTATGTGTGGTCTTTTATGTTTAATGTTTCTATGGTGTGAGTTAGTGTTCCTTGTCGCTTTTGTGTCTCTTTCTGTGCTTGTCTGTTCTGTGTTTTTCGCATTGGGTGTTTTGGGATTTTGCTGTGGGTGTTGCAACCTAGTGTTGTTGGAGATCCCCTCCTTTCTTTTATCAGACCGGAAATGACATCGACATATCGACGGATATCCATTTCTATCCTAGTACTAGCTCCTATACGTTTGTCACCAGACACCCGTGGTAATTCTGCACGTTTGGTTCAAACACCCGTGGTAATTTCTGCACTGTTGACAAATATACACCTCAAGTACTTCAACGTTTTTCCCTATGGCAGCTCTAAGCTCGGCAAGAAAATTTGCATAAAAAGCCACGTTTATTTTACTACTCTTGGTCAAATGTCCACGAAAAATACTTTTTTGTGCATAAAATATAATAGCAATACCCTTACTTGCAGATGACTGCGTCTTGAACTTTTTTCGGCCTTAGAGACCCTAGGTCTACGCACTGACGACTCTGAACTTTGATCTCAGTCGCTTCAAAAGTCACTAAACACAAACGATTAAACATACGTATTGCAATGAGCACATCGATTTAAGATTTTGATACTAATCAGGCAGTGAAAACTTGCGTGAGCAATAGCTGAAACACTGCCGCTCTGTGTGCTTGATGCCTGAATATCTACCTGACTTCGTATTTCAGAGTAACCAAGATTAATCAATTGCTCTGCATTTGGAAGAATTCAAAATGCAAAACCTCTTTAGAAATCTGACGTCAGCACTTACTGCTATTAAAGAACACATAACTAGATATTGTGAAACGGTTCTAAACAGGAACGATGTCAATTTATTTTGGTCTATTAAGAATTCAGGGAATGTGATTGAAAAAATGAAATCTGGAAATTTCCAAGCCAATACGATTTCTTCATACGACTTCTCTAATATGTACACCACACTTCCTCATGACAAAATTAATGATCGATTATCTAATCTCATTAAATGGTGTTTTGATCGAGAGCGAAAAACTTACATTTGTACATCTGAATCGAAGGGTTTCTTTTCCTCGACAGACTACAAATCATACAAATCATGGACATGTAGTGACCTGTGTAATGCCTTGTCCTTCCTCTTGGACAATATTTATGTTAGATTTGGTGAGGATCTATACAAGCAGGTTGTAGGAATTCCTATGGGTACTAACTGTGCGCCTCTTGTTGCAGATTTATTTTTATACACTTATGAAAAAGAATTTATCCAAAATCTTCAAAAGCAAAGAAAATTTGATGAGCTGAAATGTTTCAATAATACTTCTAGGTATCTGGATGACATTCTAACCATTGACAATCCTGCTTTTGAATTATATAAGAATGAAATTTTTCACAAGAATTAACCCTTAACAAGGCAAACCTTTCAAATACAGAAACACCCTTTTTGGACCTAAATATCAAAATTGTAAACGGAAAGATTCATACAAGTGTATATGACAAAAGGGATGATTTTGGATTCAACATAGTAAATTTCCCTTGGCTTGACGGTGATGTTCCAAGATTACCGTCATATGGCATTTACATATCACAGCTCATCCGGTACGCTAGAGCATGTACTGATATTTTGGATTTTCACAGTAGAAATTTACAAATTTCCAAAAAACTTTTAGGTCAAGGTTTCCGCTTTCATAAACTAGTTAAGACTTTCTGGAAATTTTACAAAAATTACAGTCAACTTCTTTTAAAATTCGGATCTATACATGCAACAGAGTACATTACTATGGGTATTACACAACCTGTCTTTTATGGTGATATGATAAACAAAATAAAAAGGATCAAAGGTAGGCAGCATAACCATCGAAAATGCGTCAGAATCACCAAACGCCTTTTATACCGTGGGTATGATCCTAATGTCACCAGACGGACACTAGGCTTGGTACTTGACCAATCTACAGTCTTGTACAAGCACATCCTTGAGACTTGCACTCTGACTGACTGTGACGACGGGACTCCATGACGGGCCCTGTCCAAACCTCTTTAGAGAAGACAGGGCCCCGACCACCTGTCCTCTCTGAATGTCAGTCGGACTCCTCGGGTGATTACATACATGAGCTCGCTACAGCCGGCAGAGCACGGACTGTATTACGCATGCCCTCTTTTTATATCCATTTACATATTCATCTGTGTCTATGGGGCCTCTGCGTTTCGCGGTCTTGTTTGTGTGATGTCATCTTACAGTGAGGAGGTTGTTTTACACCACAATTGTACGTTCTTCGAGACCTCTGGGTAATTGGAGAAGTGAGAGGGTTGTGCGCACGTAATCCAGGATAACCACACCATTTGCTACTTGCGTGACAGATGGCCGTCCAAAGTCGGCACCGGTTACCCATTGGTCTCGTCGGTTTATGTGTAGTCTTTTGTGTTTGATGTTTACATGTCGTGTGTCTCTTTTCCGTCTCGTGCTGTACTCGTCTTTTATGTTTTTGCATCGGGTGTTTTGGTGTTTTACTGTTGATGCTGCAACGGGGTCTTGTTGGAGATCTCCTCCCTTCTTTTTCTAATCAACTGACAAATGACATTTGTTGTAGGTGTTAGTATTTCCTTAGTACTCTTGTATACAAGAGGTGATGCTTTATTTCAAAATACCTATTTGATAATCAAAACAGACTGCACACTAAATCGTTGGTCCATAAGCCTACATTAACTATCTAACAAAGGTATTTTTAAATTTCAGACGCTCAATTTCTTAAACTTTTTTTCCTTTTCTTGTTGAAGATCCCCTCCTTTCTCTACTTATACAACCAACTATGACGAAAATCAACGTCTTACTCATTTTAACGTCCGTAATATTGTCATGTAAGAAAAATGATGAATGATTTTAATTCAATGCTCATTTTAAGGTTCTTTACAAATACCTTCGTGCGACAGCAGTCATACAACCAATGATGCCAACTACAAGGGCGACCACACAGGCGGACACGAACAGAACGGGGAACAATTTGTCACAGTTTTTCCTGCTTTTTCAAGTATCAGTGTTGTTATCTTCTGAAAGATATATACGGAATTAAGCCCGTAGGTGACAGGTATATAATTATAGACAATTTAAGTGGCGGTCATCACATAATTTACAATAAATCAAAACAAAATCAAAAATTTCTGTTCTAGGGTGCTGCAGTCATCTTCTCTTTTAACCTATTCGGTATGATCGATGCAAAATAGCAGAAGAAATGTAACAAAAGATTTATCTGGCGGCCGCCACATAATTAAGTGGCGGCCGCCAGATATTTAAGTGGCGACCGCAACAATATTATCTGACGGCCACCATTTTATATATCCATAATTATAGAGTGAGAAGTTCTCGAAGGGTACAGACGTGTTTGTGAGACGGAGAATATATCTGAGATGATTATCTTATTTTTAGTAAGGATTAATCGGATTTATGGCTATTTTACAATGTGAATATGTATCTAACTGTGTGGTGATGTAAAAATGACAAAAAACTCGAAGAAAAAGCAGAAAAAAAGGGAAGAAACGAAAGTTTGAAACAAGTAGCGATACAGGTAGCAGTGGAGGTGAGAACAGTTCGATCACGGTGAGCGGCATATTTCGTGAAGTGGATCAGGTGTTATATGGCACTCCGGCTAAAACTACAATGGACAATCCTGATGTTGGATCCGCCCAGGAAACTCAACCTGCGGGTGTTATAAATGCCGTCGCACAGGTGTTAACTTCTACACCTAAAGTAACGATCCAAATACCTGATGACAATGAACCTCTCCGTTACCTTGTAGACAAAAGTGATCGATTATCAGAGAAATTAGATTTCGTCATAGCTCGCCTGTCAAAACTTGACGCTATAGAGGAAAGGCTCAACAAGTTTGAAAGTTCGGGGATGAATTTGAATACTAAAGTGGTGGATCTCGAGGGTAAAAATGTGGAATTTGACAAATCACTACGCTTCATGTCGGACAAATTCGATGACTTTACTACGAAAATTCAGGATGTCGGACTGATTCAGAAATTAAGAGCTGACTGTGATGATATACAGAAGAAAATATAGGATGTTGATAAAATTGAGAAATTGGAAAGAGAAAGTTTACGACAGGAGGATACCATTAAGCATCTACGCCAAAGTGTGTCCGATTTAAAAGATGAAAAGGAGGAACTTAATGAAAAGGTGGTGGACCTAAAGTGGAGGTCTATGAAGAACAATCTGTTGTTTTTTGGCATTCCGGGTGAAACAAAATATGAGGACACCGAAGGAAAGTTGCGGTATTTTTTGTACAATGAACTCGGTATCGAGAGACAAGTCCAGTTCGGAAACGTGCATAGATTTGGCCGCTTCACTCACGGGAAGGACAGGCCCATCGTAGCTCGCATTGTATACAACGATGAGCGGTCATTGGTACTAGAAAACGCATTTAAACTTCGTAACAGCCACTTCGGAATCCGGGAGCAGTTTCCGCCCGAAATGGAAGATAAGCGAAAAGATTTGTATCCAATCGCACAGCACTTCAGGGGATGCGGTGACCGGGTCAAACTCGTAAGAGATAAACTCTTTGTTAACGGAAAACTGTACGAGTCGGGAGGTACATGTAGCATGGAGTCCGGTACAAGACATTTACAGTCCGATGCAAGTCGTCTAGAGTCCGGTGCTAATCGTTCAGAGGCAGATGGTAGACGGTCAGAGTCCAGTAGAAATGTGGTCCGAGCAAACGACTTTTCACATACTGATCGTGATTCGCAGATGGATTTTGAACAATATCATACCCAATCGAGGGGATCAGTGTCACAGCAACCGAACAGATCGTCAAACGCGAGTGCTCCACGCATGAATGCAGGTTACACAGGACGTACTCAGAATTATGACTCAAACCGTGCATACGCGCAACCAGGAGGAAATGCAGCGTACAATCATCGTCCGCGGTTCGCTAGCAGATAGGGGATCCAGGAGGAGGATCTTACATTCTGTGTTTGGAATGTCGGAAAGGGACTGTGTAAAAAGTTGAAAGACCCAGAATTTGTATCCTTTATTTGTAAATATAAAATCATATGTTTGACAGAATGTTGGATTACCTGTAATGATAAAATAGAACTATTTGGTTATGAAAGTTTTATTATGCCTAGAAATTCAGGAAAGGGTGGAGGCATGGTCATTTTTTATAAAGATGAATTACTTAAAAATATTGACATTATTGAAAACTTGTTAGATTGTATCATTTGGTTGAAAATTAAGCCAATAGCTCCAGATTTGAAATGTACGTACATTGTTGTACGTAGCCTTTTGTTATCTGCCCCCAGAAAGCAGTGTTTTTTATTCACGTAATGATGTAGATTTATTTCACTCTTTAGAAGAATCTATACTGCGGTATAAAAGAATTTGGTAAAGTCATTATTGCTGGAGATCTAAATAGTAGAACTGGTTTATACGATGATTTTATCTCAAATGACATTCTTGATACATTCAGCCTTTGACAAATTATGTACCTGATATGCCAATGATAAAGAGAAAGTCTATGGACGCTGTTGTAAATTATTATGGAAGAAAATTACTAAATTTGTGTAAAACTTGCGAAATGAGATTTGTAAATGGGCGTCACCATAGTGATCATATTGGTAGTATTACTTTCTTCAGTACAAATGGAATGAGTTTAATAGATTATTTACTGGTGCAGTGTAATGATTTATTAGATATTACGACATTTTCTTCAGGAAGCTTCACTCAATTTTCGGATCATTCACCAATATTATTTAGTCTTCATTTTGGAAGCAATAATGTCAGTAATGAAAATGAAAATATGTCTGAGATTGTACGTAATTTAAGTACATCTGTTAAATGGACTGAAGACAATGCAAATGTCATGATTGAAACACTAAATGAAAATGTAGATAACCTTATGAATTGTATAGATATGAGTTGTCGTTCTTTAGACGAGATTAATCATTGTGTCGATAATTTTTCTTGCAAATTGAAAGATTTATTATTACCACATTGTAAAGAAACGGTCCACCGAGAACAAATTTTGCCAATCATAAACAAAGAGTGGACAGGCCGTGGTTTACTAATGATTGTAAAAATAAATATATTGAGTATAAACAAGCCTTGCACGAATTTAATATCTGTAAATCTCCAGAGAATCATCTACGTTTAAATCAAATGAAATCAAGATACAAAAACCTAACCAATAAGAAGAAACGAGATTATGAAAGATATGAGGGCAATATGCTTAATAAGATGCGCAAAGAAAATCCGAAATTATTTTATAAAAATTTCTCCAAAAGGAAAAAGAATTGCACATCAGATATAACTATTGATCAGTTTTTCGATCATTTTAAAAATTTGATCTCTTCAGATGAAAATTTACATAATACTGAATCCATTGAACATCGGGAGGCAGTTTACGAAGAGCTAGACCTACCAATATCTGAGCATGAAATAGAAATTGCAATTGGAAAACTTAGTAAAGATAAAAGTTGCGCTGAGGATTGTTTAATAAATGAATTTTTTATCAATGGTAAAGATACATTGATACCAATTTTGAAATTGCTGTTCAATCTGATATTTGATGCTGGATTTTTCCCTGAGGTATGATCCTCGGGATATATCGTTCCTATTTATAAAAAAGGTGATTGTAACGATCCTACGAACTACAGGGGTATAACTATCGTAAGTTGTTTGGGTAAATTATTCACTTCTGTCTTGTGTAATAGGTTATTAGAATGGGATAAAACATACAATTTAATTACAGATGCGCAATTCGGATTTAAGCCAGGTTATGGAACTGTCGACGCGATTTTTGTCTTGCAGAGTATTATTAATAGAACATTACAGAAAAAGGGTAGATTATATTGCTGTTTCGTAGATTATAAAAAGGCCTTCGATTTCGTAAATAGATCGTCCTTGTGGGGTAAATTAGTAAATATTGGTATTCAAGGGAAAATGTTAGGTATAATTAAGTCTTTATATGAAAACGTCAAATCATGTGTTAAACACAACGGACATTTTTAAACTGAATACTTTTCTGCTTTCTCCGGATTATTACAAGGGGAGGTGATGTCACCGATACTCTACTCTATGTATGTAAACGATTTTGAGATGCATTTCATTGAAGAAAATAGTCCAAGTATTCACCTTCAGCTAATTAATTTGTTCATCCTAATGTACGCTGATGATACTGTCTTAATGGCGGAAACACCGTCTGGGTTGCAGAAGATGTTAGACTCTCTGTCCACATATGCCTCGAAATGGGATTTAACTGTTAATACTGAAAAGACCAAGATTGTCATATTTCGAAATGGGGGTAAAATTAAAGATAATGAAAAATGGACATTTAATGGTGATGACCTGGAAATTGTAAACGAAATTACATATTTAGGTATGTTATTCAATTATAATGGAAAGTTCTTAAAAACTCAGAAACATATTGCTGAACAAGCAAGAAAAGGATACTTTGCAATAAACAATAAATTAAAAGATTTTAAGTTTAATACGGAAACCAAATGTTCAGTCTTTGATACATACATAGGGAGCATTCTGGGATATGCAGCTGAAATCTGGGGCTTCCATAAAGGATTAGACATTGAAAAACTTCATATTGCGTTTTGCAAAAACATTCTCGGCGTTAAAAAAAGTACCTGTAATAATTTAATTTACTTTGAATTAGGTAGATTGCCTTTGATCTTTCTTCGTAAAATAAGAATTTTTAAGTACTGGATGAAAGTTAAGAATTCCTCCAAATGTATACTGAAATCCTGTTATGACGAAATGATTGAAAATAATGATTCATGGATAACTAACATACGCAATGAACTTGAAAAAATAGGAATGGCTTACTTATTTAATTCTTATGTTGGAAAAACAGAAATTAAACTAATTGAGACAAGAATGAAAGATATCTTTGTTCAGTCTTTGCGCTCAGATATAAGCAGATCTCCTAAGGTTTCATTTTATCAGTATATTGTTGATAATTTCACTCTTCAGTCATACCTGAGTAAGCCAATAAACCCGACATATATGAGATACATTACTAAATTTAGACTTTCGTCCCATTTATTAAAAATAGAAAGTGGAAGATTTGTAAACGAATCAAGAAGTCAAAGAATCTGTGATAAATGTAGCCTTAGCGATATTGAAGACGAATTTCATTTCATCTTGGTTTGTCCAGCACACAGAACTTTAAGAGTAAAATATATTAAAAGATACTACAGCCTGAGACCTAGCGTTTTTAAACTTATACAATTATTAAGTACAAATAATGTATCTGAATTATGTAAACTAGGAAAATATTTGTTTGAAGCTTACAAACTACGTAATGATTTTTAACGTAATAATGAGTAATTTTATATGTATTGTATTTTCTACCAAATTTAAGTAGTGTACTAATCTTTGCATTACATGTTTATCATTATAATTATTTTTTCGATTATTATATGTACATGTATCTTCCACCCTCCTGAACTCTCACTCTGTCTTGTAAATATTGTACATATGATATGCTTATGGGTCGTATGGCTTATGGTGAATATAGCATCTGAATTATCTGGCGGCTGCCACTTAGTTATCTGGCGACCGCCACTTAATTTATCTGGCGGCCGCCACATAATTATCTGGCGGCTGCCACTTAGTTATCTGGCGGTCGCCACTTAGTTATTTGGCAGCCGCCACATAATTAAGTGGCGGCCGCCAGATAAATTAAGTGGCGGCCACCAGATAATTATGTGGCGGCCGCCAGATAAATTAAGTGGCGGCCGCCAGTTTAATTTTAATAAATACCTGTCACCTACGGGCCTCCGTAGATATGAGTAGACTAAGTGTGAAAATCTATACTAGTCATCAATTCCTACTAGAATTTGTATTCATATTAAATTTGATATGTACAGTATTTACTATTGTCACAATTCGTTTGAAATCTTTTATTGATGAGAAAATATATGAAAAAGACCATGCATCGGAAATCTGATCATCGACATGTACTCGCAGTGAATTATCATACTGCATTCAATCGAAAATGAAGACGTTGGGACCCTCGGAAAGAGACGCAGTGAAACTGAAAGTTGCGTTCCGACAATCAGTCAATAAAAATTGTCTAAGGGGCATCGATTTACAAGTCTTTTTTGTTTCTTTGGCTACATACATTGTAGCAGCAGTGGTTAAAATCAAGGTCTTAGAATGATCTTCAACCGAAGACTTAAACAGTAACTTAAAAATTTGTAGAGACATTTACCCAAATTTACCCAAAAATTCAGAGGTCATATGGCAACAAGACAACGATAAGCATGTGCGCTTAAATAAGTAACAAGTACAATGTATGAAAAAGATTACATCGAATCTTTCTACATGTTTATAGAATGTTTACCTGTATTGAAATAACAACTTCCATCTACTAGATGACAATCATAACCATTACAGTCGCAGTCTACTCCATATGTACCATTCTTACATGCTGAAATTGATATCTGAACTAAATTTACTGCAAAAATTCATAAGCAGCAAGTTCGTGTGACATGCTGTAAATTAATCTGCTTTTAAATGATGATAACGAATTTGGAGACGTTTAACATGTATTCGAATCAAAATGCGTATAAATTTACAAAAATATACCCACGGACGCAAAAATTATCTTGCATTATGTAATTTGCACAGCATACGCCTTCGCACTTGGTTTCTCTGAAAAAAAAAATGTTCATATTGAAATGAAAAAAAAAAAAGATATGACAAACAGGGCAATACATCACAAAAAAAACCAAACAAACAAAAAATACAAAAAAACAAAAAACAAAAAACAAAAAACAAAAAACAAAAAACAAAAAACAAAAAAAAAAAAAACAAAAAAAAAAAAAAAAAAAAAAACAAAAAAACAAAAAAAGAGAGAAAAACCCCACACAAAAACAAAATTATAACAATAATAATAAAACACGAAGGATAATATAGGGGTGTAATATGACCATGTTCATTGTAGATGACCCCTCTATCGAAACAAATAAGCAATCAAAAGCAGAATAGAGGAACTGATATGTATCATAATGACTTTAACAAGAAATATGATAGGTAAATTCTAGCTATGCATTAGTATACCCCCGAATGCCAGGTTCACTTTAGTAGTAACGGCACTGTCAACCGGTCCGTTATTTATTATGTGAAAAAGGTATAAGGTCTTTCTCGATGAAAAAAAAAGAAAATATAAAAAGATGGAAAGTAATTTACGAATAAAACAATTCACTTACCCAGCTTTTGCGTTCGTGATATAAAAATATAAGAATAAGAAGAGGAACAAATGCATTCTAGTTTCCCACACTTGGCCATATATATTGAGATGTACTTTGTAAGACATATCTTAGGTCTATAATGCGATGTTAAAGCGTTTATAGGAAATGACGTCTCTTATGGTGTGAAAAGCGAAATGATGAAGTTTAATTAATGTGTACTTTGATAGAAATGCTTAATGGCTATCATTTTCATTTAGAAGTGCTTTATTAATGATCACTAAAAATTTCCTTGATTCACACAGTCCGTTATATATATATATACCCGACAAAAAAAAAAAAAAGGACACATCATATTATGTAGTGATTTTTTTTCAATTGATCATAAATATTTAGTTAGACATTATATTATAGTTTAAATTTCTTTTTCCAGCACTCGAATTTTCGAGGATAAAACACGTTTCGATAATTTTTTCGCAACATATCACAATGATAGTGCGGAATAAAGCGCGTTGAATCTAGCTCTTGTTGCATGGCCGCAGGTTTGGTATCCTTCTGTTTTTTCAGCAATTTTTCAGTAAAAATACAGATGAATACTGGTTTCTCTATTCAAATGTAGTCAAAATATGCCAATAAATCTGAAAATTAAATGTCTAAGTGAAAATTTCCGTATATTGGGGTATGTTTTACTATGAAGGATATCAATATTTTGCAATTCTGATCCCAAAGGAACTCTAATTTTGTATTCAGTGATTCTTATTTATCTGTTGCAGATTTGTCTTTAACATCGCATTGAAATAATTAAATGGAATACCAGAAAAGCCTAAAACTAACGTCCAAAACTATTGGAAATGCACGTAAAAGAATGACCTGTCAATATCTAGGTATTGTTTCTGAAAACTGTGCTTGCGAAAATAGGTCGGATTCTAGCTGTAGTAGGGTAATTTTGTGCTTTGCAACACATTTAAGGGCGAAAAATGAGTAGATGTTTGGGATGTTTTTCTCAAATTAAGATTTTCTGTTCGATGACGTCATTTCAAGGAATTAAACGAATTTGTATCCAGGGAAAATTGTTTATCATCATTGAAATAACAAATCGCAATGCCTGATATATCAATTGGATAGGTTTAAGAGCTTTAATCATTTCTAAAAAGTGAACGGAATTCTTCAAAGCCATTTTGTGACATTGCGTTTTGAACTAAGTGTCTTTATCATTGGCTCATGGCACTGTGTCTAATCATGAAGACGGATTCGTTTTGCGTTTGACAGAATAAGTCACTCGTATACCTACAATTTATGATGGAAACGAATAAAATTCCTATAGATTACATAATACATCTTACAGAATGACGATTAAGTGGTGCGTTTCTTTTGTTGTTATATATATATACCGGATATCTGCACCTATTTGGGAGTCCACTGGTCGATAATAGACATAGCCCGCTGCCTTGGATGAGCCAAAGGAAAATCAAATTAAAACAACAACGGATACTGATAAAGTTTAAAATTACATTTATAATCAATATCCTTGTAATAAATATTTGTGAATGTTTTTTTTTCACATTTTCGCTTTCTTAAAGAGACATATAGAGCGAAATATTGATGTTCTTTTGGAATAGTGTCAGCGTAACTTATACCCAATTGAATAAGGAAAACGGTAACCAAATATGTGATGCCCAATGTCAGATTAAAAGAAAGCCGCACGACGAATTCTTATACATGTACCTACATTTCACAGAAATAGTATCTTACATGTAACAGAAATCTGATCTTACATGTAACAGGAATCTTATCTTACATGTGACAGAAATCGTATCTTACATGTAACATTAATCTTATCTTACATGTAACATAAATCTGATCTTACATATAGCAGGAATCTGATCTTACATGTAACAGAAATCTGATCTTACATGTAACAGAAATCTTGTCTTACATGTAACAGAAATCTTATCTTTCATGTAACAGAAATAATATCTTACATGTAACAGAAATCTAATCTTACATGTATCAAAAATCTTATCTTACATGTAATAGAAATTTTACCTTACATGTTACAGAAATCGTATCTTACATGTAACAGAAATCCACTCTTACAGAAATCTTACCTTACCTGTCACAGAAATCTTATCTTTCGTGTAACAGAAATTTTTTTTTATATGTAACAGGAATCTAATCTTACATGTAACAGAAATCTTATCTCATATGTAACAGAAATCATACCTTACCTGTAACAGAAATCTGATCTTACCTTTCACAAAAATCGTATCTTACATGTAACAGAAATCGTATCTTACATGTTACAGAGATCTTATCTTATATGTAACAGAAATCTTATCTTAGATGTAACAGAAATCTTATCTTACATTTAACAGAAATCTTATCTTACTTGTAGCAGAAATCTTACCTTACATGTAACACAAATATTATTTTAAATGTACCAAATATGTTATCTCACATATAACAGAAATCTTATCTTACATGTTACAGAAATCTTATCTTTAAAGGCCTTGTTACACGACACATTTAATCACAAATCGTGTCGTGTAACATATCTTAAAACTAATCGCATGCAACTTTAAAAACTTTTTTTCAGATTAGGACATGTTCTACTCCTTGCGATTAATCGCATGCATATTTTAGCGTCAATCAATCAAAATGCCGGGAATTCCTTATAATTTCAACCCTTACTTGGCGAATTTTGGTCATTTCAATTACATTGACGGTAAAATGGCGACTTTTCTCTCAAAAGATCACATTTCGCATATTGCAAGATTTTTTTTAGTACAAAATTGTGATTTTCTGCCCTCTCTTCGTCGAGAAACTTATGTGAATGTAATTGTAATAAAAATTGTAAATACATGCTGTATTGCCTATTGATAACACATTTCATTCGTAAACTTTTGGCGGAGAAGGTATGAATTTAGCACAAAATATATGCAATTAGTTGCAACGTCTAACAATGCGAGTCGCTGCAACTCGTTCGGACCGTAAAATCTCTGCAATAAGTTGCATGCAACTAATCGCGTCGTATAACAAGGCTTTAACAGAAATCTTATCTTAAATGTTACAGAAATCTTACATGTAACAGAAATCTTATCTTACATGTAACAGGAATCTTATCTTAGATGTAACAGGAATATCATGTTACATGTAACAGGAATCTTATCTTACATGTAACAGGAATATTTTCTTACATGTAACAGGAATCTTATCTTACATGTAATAGGAATCTTATCTTACATGTAACAGGAATATTATCTTACATGTAACAGGAATCTTATCTTACAGGTAACAGGAATATTATCTTACATGTAACAGGAATATTATCTTACATGTAACAGAAAACGTATCTTACATGTAACAGAAATCTTATCTTTCATGTAACAGGAATCTTATGTTACATGTAACAGAAAACTTATCTCACATGTAACAGGAATCTTATCTTACATGTAACAGGAATATTATCTTACATGTAACAGGAATCTTATCTTACATGTAACAGAAAACGTATCTCACATGTAACAGGAATCTTATCTTACATGTAACAGGAATATTATCTTACATGTAACAGGAATCTTATCTTACATGTAACAGAAAAAGTATCTTACATGTAACAGAAATCTTATCTTTCATGTAACAGAAAACGTGTCTTACATGTAACAGAAATATTTTCTTACATGTAACAGGAATCTTATCTTACATGTAATAGGTATCTTATCTTACATGTAACAGGAATCTTATCTTACATGTCGATGTCTCCATCTTTTTGTCCTATATTCGTAAGCCTTTAGATTATGGTTTTTGAAATATGATATATAGACTTCTTTGTTTGACTTTCTTTTACTGATGTAACAGAAATCTAGCGTCATATGTAATAGAAATCTGACCTTACATGTGACAGAAATCTGATCTTACATATTGGCTTGGAAATTTCTAGATTTCATTTTGACAATTACAATCCCTGAAGTCTTAATAGACCAAAGAAATTTACATCATTCTCGCTTGGAACAGCTTCACAATTTTTAATCTCAAAAGCCGCAAGTGCTAATGTCAGATTTCTAGACAAAATTGTAGTCGAACAGTTGCTAGATTTAGCAATAAAACGAAATTTGTAAGGGGACTAGTTTACTGGTTTGGTATGCAATATAGTGTTTGGAGATCCAACTTAGAAATAGAGATGTTGTTTTAAGACAATTCACTGGTATGCTTGCTTAAAATGTAAGGGACACTTTCATTGCTTTTGATATAAGTATTAGACGAATGTCCGAAACTTAACGAGATATCACACGCGTTTCAGTAGCCTCCTCCACGCTGAGGATTTCCGATTTTCGTAACTTAAAATGTCTTGATGTTGTGGCTTTGTTATAATCGCTCAGTCGGCAAGTCGATCCAATAGCTCAAAGGTAGAGCTCTTGCCCACCATACGGGAAGACCGCGGTTCGAGCCTGAGCGCAGGGGTAATAAATAGATTGTTATTCGTATGTAAATACGAATGTTTTTTTTTTCTTTGCAAAGTAAAGGTAAGCCTAGAGTGACCAACAATAGTCAAATTTTTGCTGAAATTGAACTTACAAATGTATTTGAAAATTTGTTAAGACTTTTTTACCTACATACATATGTCGTATCTATTCAGAAATAAGTCAGGTGTCAGTAAAGTGTTTGAATGTAGAGAAACTTATAATATAGTTACCCATATGGTACATGTAATATCACTACACATGTTCACATACTGTCGTTTTATCACACAAAATCTGTATTCGGCTCTATTTATTTACATACTGACATCTTTGTGAGTGAAGGAACACTGCTGTGATATTTCAAAAAGATGATTATATAAATTCGGATGCTTTTGTCTTTGGTCACATAGTAAAGAAAGATAAGTCGAATTGTACTTTGAATTTTTTACATGATAATTTACATATTCAGTCAGATTTTGCAATATATGACGTGGTCATTGAATGATTTCTTTCTATAAGAATTTGCACAATATGTTGAGGGAATCATATGTGAAGTTTCATTTGAAAATCTTGGGCTGAAAAAATAATATAGCCAAAAAATGAGCATTTCCACTACAATCAATGGATGGCTAAAAAGTCTGATCAATTTCAAAATCTCAAAATTTTGGATGGTGACCTCCTTATATTGTCCCTTACATTTGAATTAAATTAGGAAATCAGGATTATGCCTTTTTTCTGAAAATAAGTGTTGTATAGCACGAAACGTGTGATATCACCTTAAGCTGATATGTAGTAACGCGTACGTGTTCAAATGATTATAGTGTAGTTGGCCGCTTCATCAGCTAAGGTGGTGCAAAGACATATTTTTCATGTAAATTATTTATCATGTCCCATCCATCCTGCTACATGTACGTCTTTTGGTACTTTTTTTTTCGGACATAGTGACTTTTACACTCTTTGGTCATGTTACATTGTTTGGATTGAGGATCATTGACAGACGATAAGTGCCCGAAGCGTGCATGTCTGGTCCATTCATCTTAGTGGCGCCCTCTTCTTTCATTTTTTTTTTTGTATTTAAATTTGTACATTTGCTTTACAGCGTGTGCGCGGCTTAGAATTTTAAAGATATATGTTATCTTTTTACCTAGAAAAACGCGATTTCAGAGAACAAGAATTAAACAGACAAGTGTGGTGCAAAGATATATAAAGAATAAATGTCATAATTTATGCAATTACATAATATAGAAACAGAATTCTGACGTTTCATGTCACAAAAATCCGACCTTACATGTAACAGAAATCTTACTTTACATGTAAACAGAAATCTGACCTTTACAAGTAAAAGAAATCTGACCTTACAGTTAAATATACATCTGACATAGCAAGTAACAGAAATATTACCTTACGTAGAACAGAAATATGACCTTAACAGTTGGACAAATAACTCCGGACTGGACATTTGTCCGGAGTTCAGCCCCTTCAAGCACTGTAGGTAGGTGGGTTTTGATTATCAGGTGTGGTAGTACATACCAAGAGAAACTTATTCCACAAAAAAATTTTCACCTGTGCCACCAGGTAAGGCCACCAGAGGTAATTAAAAAAAATTTTCCCACGGGAATTCCCGTGGGAAAAATTTTCCCGTCATTTTCCTGTCAAAATCCCACGGGAAAAATTGGATTCCTGTGGGAAAAATTTTCCTGACTTTCATTTCAAGTAAAACACGGGAAAAATTTTCCCGTCATAGAAATTGACAGGAAAAATTTTCCCGTCAATATATTAAGACTGGAAAAAAAATCCTGTGGGAAAATTTTTCCTGTCTTTTTAAATGACAGGAAAATTTTTCCCGTCTTTTGAAATGACAGGAAAAATTTTCCCGTCTTTTGAAATGACAGGAAAATTTTTCCCGTCGTTTTTTCCTGTCATTTATTAAACATGTTAACAATAATACTGTAAATTAAGATTATCATAGTAAATAAATTATAAAGTATAAACAAAATATAATAAAAAGTGTATATAAAGTTTATTGCAGGATAAATAGAAACAAGCCTAGCCATTAATTATTGAAAAACAAATGTTACCTGCCAAATGTTAGAATTCATGTTTTTAAGTTTTATTTGCAGTTGATCATCTGAGTGTTTGCTTTTCCTAAAAAGTTTGGAAAATGTATATAAATATGGATACACTACATGTAGGTGGGCGCTCGTCAAAGACACATATTGCATGCGTGTATCATTGTACGCAACTTTAAAGAAAAAACTTGTTGATAGTTATGTCAAAGTAATTCACAGAAAGTCATGTGTTTTGTTTTAATTGGAAATATGTTGTCAGATTTGTCCTTAGAAAAATCTGATAAAATTCCTGCAGACTTCTCTACCATGTCTACATATACTGACATATTCAGAAAATCATATTATAGAAAAGGTCAAATTTATTTTGGAATATTCATACATTTTTCTTGTTTGAATTTATGAATAACTGTGAAATGGGCATATAATAACGTGCAAAATAACATAATATTTCTACAAAAAAGGACCTGATCATGTGCATGTGTCAGAGGAAATTCGCTAAAATTTTTGAAGTTTTGCTTTTGTATCATGCACCGCCTAAGAGTTATACTTACAAGGTTGACTTTCTCATATTGAGATGCTTAATGACTACGACATATTACCTGTGCTAAAATAAACGTTTGCAATCGACAAAAGGTAATATTTCATAGACATGTCACATTTTTAGATCTTCTTTCGATTTCGTTGTCACAGCTACTTTTACCGCGCGCATGTGAGCACAGATTTGCAGTAAAAAAATGAAATAAATAAAACTGAAGAAGACACGTTATTTGTTTGTTGTTGATTTGCTTTGTTTCTTGTTTTGTTTCATTTTTTTTTTTTCGATGCCCGGGGGAGGGATCTGAAGACCTGAGGTGATTCGATTTTTCCCCCTTCAGTATACTAAAAAGCTAGGATGCAGTATTACAGTGCATCGACTGGCGAACACCGTCAACTTTTTTAAAAGTCCTTTTTGAGTTTCAGAATATATGTATTTTAAACAAGATTTCGTAGAAATTATCGATCCAATACTTTTTTAGACGCTATTCCTGCTATTGACCATTTATTTATTTATTTATTTATTTATTTATTTATTTATTTATTTATTTATTTATTTATTTATTTATTTATTTATTTATTTATTTATTTATTTATCTATCTATTTATTTATTTTTTTAGTTTAACATGCCTAAGGACAAGTTAGAGATATGTACTCCCCTTTTTCCCCTCTTTGAGTCGGTCACAAACATTCAGTATGCAGATCTTTTACGGATATGATTCGAGCTCAAAAAAAAAATTAAAAAAACCCAAAGAACCCCCCCCCCAAAAAAAAAACCCCGACGACTCAGACTGTCGGTATGATTGTCATGTGTGTTTGTCTTTATATCCTTTACGAATACGTGTCTGTCATGCCTATCTGTACTTTTTCTATTTTGCTTGTCTGTATATACCCTGTCCTATGAAATATTTGAAATGTTAAAACATTTAAGCATACATTGTGACACAGTAGTCAAAATGCATGTTTAAATGTTTTAACATTTCAAATATGTCATAGGACACCACTCTTACTTATATCTTTTATACATTCTTTTTAAACGAATGGATACTTTTGCTTTATATATATATCATGCCCGTTGTCTGTATTCAGTGTCATGCATGTACGTCTGTCGTGTCTGTCTGCATTTCTGGCATGGCTATATATTGTGTCCAAGCTTTCCATTGAACTTCGGGTATCTGTAATAAAAGCTGAAAAACTAATAACCGTAACTTACATGTACATTAGTCTTATGAAATATATGGATTTTGATTACCACGCCACAACTATAGGGTAGATGTGATGAGATTGGAGTGCCCCCTCCCCGAGAGATTTGTGAAAAATGAAGCAATTTTTTGCATGCATCCGAAGCGCATTTAAATTTAAACTCAAACGGAATCAAGCATATGATTCAGTGATAGAAAACGATCAGACAATACTAGTACATGTATTTAAAAACTTTACAAACAAGAAAAATATGTACCATGCGCGGATCCAGCATTTTTGGTCAGGGGGGGGGGGGGTCCAAAATTGTAGGAAGTCTACCTATCATGTAGGTATATTTCGGTGCCCATCATTGGGAGGGGGCAACGTGTGCACTAAGGATTGATTTTTGAGGGCGGGAATTGTTAGCTTTCCTTTCACGTTTATTTTTATGAAAAATTGGCGAGCGAATCGAGCCTGAAATGTTTTTTAGATTATTATATTAATCTATCTTGATTCGATCGAGATGATTATTTATAAAATTGAATATTTTACTCCTTATATCGGCGAGCGGAGCGAGCTGCGAAAATATTGATTAATTCACATTTGGTCTATATTTCATGAGAATAAATAGATAAGTCATTTTCCCAAATAATCTGACAATTAACTTTAAACGACAAAGCCTTGAAAAAGATGTGGGAGGTTACATCCTACGAAGTAAGGGACTGATGTAAATACGAGTTCATGAGACCCAAGACAGTTATATAAAACTACTTAGTATAAAAATTGAAAATAATTAAGAAATTTTGCAGAAAAAATATTTGTGTATTTGTAAATGGCGAGCGAAGCGAGCCGAAATTTTAGGTTTCAAAGCCTTTTTATGCATTTTAGACCCCTTTCAATAAGAAATGGGCCATAGCTGGACCCATCTCCGAAAATCTCAGGGGGGGGGGGTTTCCAGACCCCCGGTCCCCCCTCTGGATCCGCGCATATGTACAAACAAAAAACTCAAAAACGAAGTACATGTACAGCTAGAAGTCTCTATCGAAACTTATCCCTATGTTTACTGTTTTTGTAAGCAGATAAAAGAATATTATTAAAATAGATCAAATAGATACAAACAACCTAGTATACTTTATACTAGACACTAAAAAGGTACCATGGGGGGATCCAGGATTTTTTTTTCCCAGGAGGGGTCCTAAAATTCATTGGTCCTAAATTTTTTGAAAAGAAAAAAAAAAGGAAAAAAACAGAAAGAAAGAAAAAGAAAAAACAAGAAAGAAGATTGAAATCTTGAATTTCCACCGCGTCGTTCTTGATTAATAATCAAATTGTATGTAACAGAGTTGGAATAAAAAGGACAGACAATAATACCATTAAAAATTTTGCATCCTCTATTACTGTATTTTTTTCAGTTAATTGTCCTTGTTTATTGACAAAGATGTACAATATATAAGGGTTGCAAAGGTAAGCATCATTTGAAATTGAGATGTATATACAAGAAAATCTGGCGAGCGTGAGCAAGCCCAGGAAAATTTTGAAATGTGGACCAAAAAATTAATAAAAATGAAAGATTTTAAATACAAATTCATGTTATTTTTTCAAATGTTATGACAGAAAAAGGGGAATCGGGACTTAGCTTATGAAATATGTATATTTATAAGCGTTATCAAACTATGCTTCGAAAATTCCAGCCCCCCCCCCCCCCCTCTGGATCCGCGCTTGGGTACAACCTACCACAAAGTCAGCACAGATTTAATCCGGATAACACACCATTTGCTACTTCACTTGCGTAGCAAAGGGCCGTCCTATGTCGGCACCAGTTACCCTTTCTCGTTGGTTTATGTATGATCTATTGGTCTTCGCATAAGCTCGGTCTTTAACCAGTAGAGTTACGAGGGCTGATTGATAAGTTGTGAGCCTCTCATCGAAGAATTTGAATTTTATCAGACATTTTTCATTATTTTTCTACATAATTATTCCCCAACAGTATCTATACACTTTTGCCATCAGTGTTTAAGGGCCTCAATACCATTTTAAAGAACCTTTACTTGACTGGTCAGAAAGTCATCCACTGCAAGTATGACGTCATCATCGGGCTGAAAGTTTTGGAATACATGAATGTCTGATGGAGCAAGATCAGGTGAATAAGGTGGATATTCAATCAAATTCAAATTCTGCATCCCAGAAAACCGAGAAATACAACGTATCAATCAGCCCTCGTACATACTATTTCTAATACTTCACCCTTATCACAAGGCGTGTCAATGTATACAACTTCTTGGAAGTTATGCATTGTTTATTGTATCTTATCAATGTTGCGGATCTAAGCGAACGGTCATTTCCCCCCCCCCCCCCCCCCCGGGCGGTGTGCTTTTTTTTATCAGGCACAGTTTTATTATCATATTGTCCTATGAAAAATTCGAAATATTGAAAATAATGACTATTGCAAGATATATAATAAATCATTTGCGCAGTGATATTTTTTTTGAGGATGCGCAGTAAATTTTATTGCTGGAAAATGTACCTCAAACATTATATATATAGTAGTGTGTTCAAACATAACCATAATATAACCAAATAAAGGAACCCTGCGTGACACCAGTTCGACTACAAACGGACAACTGCAAATCGCAGATGAACCCAATAATCAAACAAAATAATTTCTATTGTAAATTCATTAGCATCTCAGCTCAGACTATTGTTTTGACAAGTACACAGGAGCGTACCTCGGTTTGTGAATTCAACCATGCATGAAATGACAATATGCTAAGCTATGGCTATTGCATAATCTTACATAAAGAGGAGAGGGCAGGTGCCTCACACAATGGACAAGATGAGAGTGACGACCATACCATTTGAAGAAAGGAAAATGGAAAGTGGTAGGGGTGATACATTAGCAGCAAAATAATTAAGAATAACTTAATGAATGTAAATAATATAAATTGTTTTGTGGTTATGTTGTCACGTACGCTTAATTGAAAAAAAAAAATCAACCAACACCTTCCCCTAGGAAAAAGAAAACAATCAGCAAGAAAAAAATAATTGATTCAATAAACCGGCAAAAATAACCTAACCATGCAATTCCCCAACCAACCAACCCCCCCCCCCCCCCCGGCCAAAAGAAGATTAACAAGATATATTTATCAATACTATTTGTAACTATATATCTTTATTTATGTATTTAATGCTGCTCATTATTGTAAAGTCATATTAAAAAAAAAATCAACCAACACCTTCCCCTAGGAAAAAGAAAACAATCAGCAAGAAAAAAATAATTGATTCAATAAACCGGCAAAAATAACCTAACCATGCAATTCCCCAACCAACCCCCCCCCCCCCCCCCCGGCCAAAAGAAGATTAACAAGATATATTTATCAATACTATTTGTAACTATATATCTTTATTTATGTATTTAATGCTGCTCATTATTGTTAAGTCATATTAAAAAAAAAAAAAAAAGAAAACAAACAAACAAAAAACAGTCAATCAAAAAAACAAAAAACAAAAAACAAAAAAAAAAAACAAAAACAAAAACAAAAAAAAAAAACAAAAAAAAAAAACCAAAAAAAAAAAAAAAAGAAGAACGAAAACATTAATGAAGCCTTCAGTACCAATTAGATTCTTGACTGCAGAATCAAACATTTTAGAGTCGGGCATGTCAAGAAAATAACTCGATCAAGATGTAAAGATCGAAGGACTTATTTATATATTATATAGAATTCATGATGTAAATAAAATCCGATTTTGTAATTATGTTTAATTGTCATTCTGGGTATCTTGATTTTGTTCACAATAGTTTAACAATAATTAAATTGATAAAAAGTCAAAAACAAACATAGCAAAAACAAAAACAAATAAAGGAACGAAAACAAACTTGTGACTATTGCGTAATCTTACACAGTTTTTACGAATCGCAGCTTGGTATTCGTGACGTGTTGAATTGACGATCATTCCAGGAGAGAGAGAGAGAGAGAGAGAGAGAGGGCCCATAGTACATAATTATGACACCAAACTAAACAATGTAGCTTCTCTCTGACCATTGCGTAATCTTACATAACACAGTAGCGTATAGCGGGATAGTGGTATGTGCGAAAGAGTCCATTCCAGTAGAGGGGAGGGCTTCGATGGTCAATGATTTGATGCTTATCAGGCTTAAACTAATAACTGAAATATTTGTTTTGAAATTGTTATAATTAACAAAACAAGCACATCTGACGACCATTCCATTCACGAAAAGGAGAAAAAAAAAGGGGGGGGTCATTGCAGCAGAAAATAATTGTAACTGTTAGCCTGTTTCTCCCGATATCTTCATTTTGTTCAACGTGGCAAAATAATAATAATTTCTTACTACGAGTATGATTATGAAAAATGAACGACAGTAAAGCAAATGGAATACAATGCAGACTGTCTTCCTCTCTGAATACCCGAACGAAACGAAGGTATTCGTGAATATTGAGTAATCTTACATTATACAGTAGCAGGACCTCGCAGCTTGACACAATCAATCCCAGAAAAAGAAGAGAAGAGAGGGGGTCGTAACTAGTATGCATTTTCTGAGATGACCGAGTACTTGATTATGATGTTCGACTCTCAATCGGGTGATCGGAGTTCAATCCATGGGGCCCTCATACATTGTATGTGTTGAAAATCAGATCCGCTCGCTCGTCCCTCCCTAATACTTATCTCATGACGCCCAGACCGGGGGGGGGGGGGGGGGTTACGGCAAGGGTATCCAGGTGTTGTTGCACCTTATAAAAGCCGTTGAAATACGGTCCATCCTGCACGCAGTATATAATTATACACCCTCTTGCAGTGGGCAGCATCGGAAATTTAGTAGAAGGAGCGTATGAGGCATCCCAAATGGGGAATCGTCTGACAAGAATAAACTGCAACAGGCAATTGGTCGAATGTAAGAATAGAACAGTCAACTGATCCTACAGAGGGCTGCCGGGTGTCCTAACAGAGAGAAACTGTCGAACACAACAACGTTGTACATAGGGCGGATCAATGAAATTTACATGTAAAATCTAATCATATTTTAAAAACGAAAATCACTTCCTCAAATAAATAAGCCCAGAGAGACAACACATCAGAATAAAAATAAACCAATCGGTATATACCCCCCCCCCCGAAAAAAATTAAAGAGTAGATAAATAATAAAACAAGTCCATAGTAAGATTCCGTCTACACAACTATTAAAGTCTAACCTAAATAGTAGAGTAGACCATAGTAATATACATGCAATGTAGAAGGGCGGGCTTTTCACACCTCGCCGCTGACGACGGGCACTTGGAGGAAAGGAGGAAGAAAACGGGGGGGGGGGGCGTTCTTGATAGCAGAAAGTAATTCCAGTTGGTTTTTGATATAAAAAATAAAAATTTGTTCGGTAGCTCCTTGCCCCCCCCCCCCCCCCCCCAACAAACGCAGCTATTGCGTTAATTCACTAGACTCTGACCTTTTTAATGTTCGGTATATACCCCCCCACCCCCAAAAAAAATCAAAAATAAAAATTAAAGAGTAGATAAATAACAAAACAAGTCCATAGTAAGATTCCGTCCGCTCAACTCAGTATTAAAGTCTAGCCTAAATAGTAGTGTAGACCATAGTAATCATATACATGTGCAATGTAGCAGGGCGGGCTTTTCACACCTCGCCGCTGACGACGGGCACTTGGAGGAACAAGTGGGGGGGGGGGGGGGGTGTTAGATCATGATAGCAGAAAGTAATTCCAGTTGGTTTTTGATATAAAAAATAAAAATTTGTTCGATTGCTCCTTGTCCCCGCCCCACCCCAACAAACGCAGCCATTGCGTTAATTCACTAGACTCTTAATTTACTAGACTCTGACCTTTTTATATTGCGTAATGGTACATAACTTATGTGACGACCGGGTCACCCGGCGTGGAAATAAAGCAGGGGAGTGGGGTGGATGGGTTGTCTTTGTAGCAGAGACATTGTCTTGTTTTCTTACATTGTCTGGTTGCTTCTGTGAATTTCTAATTGTACATGTATAATTCATTCTCATGGTAAAACCAAGTGAAAAAATGCAGCTTGCTTTATTAGTAGGGGATCCAAAATATGGGGTTTTGGGGGAACTTCTGGGTCAGTGCGGGGATCCGCCCCACCCCCTGATACGGTACCGCCACTGTTTATGAGCCTATGACACAGAAATCTATATCTATGTGTGCCTTGGTAGGCGGCCCAAGGAGCTTTGCTGGCATTGGGACTTTGACGGGATGGGGACGTCTACTGTACAGTAATCTTCCCGACTTTACGGCGTGGAATAAGATTTGGAACGAACGATACCATGAGATGAGATGAGCGACCAGCCATGTCGAGTGGACCGCCGGCGACCGATCGAAGTTGGAATATTTTGAAATCGTTTTGCAAATGCAGGATTGCTTTAGTCTATATCGTTAGAGTTAGGTTTTATTTATTGTAACGATCAAATAGTTTTCGCGATAAAGCGATAAACACGATTCTCTTATTGTCTGAGTTTCCTCTGTTTTGCATCTAACATCTATTAACAACCCCCCCCCCCTTTGCCACATAAATACATATAAACTTGCAACTTTCATCTTCTCGAAGTTCTTTTAAGGAAATGGAAAGTTAAAATTGTCTGAAACCAGTACTTGTGACTTTAAATTGATACCTGTACTGAAAACCAATGATTTGGATAGACATGATGAGACAGACTTACTGTCTGCGCAGCTCACTTCAGACAGTGGCGGATTCAGGGTGGTGCGGAGGGGACGTCCACCCCCTGGCACTGACCCAAAATTTTCCAAAAAAAACTATATTTTGGCCCATTTTCAGTAAGAATCGCTAAAATGTGCCCCTTGATCCCCCCTCCCCCCGGCAAAGGGGTAGCTGGAATCGTCACTGTCAGAAATCAGAATACTGCAGTTTTCTCCACCTTGTCGGCATATTTTGCGATTAAAATTTATATAGGGGATAGATCTCGAATTCTAATAACTAACGGTGTCATGCTAAAATATAACCATAGAAATCTCCCCATCTAAATTATTTTTTTTTTTCACTGTGAGCATAATATTGGTCACACAGACATATATCATACACCGTTAGTTATGAGAGTTTGAGATCTATCCCACTATATAAATCTTAATCTGAAAATATGCTGACAAAGTGGAGAACATTTCAATTTTCCAATTTCTGAAGTGAGCTGCGCAGACATTAGCTATCACATTCAGTGTTATCACTTAACATTGACGCAGAGTAATTTTTGAAAATCGGGTAAATGAAATTATGAAATCGGAGTCTGTCCGTCCATCAGTGCGTCAACATTTTGTTTAAAGTGTTGCGTTTTAAGTTTTTTAGCTCTACTGGTCAATGACCAGTCGAGCTTTTGCGATCGCCCTGTGTCCAGCCGTCAGTTTGTCTGTCAGTTTGTCTGTCTGTCCATTAAACTTTTCTCTGAATCTGTTAATATACAAAATTAATTCTTTTTGCATTATAATGGGCCTGTGGTCAAGTTGTGCACCTGACATTTTGTTTGAGCCCCTGACCCCCAGGGTCTTGGAAAATGGGTGTGGTCATTTTTTCCTATATAACTCTATGAATCTTGTGAGCACCAATTCTCAGTAAGTATAATTGATAGAAAGATAATTCTTTTAGCATTATTCTCAGTCTGTAGTCTAGTTGTGCATCTGATATTTTGTTTGAGCCCCTGACCCCCTGGGTCTTGGAAAAAAAATGTGGTCATTTTCTTCTATGTAACTCTATGTAATCTTGTGAACACTAATTCTCAGAAAGTATAATTGATTGAAAGATAATTCTTTTAGCATTATTCTCAGTCTGTGCTCTTGTTGTGCACCCGATATTTTGTTTGAGCCCCTGACCCTCAATGTCTTTGAAAAAGGGTGTGGTCATTTACTCTTATATAACCATGATAACTCTATGTAATCTTGTGAGCACAAATTCTCAGAAAGTGTAATTGATAGAGAGTAATTCTTTTTATGCCCCGGAATCAAAGATTCAGGGGCATATAGTTTTTGGCCTGTCCGTCTATTTGTCTGTCTGTTTGTCCGAAAAACTTTAACATTGGACATAACTTTTGAATGGGAAGTGATAGGGCTTTCATATTTCACATGTGTATTCCTTGTGACAAGACCTTTCCATTGATACCAAAATTTTTGACCTCGTGACCTTGACCTTTGACCTACTTTTCAAAAACTTTAACATTGGAAATAACTTTTGAATGGTAAGTGATAGGGCTTTCATATTTCACATGTGTATTCCTTGTAACAAGACCTTTCCATTGATCCCAAAATTTTTGACCTCTTGATCTTGACCTTTGACCTACTTTTCAAAAACTTTAACATTGGGCATAACTTTTGAATGGTAAGTGATATGGCTTTCATATTTCACACGTGTATTCCTTGTGACAAGACCTTTCCATTGATACCAAAATTTTTGACCTCGTGACCTTGACCTTTGACCTACTTTTTAAAAACTTTATAACATTGGGCATAACTTTTGAATGGTAAGTGATAGGGCTTTCATATTTCACATGTGTATTCCTTGTGACAAGTCCTTACCACTGATACCAAAATTTTTGACCTAATGACCTTGACCTTTGACCTTTTAACCCAGTGACCTCACATACATGTACTTAACAGAAAATAGTGTTCATACTAACAAAGATGCCACCGGGGGCATTCGTGTTTGACAAACACAGGCTTTATTTTATTACATTATCATTTTCAAGTCTTGTATTTTGTATTAGCCCTGATCCCCAGGGTCTTGGAAAATTGGTGTGTCACTTAGATTAATTTAAGCAAACAACCAGGAGAGCTTCAGTCTCATCAGAGACTTCTGGTCATATTTTAGTATGTTGCTTCTCAGGACTATATATATTACATTATATTCTATATAGCAAAGCCATGCAATTGAGACTGTGACCTTGGCCTTGAACCTTTCATTTATGACTGTGATTTTGACCTTAAAATTAGCTGCATCTCTTGAATAAAAAGGGATATACTGCTTTAATACATGTATTTCACTGGTAGACTCCTTATACAGTAACAAAACGGTAGATAAAGTATTCATCAAAAAGAACTAGCACTTCACAATCCTGCCATCACAGTCTTTAGCAGTTTAGGGTTTACTAGTATTTGTGATAGTTCAATTTTGATGGGAATGTTTATTTATACATACTACAAAGTATTATTAATGAATGTAAAATGCTTCATTTCACACCAACACAATACTAATATTAGCATGATTAGTAGTGTTATATATCAGTGGCAAATCAAGGGGGTCTAATACCATGGAGAAAGGGGGGGGGACTAAACTTAAACCATGTGTCTGGTTGTCACACTTTCATATACATGTATTTGGGTAGAATTTAAGTTGAATCATTTGTAAACTAATGATTTGCTGGTCTTCCTCTTGTGTTATTGAGCCATGCCTTTGACAAAGAACTTCTATGCACCAATAGGGGCAGATACAGGATTTGTGTTTAGATGGGACTTGGAATATATCAAAAGTTCTCTGCCACAGTGGGTCCAGGGCAAAATCCTAGTGATGGGAGGGGATCTGGTGAAAGCCCTACCCCTCGACAGAAAAAAAGAAAATTATCTAACCATGAATTACCATTTTGTTTGATGAAGGCAGTACTGAAATGTATTTTTAGTCAATTTTATAAGAAAGGAGGCATAAAATTGTTTGAAATATGATGCATCTGACGAGCGTAGCAAAACAGCTAATTTCTTTCAATTCTTAATTTATGAGGGGAGGCTCAACACACAATGAAGGTCAAGGTCTCATAATTTTGGTCAAACAGATGGCAGGCAACATAGTCTAGTTTGATATACCATTTTAAATATTGAAATATATGTTCCAATTTATAGTACAAATTTTATTGTACTAGACATGTTTTCAGATAATAAATCCTTGTCAATAGTATACTAGATATCATACAGCTTTAAATGTGACCATTGTCCTTGGCCTTGAAGTTTGACCTACTTAAATGAAAATGCAATTTAGGGATATCTCAATCATCTTTACAGATGCTGATATTTAATAAATTATACCCCCATTTAAACAAAGTTTGGGGGAGATGGGTATATATGAAATACCCTTTCTGTCCATACGGTTAAGAAGTTCTTAAAGCAGATAACTCTTCAGGTATAAGTGATAGGGCTTTTAAAAATATTTCATACATATATTCATCATATCAATTACTACATTTTGATTCCAAGACTTTACCTAGTGACCTTGACCTTGAACTTTTACATTTTAGTTATATTTTGGTCATGAAGTTCTCAAAGCATATATTTTTAGTCCCTTACCAGCAACGCCAAAGGGGACTCTTAGTTTTCTCTCAGTCTGTCTGTCCATCTGCCGTCCGTATGTCTGTCTGTCCGATTATCAGTTTTTAAGACTTTTTTTCTGCAACGGAGGGAGATATTCAGATGAAATTTGATACACAGCTTGGTCTTGGATAGTTACAGAGCAAGTTCAACTTTCGTCACGCTTGACCTATTTTTCAAGGAGTTATCCCCCTTGATGACTTGCACAATTCAGTTTTTGTCAGTTTTCCAGACTTTTATCTGCAACAAATAGAGATATTCAGGTAAAATTTTATACTTAGCTAAGTCGTGGATAGTTACAGAGCAAGTTTACCTTTCGTCACGCTTGACCTCTTTTTCGAATTGATAAAGCAGATAAAATGTCGGAACTGAGCTGTACAGACCGTGAGTTTAATTAAAACTCATGTTTAATTGAAGAGTAATTCATAGACAGAGTTGCAGGACATAAATATATGCCGCCGGTAGGGGACTTGTCACTTATATCGCTCAGCGATCATTACATTTTTTCCACATATAAGTGATAGTACTTTTAAATTTCATACATACATTCACCATAACAAGTACTACATTTTGATAAAAAGACATTTGACCTAGTGACCTTGACTTTGAACTTTGACCTTATACAATGTAGTAAATTTGTATTAAGAAGCTCTGTAAGCAAACATCTCTTCAAGTATAAGTGATAGGGCTTAAATATTTCATACACACATCATAACAAGTATTACTCCAAGACATATGAATTAATGACCTTGACATTTAAACTACTTTTAAACTATATAGGTTAGGGCTTTGATATTTAATCAAAGATTCAGGGGCATATAGTTTTTGTCCTGTCAGTTTGTCTGTCAGTTTGTCTTTCTGTCTGCAAAATCTTTAACCTTGCCATAACTTTTGAATGGTAAGGGTTAGGTCTTTGATATTTCACATGTGTATTCCTTATGACAAGATCTTTCCATGGATACCAAAATTTTTGACCTTGTGACCTTGACCTTGAAGTTTGACCTACTTTTGAAAAACTTTAACATAGGGCATAACTTTTGAATGGAAAGTGATAGGGCTTGATATTTCATATGTGTATTCCTTGTGACAAGTCCTTACCATTGATATCAATATTTTTGACCTTGTGAACTTGACCTTGACTTTTGACATACTTTTCGGAAACTTTAACATTGGGTATAACTTTTGAATGGTAAGTGATAGGGCTTTGAGTTTCTCATGTGTATTCCTTATGACAAGACCTTTCCATTGATACCAATATTTTTTACCCTGTGACTTTAATCTTTCACCCACTGAACAGAAAATTATGTTTATACTAACAAAGATGCTGACGGGGGAATTCATGTTTCACAAACACAGGTTTCATTGTGCATGTAATGTAATGGAAACTCCGAAGAGGTCCATACAGGGCTGTCGCAGGGTATTTTGGGAAAGGGGCCGGGGACTTTCAAATTGGGAAAAACAGCAGCATTTTGAGTAAAATTGGGAAATTTACAGCTGAAATAAAATTTTATTTTAACCATGTTAACCCTTTATTCAGGATAGATGACAGTTGAATATGCACTTCTCCCTTGTTATACTGCCGTATTTCGTTTTCCTAGAATTTGGCGGTATAACAGATTCGGGGGTATATCAAGGTTTACTGATTACATCGTTAAAATTTGTGAGTAATAAAGTGAATAGTGAATCAGATTTTTTTCATTAAAAATATTTAAAACATGAATACCAATAACATGGTAAAATAAAATAGCTTGTCATTTTTGTCTGTACTTGCCGTTGTCTTTTAATATTACGCACGGCGCGGTAGTGATGGCGGGAAGCCTGTTGTACATGTGTCAATGACTTAACAGAATGTTGATTTGTTTGTTTGCTTTTTTGTTGGTTTTTTTTGTTGTTGTTTTTTTGTTGTTATTTTTTTTTTTTTTTTTTTTTTTTGTACGTTTGTTTGGGTTTTTTTTTTTATGACGGGGATGATACAATATATCAAACAAAGACCATACATAATTGGGAATTTTTAAAGTCTAAATTGGGAAAAAAGATACTATTTTGCACTGGGAATGGGGCCGAATATCGGCTCCAAATCAGCCCTATCGACGGCCCTGCCATAGGACACTTAAATTCCTTATGGTATGCTGGCATGCCTTCTCCTTAAATCAAAATTATGCCTTCAACATGTTCAATGTCAAGGTCACTGTACTTGATGGAAAAAAACATTGTTAAACCAAATAACTGCTTTCCTTTTGCATGGATTTTAATAATACTTTGAAGAGAAAAGGGTGAGCCATTACACTGTAGCAAGGTCAAATGCTAAAATTATATTGAGTTTAATTAGCCCCCCCCCTCCCCCCCCCCCAAAAAAAGCAAAGTCTTGTCCAGACGACAACTTGTTCTCCTGCACATGGATTTCAATACCATAACATTTAACATAATATATGTATAGGATCCAAAGGACATGACCATGGAAACAAAGGTATATGGAGATATGAAATACACAAAACCATGTAGAGTATTGTAGTGGGTAGGGCATATTTCACATGCAGATTCCTTTTGACAATATTTTCGTGAATAAGGTAAACTACACTTAACCTTACACTTTGCAATATTGAGCAGTGAAGGGTTTATTGAATTAAGATGTTTTATAATATGAACATGATAAAACACTGAACTATGAAAGTATATTGCTTGAACAAGTGAGGTCTTATCATGCTTATTATGTACTGTTAGCTGCTCTCTTGGTTTATTTAGACAGATTTATTGACACTTAGAAACATTTCAATATTCCTGTTTGTTAGTAATACATATCCTTGCAGCTCACAAGAATTTCTCGGAAGACTTTAGTTGACTTCTCTTCAGTAAATAATTTCACCAAACTTCTCAGAAAGAAGTGACTCACTTTTGTTTCTCAACAAGAACTGTTTATCATAGTTGTTGCCAAGGGTTCTGATTGGCTTGCACTTTTGACTCCTCAGTCCTGATGTTGACTTTTATATGAATCCAGAAACAACCTTTTCCTGGTAACTGCCAAATTTATATGGAAAAAAATGCGCACCGAGAGCTTATTAACTATACTTACCTAAAGATAAAAATTACTCTCATACCATGTTTTAGTTTTTAATTTGATTTCTCATTTTGAATGTCTGAATGCTATAAGACCATACAAATCCTGCATTTGCGAAGTACGTATATTCAAATTTCTAAAATGAACAAGGAACGCCAAGAACAAACAGATAGTAGACTTGTAATGATTTCACTTGCTCAATCTAGTTAGATTTAATAAATTGCAAGTGGCATCATTTCAAAGTTGTATCAACAAAGGCATACTCCATCATGTCCATAAACTTCAAGTGCAGGTAAGCTAGCTTTTTAATACAAAGTTTGCATATTTGAAAAAAAAAATCACCATAAATTAGATTTTTTACACGTTACAGTAGCATATTTTAGCAGTGTAGAATTTACACTCCAAATGTAATTTTTAAAATGAGGACTTCGAAATTCATGTGAAAAAAATGTTACTGTGTGGTTGTTGATCATGTTGATAACTACTCAATTCTATATAAATGTTTCGACATGCTCAGTATGATCACAAATATTTAGGAATACTTATTTTCATTTTTATTTGATTTTTAAAATTTAACTACCTGTACATGAACCATAACAATGTCTCAACTTCTACTTTTTGCTTAAATTTTTAAGGAGAAGGCAATTATAGCTAATAATTACTAGTTTTTGTTTTTGCCTATGAAGCATAGTGGATTATTATGTTTTTTCCATTCTTAAAATACTATAATTCATAACTTTTAATAATATACTGATATACAAGTATTATGATTTACAGATTTAATATCCACAGAATCTTAATTTACAGTATTATTTTTCACATGTTTAATAATTGACAGGAAAAAATGACGGGAAAATTTTTCCTGTCATTTAAAAGAGACGGGAAAAATTTTCCTGTCTTTTAAGAAGACGGGAAAAATTTTCCCACAGGATTTTTTTTCCCGTCATAATACATTGACGGGAATTTTTTTCCTGTCAATTTCTATGACGGGAAAATTTTTCCCGTATTTTACTTGAAATGAAAGTCAGGAAAATTTTTCCCACGGGAATCAATTTTTCCCGTGGGATTTTGACGGGAAAATGACGGGAAAATTTTTCCCACGGGAATTCCCGTGGGAAAATTTTTTTAAATTACCTCTGGTGGCCTTACCTGGTGGCACAGGTGAAAATTTTTTTGTGGAACAAGTTTCTCTTGGTAAGTACTACCACACCTGATAATCAAAACCTACCTACCTACAGTGCTTTAGGGGGCTGAACTCCGGACAAATGTCCAGTCCGGAGTTATTTGTCTAACTGTTCCTTACATATCATAGAAATTTGACCCAACATGTCACAGAAACCTAACGTTATATGTAACAGGTATCCCACTTCACATGTTACGTAAATCTGACCTTACATGTCACAGAAATCTTATCTTTACATATAACAGATATTCGAACTTTTTACAAAACAGAAATCTGACCTTAAGACGTAACAGAAATCTGACCTTTACATGTAATAGAAACCTGACCTTTAAATGTAACAGAAATCATAGCTTTACATTTAACAGAAATCTACCCTTTACATGTAACAAAAATCTTACCTTTACATTTTACAGAAATCTTTGTGATTGGTGTTTCTGTGTTGTGCGTTTACGTTCCTTATCCCTAATATTCTAACAGAAATCTGACAATACACGTAACAGAAATCTGACATTACACGTAAAAGAATCTGACATTATACGTAAAAGAAATCTGACATTACACGTAACAGAAATCTTATATAACACGTAACAGAAATCTGACATTACACTTAACAGAAATCTGATATAGCACGTAACAGAAATCTGACATTACACGTAACAGAAATATCACATTACACGTTACAGAAATCAGGAATTACACGTCACATAAATCTTACATTACACGTAACAGAAATGCTACATTACACGTAACAGAAATCTGACATTACACGTAACAGAAATCTGACATTACACGTAACAGAAATGTGACATTTCACGTAACAGAAATGTTACATCACACGTAAAAGAAATCTGACATCACACGTAACAGAAATCTGACATTACACGTAACAGAAATCTGACATTACACGTAACAGAAATCTGACATTACGCGTAACAGCAATCTGACATCACACGTATCAGAAATCTGACATTACATGTAACAGGAATCTTACATTAATATAATAATAAAAAATCTGACGTTTCATGTGACATAAATTTTACCTTACCGGAAATAGAAATCTGACCTTAAGAAATAACAGAAAACTGACCCTACAATTAATTGAACATACATTACAGGTAACATAAATCTGACCTTACTGCAGGTTACTAGTGTGAAAGGATACCCCAGTTTTATTGACAATGAAAAATACTACATTAAAAAGAAATTTCTATATTTTTAAGGTTATTAATTTTAAAAGTGAAGTTCAGAGAATTAAGATAGATAAAAATAGAAAGAACGTTAAGAACCTTTAATAGCTCAAAGATAGATTATGATATAATAACTCTGCATGACTACATGTAAAATATGTAAAATGAAGGTGATGCTTATAAAACATCTAGAAACCATTATGTACCTAAAAATAAAGACAAAAGGAACAAAGTCTGGTAAAATTGAAACCAAACTCCAGCTCAATCTGTTTCACACTAAGATAAATATGTATTCGCAGACCAAATACCAAAATTATTCATTATCTTCAATGACAGACAAACAGAGAGAGAGTGACAGACAGATTGACTAACAGAGGGATGGACTAACAGAAGGACGAAATAACATGGCAATGCTGTAATTACCGTGAGCTGGTTAGGACTAAAGCATGCTTTAAATTGTAAGATCGTTAAAATATATAGCAGATATGATGATAGTTTCACGATTGTTCTTTCTTTATATTTCTTTTTCAAAGTTTTCTCGTGTTATTTTTTTATGAAAATGATGGACTTTCAATCAACTCTAAAAGTATCTGGCTAAATGCTTATTGTATTCCTATGTTCATAGCAAATGTACAGAATGTAGAATGCAGAACAAAACATGTATTCCAGATCACAATCTATATCATATGCATGTATAATACACAGTTAGAGGACTTCCCTATCTATATTACATACATGTATAAATAACTTCCCATGCACACGTCATATCAATTACAGTGATTTTATCATTTATCATGACTTTGGGGCCAACCTCAGGATAATAGCATCCGTATAGTTACAATCAACACCAGCGGATCCAAAAAATATTTCACGGGTAACAATCCTTAGAGGAGCGGAAGGTGTGGGGTCCATCTCAACAACTTCTGAAAATTTTATTTCATTTATTCATCTATTTATTTATTTATTATTATTTTTTGTTGTTGAAATTATAGAAAATTACTAGAATTGTAGAATTCGAAAGAGACACCCTCAGAGCCTAACATCCCTCTTTAGATCCGCGTATGAGAAACATATTTTAATATGGTGTTGTATTTAGCCGTAGGAAAGAGAATTATAGAGCGCTTTCTGAATTTCAGGGACATTTAGGATTAATGATATGGAGTAAGCATTGGATGGATAAGTAATTATTCATCTAGATAATTGCAGTTTTGCCCTGTGATTATTACATGTCTCCATTCCTTTGTTTAGGTCGCCATCAGAAACTGGACGGACAGCTGTGTCAATAGAAGGTTTGGATTTTTTTCATAGAATTATTCAAATTAAGTGTTCGATTACTAGATAAGTATATATTGAATTATATTTCTTTCATTTTTGATAAATACAATTGCATACCTTTAATTTCTTCTTAGACATGTATTTTTTAAATTTTCAAATCGTTCCATTGATTTATTTAATTGATCAATTTGCATTCCATTTCACATCTACATTCAAATATTTTCTTCCTTTGTCAACATTCAGGCTGTGTTAATGCATCATCATCATGTCAACTTGTCATTCGTTGTCTTCTTCAATTTACAGATTCAGATTCTTTACAGTACTTTGTACAATGCGATATATCAGTGCATGTATTTAACATAATTACAATATATATACAATACATACACACAATTTGTCAATATTTTTTCATTTGCAGGTTTACATTATTTTTTCCGCATGTCGACATGATTAACATGAATGTCGACATCATTTATTATTTTACGTAGAAAGAATATTTGTCATGTGGACGGCATACTTTACGGAATATAATGATATATACTGAAAACTATGATTTTTCGCTTTTTGATTTTAAGTCAGTAGAAGAGGTGTAATATTAGGGTTTTCTATCTTGTGCAAATTCTAATACTGTTTGAAATAGAATCATCATAATTTTATCCATCGTAAATGATCATGTCTTGTAAGCTATCTATGTGTACTACATGTATTACAAATAACATTGTATCCATTTCCAGGAATGGAGTCAAAAGGGATTCAGCATAAACTAGATGGACTTGAAGAATATCACACTGCCAACATGACCAATGATAGTTTTGTTGCGTATTTTACGCTTAGAATATCACATATGTTTGGTGCTCAGGCCTATGATAACGTTACCGAGGAAGGGATTTTTGAGATATTCAGACAGGAACTGGAATCGTACGTCATACACCCGTGGACGTGGATAGAGGTCGATCTAAAGGTCCCCTTCTACGCTTATCTAGTTCCTTTCCTGGCGGTTTTGTCACTGATGGTCACCGGTGTGGTGATTTTTATCTTTATCAAGGAAAAACTGTTCTCTCCCATCAATATCTTGATAATGGCAATAGCAATATGCGACACATTAACGGTTGTACTTCCGGTTCCGTTTTTGATTTACATTTACTCGTCACCGACTGCGCCCTTTGTACCGTATAGTATGTGCCGATATTTCGATTACATTGGAAAATATATTCCGGAAATTACGCATACTGCAAGCATCTGGCTGACTTTGAACTTAAGCTTTCAACGATTCATCAGTGTTTGCAAGCCGTTTTATGCAAAGCGAATCTGTACGAGAAAAACAAGCCTCCGTATGATACTGATTGTTTCAATTTGTGCTATTTTTATCCACCTGAGTCGATTTCTAGATACAAAGTACATAACTGTTGTCATTCACGATATGAAAGAGAACATAGTAACCTGCCAGGGCATGCATGTAGAGACTATAGCCAAGTACAGCACTGTGTATGAATGTGCTTACTACTGGACGGTGATCATAGTAGTGAAGCTGATTCCATTCGCTTCAACCATAACCTTTGACATCCTCATGGCAACGCGCCTACGACGATCAGAAATCGACAGACGTCAATTTTCGTCAATAGACAAGATGGCGGAGGCAAGGAAACGGAAAGAAAGCTTCCGAGTGACGAGGATCATAATCATAGTCACCATAGTGATTGTAATGGTGGAGATTCCGTTGATGGTGACGTTAATACTGTGGACGCTGACCATGATTCATAAAAGACTTTTCATCCCAGAGACGATGCTTGGAAAGCTCAGTGTTATTTTCAATTTAATGATCTATATATCATTCCCTAGTATCTTATTATTATATTGTGGTATGTCTCACAAATTTAGGAGGAGATTATTCAAACTTTTTTGTTATTGTCGAAAAGGCATCAGAAGAATTCTATGATATCCGTACATTTGTATCGATGTAAGTAAACTTTAAGATTATCAAGGTTAAATGTGCGAAAGCAAATGAAGTATTCAGCTGTACTTTAAAACATTCGTTAATAAAGCGGGAAAAACTTTTCTTTTTGCGGTCTTTTTATGCCTGCAGATCTTTTAAATACAAGCAATCCGATTGTTTCCTCCATTCGAACAAACTGTAAGTGCTGATTCGAACACTCGGCATCATCGTCCATTTGAAGACATTAACGTTGCTACAGTCGGCGAATGGATTGAGAAAGAGTTATATGATGTGTAGAATTGCCTTATTTATGATAATGAATGTTAAAAATAAAATAAGAACCATATCTAACCGTACTTTGTTATGGTACAACAATGAAGTCAATCATTTATAGGGGATTTATGGAAATATAAATTTCGATTCAACTTTTAGCCAAGCCATCCTGACATTGCATCGGATTCACATTTTAGATTGACGCTTATTTTTTGACAAGATGAAATTGAAATTGAAATCATGAAAAAAAAAAGTTTCACAATCGTTGGCATTGTATCTTCATCTGCTAAATGGATGTTTTATAATATAAAAGCACTTCGAAGTCAGCAGAAAAGTATTGAAGCCTTATCAAAATATGTTTTATGCCTGACCTGTCAGTTTTACTTAATTTTAAATTATTCATATTTAATAAAACCTTAATTCATTATTAATCTAATTGAAAGGCATTGCCATTTTTGATCTGAAAAATGAAACTTTTACCCTGAACACTTTCTAAGTATCAAAAAAGTTTTGAATGTCATTGTTGTAAATCATTATTATGCTCTGGGGATTTCAATCATTACAAGGTCACAGGTTTTCCCGCCATGCTTATCACTTCTATTTACGCTATGATAATATAATGTGTAAAGAAAATAAGCTATCTTTGGCATTCAGAAACGCCTATCCTACCATCAACACGTTATGGAATGACGTTATCAATCCCCGGCGGAAGACATGACTATAGATACTTCCAAAATATTCTATTTAACACAGATCAATAAACTGAGAGGATTAAATCGTTTTGCGTCATTCGAATGCTAGATGAAATCTCCATGACTATAAAACTATAACGGCAGAATTTTTATATTAATTTTGCTTTATATTGATGAAAAAAAATCATTCTCTTCCTAAAGATAATAAATTTATATATTTGTACATATTTTTAAAATAACGATCAATAAAGTAAATCGTTAAGAAAAACAGTTATGTGTTTGCTAAATTGTCTAAACGTTGTTTCTTTGGTGAAAGAAAAGAATAAAATTTACTTTAAAATCCTATAAATCATAGATATATTGAATAATAGATTCAAGCTAAAGATGCTGGATAATTTATGGATATTTTGTAACGTAAAATAACCACGTACAGCAAGTTCACATGCCATTGTTATTGTTACAGGACACAACTAAAAATACTAATTATACGGAAGTTTTCCAACTCTCTACCTTCTTGAAGAAAATTTTAAACCAATTAATTATGCACCAGACACGTGTTTCGGAAATGAAATCCTCCTCAGTGACGCTTCCAGCCAAATGACAAATATGGATAATGACCATATCCCTGTATACAGCACGAAATCGATAATTCAGAAAATCAGAAACCGAAGGCAAACAAAATCAGGATAAAGCAGGAACCAAAGCAAATAAACAACAACCTCCACCATATGAAAAGAAGCGAACTCCCGATATGGGAGTGAGACCAGGTGCCCAGGAAGAGTAAGCATCTCCTGCTTGCATGCAACACCGTGCGTTTCATAAGCCGCCATAATTCCTTTCAGTAGCGCCCTCTGTTTTTCTGAATTTCAATTGGGACTTATTTTGCAGACAGTGCCCGGCTCCAAATTTTGTGTAGGGTCGATTCAGTAACATACTATTTAGATAAAATTTATGACTCAAATAGCATAGGAGGGACAATGCTAAGATGTTAACCTCCTTTAATTTCGATATTTTTGAATGAAAGGACAAGTTTCCGAATTACTTAGTAGCCAGATAATATTTATGATTTCAAATTATTATAGTGCTTACACAAAACTTCTTTCAGGCCAACACAAAGCTTCTTTCAGAGCTGGAAAGAAGTAATTAATACAATTAAAACATCCATGTCACGGGGAACGTGTTTAACTGCAACAGGAAATAAGTGTTTATATTGATAATATTTTTTTAAAATGATACGGAAGTCTTCAAACTATAAACCTTCTTAAAGAAAATGTCAAACCAATTTATTATGCACCAGACGAGTGTTTCAGATATTGAATCATCATCAATGATGCTTCCAGCCAAAGTGCTTTTCATAAGCCGCCAAAATTCATTTCAGTTGGGCCCTCTGGTTTTAATTATGAATTGAAATTGTGCATTACTTTACAGGGAGTGTAAATCCCGGTAGCATGGCATTAGTGAAGAGATCTCCAATCTAAATACTTCTCTCACGGAAAATGAGGTATTTGACCATCAAAGATCCAAATGCTTCATTCATGTGATGGTTTCATGTTAACGATGCAATCCAATGTCACCTCTTTTCTTAGTACGTCTGTACGCAACTCCGCATAAAGAATATGTATTAAGTAGGATACATCGATCATGACTGGTAGCAATTTTTGTAGCATCCCCCATTCCTTTCCCCCTTTAACTCTTTTTCCTCCTACTGATAATGGTATACTAGTGAATTTATTCTTTCGTTTTGTATTTGTCGAACATGTTTATATATTATAGTTAGTTTACAGTTAAAATGCTGGGTCACAATGAGATAGAACTGTGCTTAGTTACCTTTATCTTAAAATAATTTTAAAGATATTAATTTATTTGGTACATGTACTAGCGTACTAAATTTAGTCTGCCGCACGGATAACAACGACATATGGAAACCTTGAATGCCTTTAGCACTGGGTAGCATTAAAACAAATACCAGTAACGAAGATCACGACAAAACAAGAAAGTTTTATATTCAAAATTCAAAATGAAGTGCATCATTACATTTTCGCTATATTTGGTAATTTCTTTGTTTGATATTTTTCACATTTGCTCCGGATTCTATTCTTGCTACTGTAACGTTGGACATCTTGCATACACGATATATAATTGCCCAAATCTGAACGGAGATCCCATAGGATTTATGTACAGAGCTGATCACTTGCCGGAAGATGTAAAAGCAGAGCTGCTATCCCCTCATTGTAAACCAGACTTAAGTGTCGTTAAAGCTCCGGACGGATGGGGGGTAATACCACACAACGATCAGGTAAGTTACCATAGTCATATGTTTCATTATCTTCATCATTCTTATATAGCTCATTCGTTATGAAAATATTGAGAATACTTAAAGAAAATAATATATTTTACCGTTATAAATGTTAAACGTCTTCAAATTCAATAACATCATTGATAAACGGATAAATTTACAGCATGGACCAGACATGCATCTTTCGGGTACTCAACCCTCGTCAGTGATCCTCAATCTAAACAATGTAATATGGCCAAAGAGGATGAAAATTATTATGTCAAAAATGTACCGAAAGATGTAGCAGGATGGATGGGATATCATGCTACAGGACCCACGTTTTAGAAATTTCAAGAATTTTAGTACCTGAAAATTTTGAATGTGTTGAAGAGACAGACGATCAACCGAAGTTGATCGAACTTGGCTACATGTGCCCTCGGGGACTCCTGGTCCACCAGCAGTGACACTCATCAAGTAGTTCAAATGTTTAACATCTTCAAATTCAATAGCATCATTTATAAACGGATAAATTTGAAGCATGGACCAGACATGCACGTTTCGGGCACTCAACCCTCGTCAGTGAACCTCAATCTAAACAATGTAATATAGCCAAAGAGGGTGAACATTATTATGTCAAAAATGTACCGAAAGATGTAGCAGGATCGGTGGGATATTAGGATTGCGAATTAACGAATAAACGTGATGTTACATACACAGGACGAGTAAGCATTTCCTACTCTTTGTTTTTAACATAACTCGTCTATCAGATAGGACGCTATCAACATATCATTTCTTTATCTTACAACTCATCTATCATATAATTCATTTCTTATAAATGAAAAAGTACATAGTATGAATACAAATATTAAAAGTACATAAAAGAACGGAGGGGATCTCCAACAACACCTAGTTGCAGCATCAACAGCAACCTCCCAAAACACCCACTGTAAAACACAAAAATGACACGCACAGAAAGAGACGCAGTAGTACAATGAACGTCAAATCACAGAAAAACATAAAACACAAATGACTACACATAAACCAACGAGACCAATGGGCAAACGGTGCCGACTTAGGACGGCCATCTGCCTCGTCAGTAGCAGACGGTGTGGTTATCCTGGATTACGTGCGCACAACCCTCCCACTATTCCGATTACCCAGAGGTCTCGAAGAACGTACAATTGTGGTGTAAAACAACCTCCTCACTGTCAGATGACCACACACAAACAAGACCGCAAGACGCAGGGGCCCAAGCAACACATATGAATATGTAAATTGATATAAAAAGAGGGCATGCGTAATACGACCTGTGCTCTGCCGGCTGTAGCGAGCTAATGTATGTTATCACCCAAGGAGTCCGACTGACATTCAGAGAGGACAGGTGGTCGGGGCCCTGTCTTCTCTAAAGAGGTTTGGACAGGGCCCGTCATGGAGTCCCGTCGTCACAGTCAGTCAGCGTGCAAGTATTAAGGATGCGCTGGTACAAGACTGTAGATTGGTCAAGTACCAAGCCTAGTGTCCGTCTGGTGACATTAGGATCATATCCACGGTATAAGAGGCGTTTGATGATTCTGACGCATTTTCGATAGTAATTCTGTCTACCTTTGATCCTTCTAATTTTGTTGATCATGTCACCATAAAATGCAGGTTGCGAAATACCCAAAGTAATATACTCTGTTGCTTGTATGGGTACGAATTTCAAAAGTAGTTGACAATAATTTTTGTGAAATTTCCAGAATGTCTTGACAAGTTTGTGAAAGCGAAAACCTTGACCTAAAAGTTTCTTTGTTATTTGTAAATTTCTATCATGAAAATCCAAAACATCAGTACATGCTCTAGCATACCGGATGAGCTGCGAAATGTAGATACCATAAGACGGTAATCTAGGAACATCACCGTCAAGCCAGGGAAAATTTACTATACTGAATCCAAAGTCATCTCTTTTGTCATACACCCTTGTATGAATCTCTCCATTAATAATTTTGATATTCAGGTCCAAAAATGGTGTTTCTGTGTTTTTTTAAGTATTTTTATACTTTTCAAAAACAGGATTGTCGATAGTAAGGATATCATCCAGGTACCTAGAAGTACCATTGAAACATTTCACATCATCATGTTTTCTTTGTTTTTGAAGATTTTGGATAAATTCTTTTCCATACGTGAATAAAAATAAATCTGCAACAAGAGGCGCACAATTAGTACCCATAGGGATCCCTACAACCTGCTTGTAGAGATTCTCACCAAATCTTACATAAATGTTGTCCAAAAGAAAGGACAAGGCAATACAAAGGTCACTACATGTCCATGATTTATATGATTTGTATTCTGTATTGGATAAGAAACCCTTTGATTCAGATGTACAAATATAAGTTTTACCCTCTCGGTTAAAGCACCATTTAATGAGTTTGGACAATTGATCATTAATCTTATCGTGAGGAAGCGTGGTGTACATATTTGAAAAGTCGTACGAAGAAATCGAATTGGCTTGAAAATTTCTCGATTTCATTTTGTCAATCACATCCCCTGAATTTTTAATAGACCAAAATAAGTTTACATCATTCCTGTTTAGAACAGTTTCACAATATTTTGCAACGTGTTCCTTTATCACCGTGAGTGCTGACGTCAGATTTCTAGACAAAATTGTAGTTGAGCAGTTGCTAGACTTGTGCAATTTTGGTATGCAGTATAGTGTAGGAAGATCCAGTTTAGAAAAAGGGATCTTGAGTGAAGAAATTTCACTGTTGTGTTTGTTCAAAATGTTAGGAACACTTTCATTGCTTTTGATATAAGTGTTTGTAGACGAAAGTTCCGAAACCAAAGTTGATATGTAGTAACGTTTTCAAATGATTATGGTGTTGTTGGCTGCTTTGTCTGCAGGAGCGAAGACATATTTTTCGTGTAAATTGCGTAATTTGGATTTGAAATATCTTTCAGATTTAGAACTTGGATTTTCGAAAAGATGAGGATTTTTGTGGAAGTTATCTATTCGAATATCGGTGATATCCAATATGAGGTTCTTCCAGTCATTAAGAGAATGTGATTCGACCCCTTCCGATTTACACCATCTTTTTGTGTAGTTATCTAAGGCTTCCTTTAGTTCTTCGCGACATTTGATAAAATCTATCTTGGATGGAATTCTGTACTTAGGTCCTTTCTTGAGAAGATTTCGGAGCTGCCTGTCCTGGATAATTGAAAAGTCACCTGTTACAATATGGCCAGCTGGTTTATAAAGGTATTCAGAAGTTGCACATTCTCAAGAAGTAGGACTTGATTCAAGAATTTTAGGATCTGATGTTACTTTATTGTAGTTAAATACGAAATTTCGAATAGGTTTTTTATACTTGTAACAAATAAGAGGAGGTTCAAAATTCTCAAAATATTGAGGAATAGCACTTTGGATGCGATGATCCCGAAAAATATTAGAGATGTTAAGAAGATCGAAACCTTTGTTAATAAATGGAATTTTTATGAATCGTCTTCTAAGGGGAATGTTTTTAATGACAGGAAAAAGTTTATTCTGTGCGAATGCAACAATGATATTAAGTTTGAATCAATCAGTATTTCTTAAGAATGCAACCTCTGCTTCATCCAAGATAGATTTCAATTGAACTGCTGGTATTGATGAGAGAGCACGAAGCAGTTCATGTCTGCCGCCGTTTCGTGCAATTATAAGTAGATCTCTGAGGGTACGATGTACTCTAGCTCTGTTTCTAAGGTTTCTGTTTCGCCTTTTTCCGTGTGACCTAAACTTTCGTTTACCGTCAGGGCGGATTGAAAAGACATTGATCTTTGTCGAGGTCGAGGAAATATTTCCTTGTCCGTAAATTTGATCGTTTAAACCAAGGGGGTACGCAGTTTGTAATTTAGTGATCCAGGCAAGTTCAGCTTGTAGTCGGCGTTTTTTAATTTCAGTTTTACTTAGATTTTTGAGTTTTGGGAAAGACTGAACTGGAGTAATACTTAAATCCGAAATTGAATGTTTATATTTAAAGAAGTGATGGTACAGGAAATTTCTGTGCTTTTTGTGACGCGAGTTTCTTATCTGATATGATTTCGAAAACGAGATTTTAAGGACTGGCCTGTTTCCCCTACATATTGGGCGCCACATCCCCTGGCATTTCATGTAATAACATAAATGACATCTTGATACGATCAATCAACGTCGCTATCAATCTCGATCTTAAACGTATGCCCATTAACACTAGATGTAATCTTGGAATTGCAATTGATGAGCGGACAAATTTTAATAAGGAACGCATCAGTATTATATCTGATACACGGGGAGAGAACACATCTCCTTTTATGCATGATTAAAAATTAGAAGATGGAATAAGCGAAAGTTTCGGGTTGTTTTCCGACAAAGCCGATCTTAATGCATCAGGTTGTTATTTTGTTGTAGTTCCCTCTTTCAAGTGGATTGAGTTTCTTGCCGTTTTAATCGAATCAATTATGATCTTCATCGGATCTCAACTACTCTCCTTGTGGACACGTTATTACTGGTGACCTTCGTATAGTCAAGAACGACTAGTTGAAAGAATTGTTCAGAAAGGGTCCCAAATACAGAGAAAGTTAATCCTTTGCATGGAACAAAAATTTTAAAATTATCATGGACTCTTGTGAGGAATATGCAAGACATTGGGCTAAGAAAGATTGGGAGTTCGCTTCTTTCATATGGTGGATGATTTTGTTTGTTTGCCGTGGTTCCTGTTTTATCCTGATTTCGTATATCTTCGGTTTGTAATTTCCTGAATCATCGATTTTGCACTGTGTATTGGGATATGGTCATTGTTTATATTTGTCATGATACTTTCATTTGTCATGATACTTTCTTTTCTTTACAGATTGGCTACATCCTTTTAGATGCCGGTGTTGAACAACGGATATGTTTTGGTTCTCAGACTTATACCATCGGTAAATCATTCTCAAACATGCATCTATGGCAACATAACTGTGTTCATCATCTGACTAAAAAGTCTACTGAAAGAACAGAATGTTCGTAAAACATATTTACTTTCGAGGATACATCAACGAAATCAAATATAGATATAACAGTGGGCAAAATAATTAAGAACTTGCACACTAGTTCATTTTTGCACCCACCTGCCCTTGTAGATACGATAAACCCAATACTACCATCAGGTAGGGGGTACCAAACTTAGTCAGAATCCAAACTGTTTTACACCTGGTACCCGATATATTCCCCATTAATTAATTTTCAATTTCCTGCTGGATTTTTAAATTTCCTGCAGGATGTTTTTTAAATTCCCTGCAGGAAAAATAATTTCCTGCAGGAATTTTTATTTTCCTGCAGGAATATTTTGCAAAAAAAAAAATTCCTGTGGGAAAATAAAAATTCCCGCCGGCAGTTAGATTTCCCGTAGGAATTGCAAAAATCCTGCAGGAAATTAAAAAATCCTGCAGGAAATTGGAAATTCCTGCAGAAAATTGGAAATTCCTGCAGGAAATTGAAAATTTCTTCAGGATTTTTATTAATTAAAGGTGAACATCTCAGGTACCAGGTGTGCACCAGGTAAAACAGTTTGGATTCTGACTAAGTTTGGTATCCACTACCTGATGGTAGTATTGGTTTTATAGTATCTACAAGGCCAGGTGGGTACAAAAATGAACTAGTGTGAAAGTTCATAATTATTTTTCGTTATATAACGAACTAAAAATATACCAACGAAATAAAATATTTTCGTTCCTATGGAAAATCTAATAAATTTTGCCTTGCCTTCTCGACTTTGAGACTAAATAACTGATAGGTACTTCTTTAATGTTTATCATTATGGCCTTAATGAGTGCTTACATGTGCTGTCTAATATGTTGTAATATTTCGTAAAATATGCATTATTGAATTAATATATGACAAAGCTATCAATTTATATTTACTTATCTTTCAGGAAACCTTGTACAATCCATTCAATGTCCAATTATTCCTAATGGTGGACAGCCTCCTTGTATGTATAACTTCAGTTGTGTTTTTGCTTCCTCTCCTCATTCCATACGAAAATGCCAAAAAAAAAAGAGATTACAATCTATTAGCATCAGTTAGGACTATGGGATTTTAGAAGACTGTACAATGTTTAAATTATTTTTAATGCAGTTTGCTATGCTCTAGATTTAAGTTATAAGAGCAGTTAAACATTCTAATTCTATAAATACAAAATGGTTTGTATGAATTACACAGACAGTAAAAAGGTGAGTTTTTATATTGATAGCAGCAGCGACAAAATCAACAAAAACATCTCCAAAAACAACGACAACAACCGCAACAACAACAACAACTACACCTACAACGACGACCACGCCAACTACGACTACCACGCCTACGACCACAACGACGACCACGCCTAAAACGACGACCACGCCTACTACTACCACAACGCCCGCAACGACGACCACGCCTTCAACTACTACAAAGCCTACAACGAAAGCAGCATGGGTTTCTATTTCAAACGCATGGAATTTCATTTGGGTCACTCCGCCAAGCCGTATGTCTGAATTCTCAGTTCTAACAAATGGATACTGCTTACACAAATCATTATCAATTTCGAATACAATAAAATAATTTAATTGTTTTAAAAAGAAAATGGTGATTATTATTATTGTGGCATATTTAATGACATATTTTTATTTCAAAGAGAAATAAACATGATATAATTAAAACCTGTAACAACTTGATAATGTGTAGCGTAGCCGGATTCGTATGTAATTTGGTTTGTGAGTATTATTCTTTTTTTGTTTCATGAACCGAATGGTTCCCGTTATACTACCGAATAGCTTTATTCTTGAAAGAAATTTACAAAGTAAAAGAAAGGAGGGGATCTCCAACAACAATCGGTTGCAACACTCAAAGCAAAACACCAGAACTCACAATGCAAAAACACAATGCAAACACTCACAGAAAGAGACGTAAAATGGAGAAGGAACACCAACTCACAAATTAAAAGCACGAAACACAAAAGACCACCAATAAACCAACTAGACCAATGGGTAAACGGTGCCGACTTAGGACGGTCGTCTGCCACGCAAGTAGAAGACGGTGTGGTTATCCAGTTACTTGAAAACTTGTCAAATTGTCTAGATGTACATATTTATGTAAAAGACAATGATAAAAAAGACATATTTTAATCTTACAGAGCCAGTGGATTGTGACGGAGGAAAAGTTACCACCGCCGCCGCCACTCATTACATGTCTAGACATAACCTAGCACAGCGCTGTCCGGGGGTTACGTTGGCGTCTAGGGATGAAAGCGTTATCATGGAATTTTGCAATGCGCCTGAAGTTTACAAGTGGATTAAAGGTATCAAGGTGAGATTTAATATTTTGCAACATTTTGTTCCAATATTGAAGATCATATAAAAAGTATTCTTATTGTCTTATTCTAATCTATTTTGGGTGCTGTTGAGATTGTTGTCAGGATCTTCTTTTATCTAATAATACGGAACTCCATACCTTCCGAAGAAAATTTCAAACCAATATGAATGATAAATTCTATATGTATTTTTGAGGAAATGAATTCGGGAATTGCTCTCACGTTGCAACTCAAAATCAAGATGCCCTTTACCATTAAGATTTAAAGTTTAACATCACTTCTGGCAAATTTGATTAAATTTTCTCTCTGTATAAAATGCCTTTTTATTTTGTTAAAAGGTATTGGATAACTGCAGAAGCATTCCCAAATACACACCTGTTTCTATTTTCATGGGTAATACGATGCAAAATGGAGGAGGTGCTGGTATATTCATTGAATGTACACAACAGAGTATCAAGGTAAATTGTCTTCTTAATGAATAAATGATACCAAACGGAAACTTACAGTTTTGCCTAGAATCTTTCCCCGTTGGTGTACATGTATTGGAAGAGTGTATGTTAGCATTTTACAGTGATTGCCTCCATGCATATTCCTTTACAGATTGCGAGACAAACCTGTGCTACACAAGCCGTAGAGATTGTAGAACTTCCACCATTTGTAGCAATGCATTACAGTACCCTCACATGGTGATAAATCTAAGACATTTTTGTGAAATTATAAAGATTAAATAAAGCATTTGAGTCCACTTTTTAATGCGTGTTGTTTTAATTTTGTCCTCTATTTGCCGTGTAAGCTCGTTAGTGTCTTCTTTGTTTGTTTGTTTTTTTATTTTCTAGAAAAATGTTCTACTTTTCACTTGAAGGTCTCTCAACATTAGCACGGTTGTTGAATAGATCTAAAAAAAAGTGAGATGGAAAAATGTCATTAACATAAATTACAAGAAGCTCACACTATGAAACTAGGGTCCTAATGACTAAAACAAATATGTAGTGAAATGAAAGTTTATCAATATGTTATGTAGTATTCAAAAGAATATTAAGCATTCTTTTCGACCACTTTGCAGTTTTGTACTAGCATTTATGTAAGCTTTGAACACTACAAGTACAGACCGTGGCAATCTACATGACTTTCTAGGACAGTAGCAAATTGTGTTATTATTCGGATTACGTGCACACAACCCTCACACTTTTCCGGTAACTCAAAGGATTAAAAAAACGCACAATTGTTGTGTATGATAACACCTTAGCTTTAAGATGACCTTACTAACTAGACAGTAAACGGAAAGGCTCAAGCAACACACATGTGGAATGGTAAAAGGATATAAAAACAAAAGGCATACGCAAAACAGTCCGTGCTATGTTGGCTGTCCTCTCTGGATGTCAGTCGGACTCCTCGGGTGATAACATATATGAGCTCGCTACAGCCGGCAGAGCACGGACTGTATTACGCAAGTCCTCTTTTTATATCCATTTACATATTCATCTGTGTTGCTTGGGCCCCTGTGTTTTACGGTCTTGTTTGTGTGTGGTCATCTAACAGTGAGGAGGTTGTTTTATACAATAATTGTGCGTTCTTCGAGACCTCTGGGAAATCGGAATAGTGGGAGGGTTGTGCGCACGTAATCCAGGATAACCACACCGTCTGCTATTTACGTGGCCGATGGCCGTCCTAAGTCGGCACCGGTTGCCCATTGGTCTCGTTGGTTTATGTGTAGTCTTTTATGTTTCATGTTTCTATGGTGTGAGTTGGTGTTCCTTGTCCCTTTTGCGTCTCTTTCTGTGAGTGTCTGTTCTGTGTTTTTAATGGGTGTTTTAGGATTTTGCTGTGGGTGCTGCAATCTAGTGTTGTTGGAGATCCCCTCCTTTCTGTAGCAAGCTCATGGATGTTATCACCCGAAGAGTTCGACTGACATTAAGAAGGGGCAGATTGTTGGGGCCCTGTCTTCTTTAAAGAGGTTTGGATACATCCCATATAGAGTCCCGATGTCACTGTCAGTCAGAGTGCAAATTACGTATTTTACATGAAAATATGTCTTCGCTCCTGCAAATAAAGCAGCTAACAACACCATAATCATTTGAAAACGTCACTACATATATAATTATTAACTTTTGTTTTGGAACTTGCTCAACTTCGGTTGATCGGTTCTTTAACGAATTCGAAAATTGCTGTTATGAAAATTTGTTGAAATTTCTAAACCGCGGGTCCTGCAGCATCATGTCCAACTCATCCAGGTACGTTTTTCGGTACATTTTTGGACATTTTAACTTTCATACTTTTTGGCCATTTTACATTGTTTAGATTGAGAATCACTGACGAGGGTTGAGTACCCGAAACGTGCATGTCTGGTCCATGCTAAAAATTCATCTTTTCTTAAATGATGCTATTGAATTTGAAGACGTTTGACATTTCATCTACAAATACCTATGTCAAAAGCAATGAAAGTGTTCCTACTCTTTTGAGCAAACATAACAGTGAAATGTTTTCATTCAACATACCTATTACTAAATTAGATCTTCTTACAATATACTGCATACCAAAACTGTACAAGTCTCCTCAAATATTCCGATACATTGCTAACTCTAGCAATTGCTCAACAACACTCACGACGATAAAAGAACACGTAGCAAAATATTGTGAAACTATTCTAAACAGGAAGGATGTAAATTTATTTTTGTCTATTAAAAATTCATGGGATGTTATTGACAAAATAAAGTCTAGAAATTTTGAAGTAAATATGATTTCTTCATACGACTTTTCAAATATGAACACCACGCTTCCTTACGACAAATTAATGATCAATTGTCCAAACAAATCAAATGGTGCTTTAATCGAGAGGGAAAATGTTAAACGACTTCAAATTCAACAGCATCATTTAGGAAAAGATAAATTTGCAGCATACACCATATATGCACGTTTTAGTTACTTTACCCTCGTCAGTGAACCTCAATTCAAAGCAATGTAATATGATCAAAGATTGTGAAATGTTATTTTGTCTAAAATGTACCGAAAGACGTAGCAGAATTGGTGGGATATGACCCACGTTTTAAAATTTCAAGAAGTTTTGATAACAGAAATTTTCGAATGCCTTGAAGAAACGATCAACCGAAGCCGATCGAACTTGGCTACATGTGCATCCGGGGACTCCTGGTCCACCAGCAGTGACTTTCACCAAGTGGTATAAATGTTAAACGTCTTCAGATTCGAAAGCATCATTTAGGAACAGATTTGCAGCATGAACTAGACAAAAACGTTTCGGGTACATATCCCCTGTCAATGATCCTCAATCCAAACAATGTTATATGACAAAAAATTGTGAAGAGTCATTTTGTCCAAAATGTACCGAGGTGGGATACATGTATAATGCAATAGGACCCACGTTTTAGAAAGCTCCAGAAATGTTGATAACAGAAATTTACAAATGCGAAGAAACGACCGACGGAAGCCGATCTTAGACCTCTGCGTCATGCTGTCTGTTTGTATGTTAATCTTACAGTGAGGAGATTATTTTACGCCACAATTGTACGTTCTCCGAGACCTCTGGGTAATCGGAAAAGTGGGAGGGTTGTGCGCACATAATCCAGGATAACCACATTGTCTGATGTTTGCGTGGCAGACGACCGTCCTAAGTTGGAATCGGTTGCCCATTGGTCTCGTTGGTTTATGTATGGTCTTTTGTGTTTCATGTTTTTACGAAATAGACTCCGTGCAATTTCAACCTAGATGCACAGGGTCTATTTCGTACACCACCTGTTATGTTATATGTTAGATTTCAAGATTGTCGTTCACTTTGTTTCACATTAGTTTGTCACTTTACTTGAAATATATTTGAAAATTCTCCGCCAAAATTTAATACGCCAACATCTGAGCCAACGTGAGACATTAATATAAGTTTGTGTAACTTGTTTGCGAAACGTTGTAAAATAAATAAAGTTTAAATTTTGAATTCAAAAATTATTCTGAAACTAAGGGATATCTTCTTGAAGACATAGCTTTATTCTCAGCATATTCTTATGTATATTTTAGGTCAGGCTCTCCATGCATGCGCTAATGAGATTTTCTCCTCTGTTTCGGCTTAATGCAATAGCTGAAGGGACATTACTTGTTGATATGTACATAATCACACCGTGTCGGCATTTGACTTGAAATATATTCAAAAATTCTCCCCCACAAGTTTTTGACACTGCCTGTAAAAAATCTTAATGCCAGGGAGCAATGCCATGTAGCAATGGAAAAATAGAGAAATTCTCTTTACTCTTGTCCCAGATATGTCACAGTGAGAAACTTCAAAAACGTACTGATGATACAGAAATAATGAATAACACGACAAAAATTTCGTTTGGGTAGCAACAATGGTGGAATACAGGAATGATGTTTGGTCAAATAAACTTAATGTGTTAAAGGTATATCGTCTAAGGCAAATGGGTGAAAATTAAACATGGCGGACGGTAAGAAAATGCTTTATTCTAATTGGGGTTTCTTTGATGATATATTTGAAGACCGTGATAATTTCATTTCATTATATTGCTCAAAATGTTTTAAATCTTCTATGATAAATCACCTAAATGTGTCACCACTCATGTCTTTTATGTGTCGATGTGTAGAACAGCTTGTAGAGACACCGATACTTGTATGATTTTAAATGGCAGAAATAATTATACTAATATGTTATAGCGCTTACCTTACACATCGAGATACAGCTCTGGTGTAGATATAAAAGAATAGAGGGGATCTCCAACAATACTCGGTTGAAGTACCCACAGCGAAACGATCCATGCTACATGTTTACCTTAGAGTAAATATGCACAGCAAGTGACCAAAAGGGACAAGAAACAACAATTTTAATGCAATATCACTATAACGTCGAAATTCATTAGTTGTTTACTCCTTAGTTACGGCTGTAAAACGAGAACATACTAGGCTTTGACGTTGCTAACGTCACTTTCCGCTTTATATTCACAAGAATATAGATTGCATTAGACTGGGAATAAAGCCTACGCTCACGCAGCAAGATACGCCCGTTGGGATTTTTTTCTCACAACACCATAATATCTGAGTCCCTTTACTCCATAAGGACAAATCGGATGAACCTGAAAATCGAAAGGCGGCTTCCTCTTTAAAGTCTGATCATAATGTACAAATATCATGAAAATCATTTGACGCATATTCATGTTATTGCGTTCCATGCACCTATATTTCGCCCTTAGCTTAACATGTATATGCAAATACCCCCCCTCCCATTACACATAATTTGTTGATTATGCGACAAAAAAAAAATAAATAAAAACCTGTTACATATGTCAAAGAAAATCCTTCCTTCTTAAATTATACAAATTTTCAATACATTTCACCAAAAATAGATTTTAAAGAATTTTTAACTATTCTAGTATATTTTCACAGTATTTTAAAATTCTTAGTTCCATAACTCAGTAACGACAAATCGGATGAACCCGAAAATCGAAAGGCGGCTTCCTCTTCAAAGTCTGAGCACAATGTACACATAACTAGAAAATATGTTGACGCATATTCAAGTTATTGCGTTCCATGCACCCATATTTTGCCCTTAGCTTAACATGTACAATGTATGTGTATATACCCCCTCCCATTACACACAATTTCTCGACTATGCGACAAAAGAATCAAAAACCCGTTACATATGTCAAAGAACATCCTTTCTCCATTTCAGTAGCGCCCATTTTAATGTTCTGAATTTAGATTTGTACATTTACTTTACAGAGAGTGCGCGGCTCCAAATTTCCTGTATGATCGATTCAGTAGCATATCCAAGTTAAATATATGTTCAAATTATCATAGGATGAATGCTGCTTAGATGTTAAAATCATTTAATTTCGGTGATAGTTTTGAATGGAATGACAAGTTTTCGAAATAGCAAAATAATATGACAAATATGGATAATGACCATATCCCTGTATACAGCACAAAATCGATAATTCAGAAAATCAGAAACCGAAGGCATACAAAATCAGGACAAAACAGGAACCAAAGCAAACAAACAAAAACCTCCACCACATGAAAAGAAGCGAACTCCCGATATGGGAGTGAGATCAGGTGCCCAGGAAGAGTAAGCATCTCCTGCTTGCATGCAACACCCGCCGCTTCAATTCGGTAGAACTGTCACATCCGGTAACTTCATTTTCGGAAGACATAGAGTACAATCTTGGCTTGGATGGTTCAAATGGTCTATGACAGAATATCACCTACCATTCTGGAGAGTGGGACATCACAGTGTATGACGAGTTCCCCATATCGACCGTAGAACTTCCTCAGTGACGATGTTAGTCGGTCACAAATATATCCCTGACTGAGAAGCTTATCTGAAAGACGCCTAGCTCTCATAACAAAATCCGTATATTTGGTACTTGCTCTGGCATAGCGTATCAACTGAGATATGAACAGGCCATAAGCAGGCGATGAAGGGATGTTGCTACTCAGAAAAGGAAAGTTTGTAATGCTGAAATTGAAGTCGTCACGTTTGTCATAGAGTGAGGTGTTCATGTGACCATCAGTGTCGTAGGACAACATTATGTCCAAATAGGATGCTGAATTATTTGTCTCTGTAGTTTCTTTGACTTCAAGCTCTGAAGGATGGATTCTGCTCAAGTAATCTGCGAATTTCGGATTATTGATGGACAAAACATCGTCTATGTATCTATAAGTGAAGTTGAAGTCAGAAGCTAAGTATCTTTTCCCTTCAGAGACCAAAGATTGAATGAATTCAGCTTCGTACGAGTAAAGGAAAATGTCGGCAAGGAGTGGGGCACAATTGGTCCCCATTGGAATTCCGACAATTTGCTGAAAGACCTTTCCTATCTATGATGTCAAATCGATAAAGGGC